>CM043880.1:22835053-23286875 GCA_024034495.1 Camelina laxa | reverse complement strand
GAAGTTCGAAGTCAATGACAGAGAACAGATTCAGAAAACTAAAACCGGTTATCGGATCTTCTTCACAGAAAAACTATAATCAGTTTTGCAAGAGATCCTATCATTTCCAAATCTTTTAATAATCTAGATTTTAAACGTGTTTGATAATGCTTCATGGCCTTACGGTAAATCGGACTTTATAATGGATTGTTTTAAAAAGATTAATTTGTTATTTTTAACACATATTAATGTTTTTATGGCAGTTAATCTGATTGGATGCATCACCAATATGGGTGAAATCAAGAGTTTCAAAAGAAGATGGTGTCTATCGTTGGAGCTTGATGGATCGCTACATAAAATTCACTATCGAGTCGATTGAGTAAGTTTATATATGAATAGTAATATTTTTAAGAACTGTTTTAAGTGCTTGATAAAATACGTAGATTGACATTATTATATCAACAAACCTTTTTCCAAAGGGGATATGTACTTGACTGCTTCGCAACAGGAGTCTATGCCAATCATATGTTCAAAACTTTCAAACTGCGTAACAGGAAGAGGGTCTGTCTGTTCAAAATGTGGAAAGCAGTAAGATTCGGAGGTGATTATGTTTGTTTATAGATAATTAGTTTAGTAATTCAGCAGTTTATTATCATAATGAATAATTTGTTTATTTTAACATGGTAATACTAGATATAATGTTTTCTAACCAACGGCGATGGATGCTCGGAGATTGTCGAGGACCCGAAGAGTGCAGATTTTGCAGACTACATATTCATGTAAGTCAGAAAATTACTTTGGATGGTCTTTCGATTATATATGTTAGAAATATGTGGATGTATCTGACTAACTTTAAATATTTAGGTACAATTACGTTGATCATGGTGAGTCAAGAATCAAAGATTTGGATGATAACGACTATAGGTTCGATTTAGACCTAAGGTAATAGTAAAATCTTACTTTATTTGATTAATGATTAGTTGATATTAAAAAAATAATGATGAATTTATCCTTCTGCAAAATACAGAGATTCACTTGACTCATATTCATCTTGCTGTTGAGGACTCCTTTGAGAAGCATCGAAGACCTTATTGATAACTATGCTCAAAACCGTTCTTCGAAGTTCCGTATTTTTTGAAAATTATTGAAAAACACTTTTGTAAGTTTATATATGATGATTTTTGGGATTTAATAAAATAATTAAAATATTATTTTTCTGGATTATTATTAAATTTAGTTAGTTGCAAATTTTAACATATAGAGAATTGTTTAAATAAAAATATTAAAAACCATTATTATAAATTACAAAATAACATTTATTTTAATAACGATATATGGTAATTTACAACTGCTTGATGAATTTATTAAATCTGAAAGAGTAAAATGTTAAATATACTTTTTAATAATGATAATAAGAATTATAATATTCATAAATGATATATTTACATTCCTCATCATTATCGTTTTAACAAAATAAAGTAAGAAAATATTCTAAAAAATTAAAAAATCAAGTCGGTTGTATAACATCTCTATAAATATTGTTCCGCTAATGTGTTTATGAGTTGTATGCTCAATTCAATATGATTTCTAAAAAGATGAACGTTCGACCTTTTGTTCAGTTAGACAATCTCAACCCTGCTTTAGACCATCAAAAGATAAGAGTCCGTATCATAAGACTTTGGAAATCATTCAAGTCCCTTCAGATGGTCTTCGATAGTGATGTAAGTTCTAATTTTAAATTGAAGCGTCATGTTTATTTGAATTATCTATGAAATTTTTAGTGAAACTGGATATTAGTTTTATAACTTTAAATCGTTATATATAGGGTACAAGGATACATGCATCTATTGAAGATGGTTTGGTCAGCAGGTTTCAAAATCAACTCGCTGTCGGCGAGTCTAAAATAGTCGATACGTTCAGCTTAGTGGATTATGATAGTAGTTTTAAGACAAGTTCTTTGGGATTTAAAATCGTCTTTTATAAAACCACTGTTGAAACCATGTGATGAATTCCCAGTTCGTTCCAGAAAAATATTTTCAGGCTATCACTATCTTATCTGGAGAATTAGATAAGAATATATTGTTTGGTGAGTTGTTAATTAACTTTGTTTTAAAAGTTATATTTATATGAAAAAAAAAATTTTTTATTCGTGTTTTTTCGTAGATGTAATCGGCCAAATCGTCAGTGTTGGAAATCTTGATAGCGTCAAAACGAAAGGGAAGGATAATGTCAAATTGAGCTTCGATTTGCAAGATTTAACGTATGTAACTTTAGTAAATATTTTGAAAATTAATTAAATCTAAAATAAATAACTAAATTTTATTCTTTGCATGCATTCGTAACATAGTGGAACCCGGTTAAATTGCACGGTGTGGGGGATCTTGCAAAGGACTTTGATACACAAATAAAAGAACATCAAGATACTGTTGTCGTTTGTGTAATACGATTTGCATGCCTGAAGGAATGGAAAGGTAATATCTTACTTTCAGAAAACAAAATTTAAAGCTTATAATTGTCAAATCTAACGTTGCCAATTAAATCCATGTTACAGGAAATTATAGTATTTCCAATGCGTTCAACTCTACCGATATTCTCATAAATCCAGTTATGTCTGAAGTAGACGCGTTTCGAAATAAGTAAGTATACATATATGTATATATATATGAATATATATATATATATATATACTTTCTATATTATTCTGCAGGACATGCTTAAATCATACACATATTCTTATTATTATCATAACTATATAGGTTGCCTACTGATGCTGTTGATTTAGTACAACTTGATGATGACCCAAGCCCTCAGAAACCCAAGCTGACATTATATGAGGAGTTTTTTATTGTGAACGAAAAGAATACTATGGACCAAATCGTTTATGCACTTGAGGTAATGATTCAAACGTAAAATTGATATCGTGATCTTATTTTTCTGAATTATAATTGGGATAATAAATGTTTGATTAATTCTTTACAGGCGCGAACATGTGTGACAATCGCGACAATTCACTCTGTTGAAGTGTTGCCCAAATGGTATTATATTGCCTGTAAAGTTTGCAATAAGAAGGTGCAACCATATCCACCAGAATCTCAAACTGGAAAGGATTTACTATATAGTTGTGGAGTTTGTGATTCTGATGTTATGGAAGTTGATTACAAGTAAGTGCCAAATTGTCTCTTAAATTTTTAAAAGAATTGTGGATTAAACTATACGCACATTTAAGTCGTACCAAACTGTTTATAAGGTATAAACTCATACTTCATGTTGGGTACGGAAGTTCACAAAAGATTAAGCTGCTCTTCTTTGACGGTCTTGCCCAACTATTTATTGGAAAAAAGCAGAAGAACTAGCTTTGGAAAAACCTAAAGTAAGTATAGTATCATTTGAGTTCTTTTTGGTTCTAAGTTATAAAAACAAGTATTTAATCAAGATTTGACATTTGTTCAGGACGATACTGCACCTATTCCTGGAAGTCTCTCTGCCTTGGTTGGGAGGACTATGCTGTTTAAAATTTCGATTACAATCGAGAATTTAAAAAGCGACAAGTCTGCTTATGTTGTCGAAAAGTTTTGGGAAAAGGAAGACATGGTTGTGCAATTTGGAAAGGTACTAAAGTAAACAAAAAAAAAAAGCATATATCCATAATATCATTATGAATTCTATACCTTTTAAATCTCAATGTATGTAATTTCAATGTAGGAACTATATGGAAGGAATGAACTTTCGAATAATTCTTTGGATCTCGACGACCATAAGTTGCAAATCGCACCAGCTGAAATGAATTTGACTTCATCTAAGAGAGATTATACAGACAGCAATATTGGATCGTCCGGGGGTCATAGCATGATGACAAGGAAAAAAATCAAATCTGAACGCCGAGATTGAAAAAGTTGCGTCATTTCAAAACATGATATTGGTTAATTTTTATTTTTATCTTTTTGTTTTATTTTTAAAAATTGAATTTTAAAATTATTTTGAACAATTAAGAACGCTTTTAAACTTCTTAGCGTATTTGTATTGGTCAAACTTTAATTCTATCAATTACTATAATTATGTTACAATAAACGAAAATTAAAAATATATACAAAATAATTTAATAAATATCATACTATAAAATCATTTGGGAAATTTTAATAGTTAGAATATCTCTAAACCCCAACCTAAATCTTTTTAAACATATTTCAAAATTCCATAAATAATGATAATATGTAAGAAATAAAAGGCCAAATTTAATGATCTGAATATTCAATACGATAATTTAAGAAAATGACCATTAACGATTATGTTAACAAAATTTTTTACATTAAAATCTTAATTTAATACATTTTATATGTATATATATAAGTCTTATTGATTTATCATGTCAACTAGAAAGAAAGAAAAAACTGAACCAATTCTTAAGTTCTTGCTGTTTGACGTATAAGGTAAAGCAAAATTCAAGATTTTATTATTTTGTATTATTGAAATTACATTGTCATGTTTCATCTGTATACGTGCAGAATCATAATGAAACGTTCATCTGGAGTTCGTCGAACCACCCAAAAAAGATCAGGACCTGATGAAGATTCGCTCCGTTCGCAAATTCAACCAGAACAATTTGTTTACTTTTGTGAGGATCCCATTCTGGAACCAGTTAAAAAAAAAGTCAGGAAAACCAGAAGAGAATCAAGTTCTTCTGAAGATAACTCATTGGCGCATCTTGACGTTCAAAATACCATTGTTGACGGTGAAAATAGTATTTCGAACTCAACGAACAAGAAATCTCAATTTCAATCCTGGATGGAGTGCAATGTCATACCTATCAATGAGTCAATTAACACTTATGATAAGGATGTTTCCGGATATTTCTGGTGTGTGAAAAACAAGAAATATGTACGCAAAGATATATCATGAAAAAGGATAGACCTTAGAATGTCGTTTTTGAATTTTAGTTTCATATTTTGATATTCAATAATAATAACTAATTTTATTTCTGATTATCATCACGATGTTATTATAATTCGTTATGTTATTTAAAGGGATTTTATCACTTTTTAATGTTTATCAAATGTTAGTTTTATAACATAATGAAATTATCTTCATAATTAATAATAATTATGATATGACAATTCAGCGGAAAGTTCGTTAATAGTATAATATTAATAATGGAAGAAAATATTTAGTTAAACATGTTTTTAAAATTTATTACAATAAATATAATATAAAATTTGAAAATATAAAAATAAAACTAAATATTCAGTAATGACCCGATAATGATCTACAAGATTATGGAAATAAAAAAAAAAAAAAAATGACAAAGATCAAAAAAGTAAATTTCAAAAAATACGTATTAAAGATCTCCATACATAATAGAAAGATAAATAACATATTTTTAAAAAAATATTCAAAAAGTTAAGATGATATATAGATACATATGTCAATATTCGTATATATCAATAATTAGTACATTTTAGATGGCATCATATATACGGCACCATCTTCCAATATAAACAAACCTAACAGCGAATTTTAGAATAAAATTGTCAGAATTACTCGATTATATGAATTCTTGATCGTACTTTGAATTTCATTTTGCAGATTACTACACTTGACGTATTATAATGAGACCTTCGAAGATTCCATATCGGAGGAAGAATGTAACGACACATGCCGTCTCTAGAAAACGTACAGACATTTTATATTCTTTAAATTAAGATATATGTTACATTCGAAACTAATAGATTGCACGTAACAACATTATTAAACTACAGGTGTTAGTTCTACGATAAATCTTCCTGCTTTTACGAATGCACTGAATTTTCAGAATCCTGATCCACATAAGATGGCAAGGTTGAAAAGAATGCAAATACGGAAGTCTAAACAGGCACAAAGGAAGAAAAAAGGTAATATGTTCGGGAAGGGATTTAAAAATGAGTATATATATAAAATATATATATATATATATATAAATGCTAAAACTAATCCAATTGTTACCTATGCAGAAAATTTCCTTCTTCCCGGATTACAGGAAGATTTCGCATGTTTCGTCGCAACTGATTCGGATACGAACGATGAAAGTGATTCAGACAGCTCTACTGATGGGATTTCATTCGATACTAATGAAAGCAATGCGACATCTGAGATGTTTCTTGGCTTTCCTCCCATAAAAGCTAAGTTATTAAATAATGGTATATCTCGATGCATATCTGATTCGTTATACGACTGTTTTGTAAATAAGTATGTATATCTAACATATATTTAAAATAATAATTTTTTAAAAAATGTATATGTAGGTTATTATGATGATGGAGATCCTTATTTTTTATGTGATAATTGTGGAGCATATATGTGGTATGGAGAACGGGTGAACAAACGAACTAAAAAGGCAAAGCCGGATTTTTCACTGTGTTGCCATCGCGGCAAAGTAATACTTCCTACTTTGAAGACTGCGCCTAAAACATTATTATCGTTGTTTTATAATAATGACGATAGGGGTAAAAACTTCCGCGATAACATACGAGCGTACAACATGATGTTTTCGTTCACATCATTAGGTGGGAAAATTAACCATTCAATAAATAATGGTAGAGGGCCGTATTTATTTCAGATGTGCGGAGAAAACTATCATCGTATCGGTGATATCTTGCCAGAACCTGGAAAGGAACCAATGTTTTTGCAATTGTATATACATGACGTATGTAACGAGATAACTAATAGAATTTCTGCATTTAGGTAATTATATATATTGATAAATATGTATTAAAATATTTTCCATATCTTAATTATTTGTTAAATATCTTTAGAATAATTTTATGTATCTACTAATCATTATTATTATTAATTTTTGTGTTTTGTTGTTGATATAGATCATCAGGATCTTCTGGAGATTTAAAACATGAGATTGTTAAACTATTAAAAAAATGCTTGATAGTCATAATCCACATGTTAAGGCGTTTAGATCGGCACGTGAAAGATTTAATATGGAAGAAGGTAGCGAAGGTCTGCGATTAATCTTACCTTCAGAAAGAACTACTGATGCAAGAACTCATAATCTTCCTACCAGTAAAGAGGTAGCTGCTTTAATACCCGGAGATTTTACGGCTGGTGTGAATAAACGTGACATTGTTATAGAAAGTCGTTCGGGTAATTTACAGAGAATAAGTGAGCTTCATCCCGCATACTTGCCTTTACAGTACCCATTGTTGTTCCCTTATGGTGAAGATGGTTTCAGATTAGGTATCGATATAGGTTTCATGGATACCCGTGGACGTAAAAGGAAAACCGTTACCATGAGGGAATTTTATGCGTATAGAATATTTGAAAGATATGAAGAGTCTTCGACTATTGTTATGGCAGGCAAATTATTCCAGCAGTTTTTAGTCGATGCATTCACTACCATCGAATCGAACAGGTTGAACTACATATGGATGAACCAAAGCAAACTCCGAACTGAAAGAGTCGATAAGATAATTGAAGCTGCTGAAAAAGGACATGAAGACCTTGCACAACATGGAAAAAGAATATTTATTCCGTCATCGTTTACGGGTGGAAAAAGATATATGATGCAACATTATCTCGACGCCATGGCTACTTGCAAGTATTTTGGATTTCCTGATCTTTTCATAACTTTTACGTGCAACCCAAGGTGGCCTGAAATTGATCGTTATCTAGCAAGGCATCGTCTTAGTAAAGAAGATAGACCTGATATATGTAGCCGAGTTTTCAAGATGAAACTTGATAGATTAATGGACCAAGTGAGAAAGGAAAAAACTTTTGGTATCGTAAATTCTGGTATGTATTTAATAAGTTTTAATTATTATTATTTATATTAGTCTTTGGAAAAAATAACTTATTAATGTTTTTTAAAAATATTTATTTGTTTTAAAAATTTTCAGCGATGTATACAATAGAATTCCAGAAGAGGGTCTGCCTCATGCGCACATGATTCTGTTTTTACACCCAGACAATAAGATGCGTACATCAGACGATATTGATAAATACATAAGCGCTGAAATTCCTGATAAAGAGGTGGATAAGTATTTGTACGAAGTTGTTTCTGATGTGATGATCCATGGTCCGTGTGGTCATATGAACAGAGATAGTGTCTGCATGAATAATGGGCAATGCACTAAATTCTTCCCAAAACCATTAATGGATAATACTGTTGTCGACGATGCTGGCTATCCAATATATAGACGACGAAACGATGGGAGAATCGTGGAGAAAAGAGGATTTCAATACGATAATAGTTACGTTATTCCTATAATCGTGATTTATCACTCCGTTTTCGTGCTCATATAAATGTTGAGTGGTGCAACCAGACACGTTCAGTTAAATATTTGTTCAAGTACATCACTAAAGGTCCGGACTATGTTAGAGCCAAAGTAGGAGAAGAAGATCAGGAAAATGAAATTAAAAAGTTTTTCAATTGCAGGTAACAACTTAATAGGATTGTCAAATATTTTCATATTAAATTATACGTGACAAATTTAATCCAATATTTTTTTAGGTATGTATCTGCATGTGAGGCTTCTTGGCGAATTTTAGCTTTCCCGATTTGTTATCGTACTACAGCCGTAGAAAAACTTCCGTTTCATCTTCCAGGACAAGAATTGGCTATTTACAATCAGGATGATCCAATAGAAGATGTATTGCACCGTACAACAAATAGAACTTCTAAATTTTTGGGCTGGATGGAATGCAACAAGATTTATCCCTAGGCCAGAGAACTTACGTATGCTGAATTTCCATCTAAATTTGTGTGGAATAAGAGAGAAAAACTTTGGAAGCCAAGGTCAGAGAAACGGAAAAGTTTTGCAATAGGCAGAATTACGTATGTACCGCCTTCTGTAGGACAAGCCTATTACTTGCGAGTACTGCTTAATAAAATTCCAGGACCAACAAGTTTTGACTATTTAAAAACAGTCAATGGTGTACTTTATAGTGATTTCCAAGAAGCTTGCTATGCTTTGGGATTATTGGATGATGATAAGGAGTACATTGCAGCTATAAACGAAGCAGGTGAATGGTGTTTTGGGGAATTTTTAAGAAAGTTATTTGCGATCCTACTGCATACAAAGAGTTTAACTGTTCCTCTTGAAGTTTGTAATAAAACGAAAGACATCTTGTGTGAGGATATTTTGTTTAAAGAAAGGAGAAACAGGAACGATCCAGGTATTTCAAAAACTTATTTTCTTTCATCAAAATATTCCGTTTTCGAAGGAAAAAAAATATATATATTTATATATAATAAAATGTTTAAAATTTTCTGTGGTAGGTCTAATGTTGTCACGGACTCAGATAGAAAATATATGTTTAACTGAAATAGAACTCATGTTACGATCGAATGGGACATCTCTTATGGCCTTCGAGACAATGCCTAGACCAGATGATAGTATAATGAACACATGAGAAAATAGGCTTATCGCAGATGAGAGAATATATAAGCCTCAAAAACAACAGGAATTGTACAATAAGTTGTTACCTATGCTAACTGATGAGCAGAGGCGTGTTTATGAAGAAATTATTCACTCTGTGAATCACAATAAAGGTGGTATGTTTTTTGTCCATGGTTTCGGTGGTACTGGAAAACGTTTATGTGGACTATTCTTGGTGCTGATATAAGGTCTAAAGGTAATATTGTTCTTAATGTTGCTTCGAGTGGTATAGCCGCTTTGCTTTTGGAAGGTGGTAGAACGGCTCATTCAAGATTTGGTATTCCAATCAATCTTAATGAATATTCTGTTTGTTTGATAGATGCCGAATCTGATCTTGCTGATTTAATTAGAGAAGGAAAGCTCATAATATGGGACGAGGCTCCAATGATGAACAAGCTTTGTTATGAGACTTTAGATAGGAGTTTGCGAGATATCATGAAGTGTGACCAGATTTTTGGAGGTAAAGTTGTTGTGTTAGGAGGTGATTTTAGACAGATTTTACCAGTTATTACGGAAGGTGGAAGGGTAGCCACAGTTTTAGCATCTATCAACTCATCTGTTCTTTGGAATAGTTGTAAAGTTCTTAAACTTACCGAAAATTTGAGACTTCACAAAGCACTTAATATTATGGATGCGGGTGCTCTAGCTACTTTTTCTAAGTGGCTTCTTGATATCGGGGATGGTAAAATTAACGAGTCAGATAGTGGGGATGTGGAGATAGAAATTCCGGATGATTTATTAATTAATACAAGTGGAAATCCTATTGAAGCAATAGTTAAAGAGATCTACGGAGAACAATTTACAAGGAGGACCGACCCAAAATTCTTTAGTGAAAGAGCTATACTAAGTCCAAGAAATGGCGATGTTGATAAGATAAATCAGTTTATGCTTACTAAGCTTCCAGGTATGCAAATTAAAAAGGATATAGAAATTTAATTTTTTGAAAATTTTCTAATATTCAAAACATATATGAAATTTAATTTGTTTATTTTGCAGGTGAGGAGAGACGATATCTTAGCTCTGATAGTATTGAAACGTCTGATACGAGTGGACTTGATGATATGATCTACACTCAGGAATTCCTAAACAGTATTCAAGTTTCTGGACTGCCAAGCCATGTTTTGACTTTGAGAATAGGAGCACCTGTCATGTTGTTAAGGAATATAGATCCTAAGGGAGGTTTATGTAACGGTACGAGGCTGATTATTACTCAGATGGCCAATCATGTAATCGAAGCAAGAATCGTGACAGGAAAAAAGGTTGGAGATAAAGTACTTATCCCTAGGATGTATGTTAGTCCACCTGATGCAAAGTTTCCCTTTCGTATGAGACGACGACAGTTTCCTATTACCGTGGCGTTTGCAATTACTATAAACAAGAGTTAGGGTCAGACGCTAGAACATGTTGGATTGTTTCTTCCGAAGCCGGTTTTCACACATGGACAGCTTTATGTTGCATTCTCTCGAGTGACAACCAGAAAAGGATTGAAGGTGTTAATTACGGATAAAGATGAAAAATGCCAGAATAAAACACTTAATGTTGTTTTCAAAGAGGTTTTTGAGACTGTTTAATTATTATGTTTGTAATTGAACATTGTTTTGGATTTTTAGATTAAATTTTATTTTCCATAATTAGTTAAACAAATTTTTATGAACTTTGAAATACAATGTTAGTCATAATATTCATTACAATTATTTGTAAATATAATTAAATTGTGGTATTTTGCTATGTAATTAGAATATAAAATATAATTATGTAATGGTAAAAATTATTGTTTAAGGTATGATAAAGTCTTAATTTTAACAATTAAATCTCAAACACATTTAAATTAGAATCTTGCAAAATATATCTATTAAAAACGAAATCTGTCTTTCATGTTGTTATCATAATTTAAATAATAATATATAATAGTGAAAAAAAAAAGTTGTAACGCTAAACGTTAATACGCAACGTTTAATCGTGACTCTTTGATTTCTTACAGATCCGAAATCCCCTTTTCGTCTCTGACAAAGAGAGAAAACAGAAAAACCCTAATTTGATAGAATCATGAATATCGATTATATTTCTGATCTTCATCGGGGAAGAACCAACTGGTGTATCCAAGCCAAGGTCTTGAATTCTTGGTATGTCTACGAATTCTTCAGCAAACGAGTTCTTCTACTTGTGGATGAAAGGGTTAGAGAATTTCCCAAATGATAATTTCTACTGATATTTGATATTTTTAAAGTCTTATATATTAGATTACTAACACAATTTATCAATTTTTGAAGGGTGACACAATTGAGGTGGCCTTTGTTCCAACAACACTAAAAAAGCTCCAGAAGTATATTTATGAGGGTAAATGGTATGAGATTAGGACTTTCCAAATCATCGATCCAACCCTAAGGGAGAGGAATACTCATCATCCTTTCCAAATCAAGTTTACGGAAGAATCAACCATGAATCAATTGGAATCAGTAAATTCGAAAAACTATTTCCGATTCGAAGATTTGGGTGATATATATCGTTCAAGAATCCATCATCCCATTTCTTTTAGTACGTTTTTAATATACGGTCTAAAAAATTTCAATTATACCCAGTGGAAAAAGATTTTTGCTATCTTTTAGTTGTTTAATCTTTAGACTTTTAAGAATTTTGGAACTTTGTGGATTGGTCCCTCCCATATAAAGTACAAATATAGAACTTATACATAAGTAGTTTTATGTGCATGATAGATTTAGAAACAATTATTCTTAGATATTGCTATTTTTGTGTTGGTGAATCTTTATACTTTACATAATTTTAGAACTTTGAGAATTGGTTCTTCCCATATAAAAGTACAAACAGAACTTAGAAACTATATAGTTTTATGTATATGATAGAATTGGAAACAATTTTTCATCTTTATGAAATAAAAAAATGTCTTTTTATGGCAAAAAATAGATGTTTGCGGATGTGTAGTAGCTGTAACTGACAACAGAGAACATGCTGGTGAAGTTGTTTTCACGCTATTAAATGGCAGGTAAGACACATTTATTCCACATTTGATGTTGCCAAGATTTTTAAGTCTCACTCTTTAAAAAATGTTTGTATTAACTTCATCTGTAGGTATGAATCTATCAAGTGCCGTGCAGTAAACAACTATGCTACCCTTTTCATGTATTCATGGGAGTCGTCAGGATGCCATCTCACATATCATAACGAACCAGTGTTTTGTGTTCTGCGTTTCTGGAGGGTTGGAGAGTATGAAGGTATGACTGTTAATAGTACTTACAAGTTTTAATAAATGTTAAAGACTATCTATTCTGTATACTCATTTACAAAACTTTTATAACACTTTAAACATCTCTAGGTGAACCGTGTATTGAAAACACATTGGCCTCCTCCAAGATCTTTTTAAAACCGGATTTTGAAGGTCTTGAGCATCACAAGACTATGTAAGTTTAAATGTTTATTAATATCATGTAGTATATCTTAGTTCCGAATTTGCTGGACGCTACTACATAAATCGTATGATGGAGCATGAAGAATAATCGTATAAGGGGCTTAAGGTGAAGGCAGGTTATTTAAATAAAAACTATTATGAATATGTAAACTTTATAACTCTTTGTAATGTTTGTATGACATATAATTTATATTACTTTCAAAAATAATTTCTATTGTCTAAACGTAGTAAATTAATGTGACGCAAATCTTTATCTATCGTGATTTAATTAACCATACCGATTGTATTGGGCTCATCAAATTCATGAAAATTGAAAATGGGCTTCAAAAAAATATATAAAAGTTTACATATTTATGAGAATAATATATATTTAATAAATCGTTTTGTTGTTGTTATAAACATTGTTAAATAAAATAAAATAATTGTAAAATGTATCATAATGTGTATTTATAAACTACTATGAGGACTGTTACAAAAATGACGATATTGTTAAGATAAATTAGTTAAACAAATGTTTTTTTGCAAATGACGATATTGTTTCGATTAATTATAAAAACGCTTATACCATGGTAAAAATAAATTAACATCAAATATACCGACTATAAAAATACTACTAATCTGTAATTATAATCATAATTATACCTATTAAAATTATAATTATTTAAAAACAAAAAAAAGACACTAAAACGATTAAGACGCAACGCTACGTTTAATCGTGACTGTTTATATTCTTACAAATCCGAAATCCCATTTTCGTCTTCGAAAACAGTGAAGCAAGAGTAAGAAACCCTAATTTGGTAAAATCATGAGAATCGATTATATTTCTGATCTTCATCGAGGACGAACGAACTGGTGTATTCAAGCTAAAGTCTTGAATTCTTGGCATGTAACCGAGTTCTTCACAAAACGAGTTCTTCTTCTTGTGGATACGAAGGTTAGAGCAATTAATCGAAAATAGATTTTACATAAATCTTTATTTTAATAGTGTTTATCTACAAGATTACTCACACGATTTTAAACAAACCTTGAAGGGTGACACGATTGAGGTCGCCTTTGTCCCAAATATACTTAAAAAGCTCCGGAAGTATATTTACGAGGGCGAATGGTATCAGATTCGAAATTTCCAAATCATCAATCCAACCCTCAGGGAGAGGAATACTCATCATCCTTTTCAGATCAAGTTTACGGATGATTCAACCATGTTGCTGCTCGAATCAATCAACTCCAAAAATTACTTCCGATTCGAAGATTTGGATGATATATATCGTGGAAGGATCAATCATCACATATCTTTCGGTACGTTTTTCGAAATTTAATTGTAATTTATTTATCTTATAACATAGTATAACCAAATTCGAATGGATTGTTTTTTAGCTTTGTGTTGAGTTATCTAGAAACTCTAAAAGAATTTTGGAACTTTGTGTATTGGTACCTAAATAGAAAAGTACAAATTGAACTTTTACCAAAATAGTTTCATGTGAATGTCAAAAAGCTTTGGATACAAACATTGTAAAAAATATTCTTGACTTTATCCAAAAATAGATGTTTGCGGATGTATAGTAGCTGTTGATGACAGAAGAAATCATGGAAATGGTGTTAATGAAGTTGTTTTGACTCTATTAAATGGCAGGTAAGTCACATTTATTGCATCTTTACTCATATTAAGATTTATAAGTCTAACTTTATTTTGTAGAGTGTAACAAGTATATTCATTTGTAGGAATGAAACTGTAAAGTGTCGTGCAATGGATTACTATGCTAACCTTTTCATGTCTTCATGGGTGTCAACTGGATGCCATCTCACATATCAAACTGAACCGGTGTTTTGTGTACTGCGTTTCTCGAGGGTTGGAGAGTATGAAGGTATGTACTATTAATAGAACTTGCTAGATTGAAAAAATTCTTAAGAGTAGGTTGTATACTCATCTAATAATCTTTTTAACACTTAAAACATCCCTAGGTGAACCGTGTATTGTAAACACATTGGCCTCCTCCAAGATCTATTTAAAACCGGAGTTTGTAGGACTTGAGAATCACAAGGCTATGTAAGTTTTTAATGTTTAAAAATATCAAGTGGTGTATCATGTTAGGGTCTAACTTATGGATGTGTTTTCTATTTTTTTAGCTCGAAATTTGCTGACGTTATTACATTAAGCACATAATGCAGCATGAAGGGTAAACTGGAGAAGTTTAAGCTGAAGGCATATTTGTTAACAATCTTTTTGTATATGCTAACTTTATAATTATTTTGAAGGTTTGTATGATCAAGTACTATAAACCCTTTTAAGGGTTGATTTCCAAATTTACTTGATGGTTTAAACGAAATATTAAATTATTCTGACCCAACTTCTACCTAATTAAAATTAACCACATAATATGGATCAGACTCAATGGATTTTTCCCATTTTGCAAATGGGCTTGATTTTTTTTTGTAACAAGATAGTATATATTGAAAGTCCATTTAGAAATGTCAGATTAAAAGTTTAAAATACAAAATTAAATACAATTTTGAAAATATTTAAAAAAACACAAAAGTAATTTGAATATAGGTTTTTTTCTGACATTTTGATTTTATTTAACTCTTGCCCGCACAAGCGTGCGGGTAACTCTCCTAGTATCTTTATATAGTTGTATATATGTTTATTATATATAGAAAAAAAAAATAAACCAACAAAAGATCAAAGAAAAACATACGAATAACAAAACTAGACAGAAAGATGAACAATACATAAAACCCTCATCTAACTTCCGCGCGTAGCGCGGGTCAATTGCTAGTATATATATATATTTGCCTTTTTGAATTTTTTTTTTTTCTTTCTTCACTAAAAGATATTATAAGATGTAAAGAATTTTATCAAAGAATATAATTATAGTATTATAATTGTTTTATAATAATAAATATTTATGGAGTGTACACCGAACACTGACAATTATAATTACTATGGAACCATTAAGTCATTAACTTATAATGGACCATGCAAATATGACATGTGTGTATGATTCCATAACAGAAACACACAAATTTTTTTTTCTAGGATAAAACGATTTTTATGTTTAAAATCAAAATTTTCTTTCAAATTTAGGCTAATGTTTCAAAAAAACATTCAATCTACATGTTTATAAAAGTATGAAAGAATTCTTATCTTTTAAGTGGAGAGATCATTGTAAGAGATCCAAAACAAAGATGAAGTCCATGGTGACAATTGCTTATTCGGCTGTCCATATCAAATCCTTCGTTTCAAAAGAATAAGAAACATTTAGTCATTCATAATTAATAAAGTACATAAAATATGATGCAATATATGTGTCGATGACTTGGAAATTCATGAATAATTTTTATATGAATCAATCGTAAATTTATATATAACAAACATGTGACAACGAAGTATCGGGCATGACGATTGCAACGAACGATTACTAAACAACCTTACAAAAAACGATATACCAAATCAAAGCACTAAAAACTGTGTAGCAGTTAACGCGTAGCATATGCAACATTATGTTCAATCAAAGTATGTTTTTAATTTAAAACAATAAACAAATACGATGCTTAATAATATAGGAACTGAGATCGAACAAAAACCAACAATCCAACATAGCTTACCAGTCAATTATAAATCACCAAGCATGTGTGCAGGTTTGGGCGAGTCAATGAAACATCAAACCGTATATTTATAAGCATGTCTTAAATTTAAAACATATAGAATTCTTCAAATTATAATATATTAATCACATAGAACTAGTCTAAACCATGCAATACAAATAAATTACAAAGCCGATTGATTTAAAAAAAAAAACAAAGTTGCATGAGTATATAAATATTATCCAATACCAGGCTACCCAGGTAAAAGTGTAATACTAAAACAAGTAAACAAACGAATTTCATAATAAAGCATGAACAGTAGAGAATCTATCATGTTCGATTTATTCACGACGTGGGAATAAGCCTGTTAATCGATAATATAACAGGGTTTTCTTAACAAGTTAATTATTAAACTATTATGATGGACTCATACACCACCATAACTTTATAAAGCAATGATATATAAAGCACTTGTCTCGATGATGTTGACTATCTCTCGATAGGAAGAGCGAAGTTGAAAGTTGAAGACATTCGTCGGAGAAAGAAGACGGCATCGAGATTCATCGGCTTACACTCAGATTGATTTGTTTTAGACGGTTAGGGTTAGAGATTCGTGGTTATAACAAGAGGTTTAGGAAATTGTTCTTTTATATTATTAATTTATCTCATAGGATATAACATATATTTAGTATACAATATTAAATTTTAAGATTCATATTAATGGATTAATAATGGGCATCCACCTAATACAATATATCTATAATATTTATATATATATATATATTTTTTTTAGGAGACTATAGCAAGATATTTTTCTTTTTTTTATTGAGAGAATAGCTATTTGATTCGAATCTTAGGGACTTTCCCTTTTTTTTTTTTTTTTTTTTTTCAACTCAACCTCAAATAAACATGCTAACCACCTATCATTCAAAACCGATTCTATTAGCTAGTCCAAATGATTCTAACATACCTAAATCAAGAGCCAGTTCTTTGTCGTTCTCAATACTCTCAAGGTTTCACAACCTATAGCATAATGAAAAGGCTTCACCTCAACAATTCACCACAAGGTTTGAAATAAAAGTTTGGGTTCATGAGTAGGGAAAAACAAATCGGGTTAAACGAAAAGATTAGCAAAAAGGAGTGTTAACCCGAGTTTAGAGTTACCATGAGCAAGTATTCAAATTCCATAAGCAAGACAATTTAAGTTCAGGTTAAGTCCAATAATGTAAAGAATATTCAATGTTCAAACAAGTGGAGGAAGCATTAAAAAGACACAAGGTTCTAAACAAAG
The DNA here is from genome assembly GCA_024034495.1 of Camelina laxa. Classification (NCBI taxonomy): domain Eukaryota; kingdom Viridiplantae; phylum Streptophyta; class Magnoliopsida; order Brassicales; family Brassicaceae; genus Camelina; species Camelina laxa. Next base: position 23,269,180 of record CM043880.1, on the reverse strand, counting down.
AATTTTTTCATTTTTTTCCAAAGATTGATCTAGCAACAATGAACTGTGCTTAAGAGCTATAACTTCAATCCTAAGGTTTGACTTGAAACAAGGTGGTTTTAATCATTGTTCCCCTAAGATGCATATGCAAAAATCCTATATGAAGCAAACTAAACTCAATCCTAATAATGTAAATGCAAGTACATGAACACTTTTTTTTTTTAATTTTTCAAATTTTTTTTTTTTGGATTTTTTCAATGCAAATAGATGCAGACTCAAATGAATAAAACTAGCATGCAAAATTTTGAAATAAGAAAATAAGAAAATAAAACACAATGTTATATACATTCTCAGACCCTCCCCCAAACTTAAATTACACAGTCCATTGTGTAAACAAAAGTCTGAAAAAGAAGTTTAAGAATCACACAAAATGAAACAAAACTAAATGCAATGGTATAGACAATGGTGTGGATGAAAGTGGTACCTCATGGGTTGGTGAAGGAGGTTGTAGCAGCCTCCATGCTCGCCAACGTGTAGCCAGGGTCGTCACTGGCTTCAGCATGCGTCGGGATTCGCTCATCAGAGAGCTCGGTTATGTGCACCGACCACTTGCTCGGACCAGCAGCCGAGGGGTTGATCGGGTTAGGCATCGCGCAGCTCATCGGGTAGGGCCTCGGGTAACTTGAAAATATTGAGGAAAGAAAAGACTTAAAAACGTAAGTTATATTTACAACTCTGCCGTTGGGACTTCCTTCCAAGTGAGCTTGTTTTTAGTCGCTAAGCTTGACTTTCGATTTATGTCAGACTGGTGTGGGATCAGCGAGATGCAGAGATGACCATGCCTCTGTGCTCTCATTTGCCATGTATTTCTTCACTCTCTGTCCATTCACGATAAACTCAGTCCCATCCTTCCCGACCAAGTCACTGCTCCATAGGTCAGAACCTCTTTAATTCCGAAGGGTCTTGACCATCTCGACTTGAGCTTCCCGGGGAATAGCCGAAGCTTCGAGTTGAATAAAAAGACTTTGTCTCCAGCTTTCAATTCTTTGTGTTGGATCTGTTTGTCATGAAAGGCTTTGGTTCTTTCCTTGTAGATTCTCGATTTATCATAAGCCTCTAACTGTATCTCATCATGTTCGTGGAGATCCATTGCTCTCCTTTATTGAGCAGTTTTTATGTCCAAATTTAGCAGCTTGGTTGCCCACATTGCTTTATATTCTACCTCGACCGGAAGGTGACAGTTTTTTCCATAAAGAAGCTGGAAAGGTGTTCGTCCAATCGGTGTTTTGTAAGCGGTCCTTTAAGCCCATAACACATCATCTAGCTTGTGATTCCCACGATTCTGGCTAATATTGCTTTGATCTGTTGATTACTTACTTCCACTTGTCCGCTGGTCTGTGGGTGGTAAGTTGTTGCAAATTTATGATTGACTCCGTGCTTTCTTAACAAGCCATCAAAAACTCTATTACTGAAGTGGGTTCCTCCATCACTGATCACTACTCTTGGCTTTCCAAATCTCGAGAAAATGATGTTTTTGAACATCTTCATTACGACCTTGTGATCATTTGTTGGGCTCGCGATTGCTGCGACCCATTTTGAGACATAATCGACTGCCACCAGGATATACATGTTTCCATTCGAGGGTGGGTTGAAAGGTCCCATGAAATCTATTCCCTAGACATCGAAAACTTTGACTTCTAAGATCGGCTGTTCGGGCATTTCGTTTCTTCTACCAATGTTACCCATATTCTGGCATGAGTCACATTTTGTTATGAAGAGCTGCGCGTCTTTGAACATGGTTGGCCACCAGAGACCAGCTTGAAGTATCTTTTGGATGGTTTTGAAGGTAGCAAAATAACCTCCATAGGCGGACCCATGAAAATTCTCTAGTACTCCTCGGAATTCTTCCTCTGCTATACATCGTCTAAATAGGCCTTCTCTCCCTTTTTGTATAAATAAGGTTCATCCCAGTAATAGGTATTGACATCTCTGAAGAACTTCTTCTTTCTGTGAGCATCATAGCCCTTAGGAATTTCCCCGCACACCATGTAGTTCATGAAATCTGAGTACCATGGTAGCTTAGCCGACTTGATTGCCATGAACTCAATCAACCCGGTTGACTTAGGGATCGAGTGAGCTATCGTGTGCCCGATCGTGTGGCTCATTTCTTCCAAGAAGTTGATGTGCATCAGTCTCTATTTGGGCATTGAGTCATCTATTGGAAGTGGATTCTCAATTCTCATCCTGGACAAATGGTCTGCCACCCCGTTTTCAATCCCTTTCTTATCCAGAATCTCTTTGTCGAATTCTTGCAGAAGAAGGATTCATCTGAGGAGCCTAGGTTTGGTGTCCTTTTTTGAGTAAATGTACCTTAGGGCGGCATGATCCGTGTAAACTATCACTTTCGATCCGACTAAGTAACTTCGGAATTTCTCAAACGCAAAAACCACAGCAAGGAGCTCTTTTTCAGTTGTCACATACCTCATCTGGGCATCGTCCATGGGTTCTGCTGGCGTAGTAGATCACATGGAGCTTTTTATCTATTCTTTTGCCCAGTACTTCCCCCACATCGTAATCTGATGCATCACACATAATCTCGAAAGGATGATCCCAATTAGGTGTTTGAACTATTGGTGCGCTCACCAAGCTTCCTTTATCTTGCTGAAAGCATCTAAACAGTCCTTATCGACAATAAACTCTGCTTCTTTGCAAAGGAGCCGTGTTAAAGGTCAGGCGATCTTAGAGAAGTCTTTAATAAATCGCCTGTAGAAACCTGCGTGACCTAAGAAGCTTCTGACGTCTCTCACCAATTTAGGAGGTTGCAGTTGAACCATTACTTCTATCTTAGCCTTGTCAACCTCTATCCCCTTTTCTTAGATTTTGTGGCCTGGGACTATCCCTTCCCGAACCATAAAGTGGCACTTTTCCCAGTTTAACACTAGTTTGGTTTGACAGACAGGATGAGAAAGATGCTCCATATACAGAAAAGTCATCCATGAAAACCTCCACCATCTCTTCTATTAGATATGAGAAGATGGACGTCATGCATCTTTGGAAAGTTGCGGTAGCGTTGCACAAACCAAAGGGCATCCTCTTATAGGCAAAAGTACCATAAGGGCAGGTGAATGTCGTTTTCTCATGGTTGACAGGGTGTATTGGGATTTGGAAAAATCCACTATACCATCAAGGAAGCAATAGTAGGGATGGTTAGCGAGCCGTTCCAGCATCTGGTCGTTGAAAGGCAGGGGAAAGTGAACCTTCCTAGAGGCTGCGTTAAGCTTCCTATAGTCAATACACATTCGATGACCTGTTATCGTCCTTGTGGGAATTAGCTCATCTTTCTCGTTTTTTACAACAGTGTTTCCTCTTTTATTCGGAACGCAGTGCACCGGGGACACCCAAGTACTATCAGAGATGTGGTAGATAACTCCAGCATTGAGCAACTTTAGAATTTCATTTATCACCACTTCTTTCAGGTTCGGGTTTTGCTGACGTTGAGGTTCTACACTTGAATACAATTCATCTTCTAGGTTTATCCGGTGGGTGCAAAGATCAAGGGATATTCCCTTGATGTCATCAAGAGTGTAGCCTATTGCTCTTCTATAGTTTCTTAACTGAGTGCAAAGCAATTTCAGCTCTTTTTCGGGGAGGCTAGATTTGACTATAACTGGATAAATTGAATTAGGTCCCAAGAAAGCGTACCTTATCCTAGTATGAAGAGGTTTGACTTCTACTTTAGGCGCCTTTGACTCGGACCAATCATCAGCGGTTGGGAGTTGTGACTCGAGGTGGTGCTCGATCACTCTACGCGGTGGAGCGGTCGTGTTAGAAACCGAGTTGGTGATCGGGTGGCCTGGTGTCGAGCAACTGCACGACATAACGCACGAGGTGACTACTAACTTGTTCAAGCTTCGGTTGTTGAGCATCATTCCCTCCTTTTCAGCCTCCCTCATGGCTTCACTTAACTCTGGTTCGATGACTTTCCGATAAGTATCAAGCAGCTCTCTATAGAGCTCTGTTTCTTGGTGTAGGAATCCCTCCTCACTATCATTTGTTAGCGCTGTTTGTAGGTAATCCCCGACTGTTATCTCCTCAAACGCTTCCTCACACAGTTTTTCTAACTCCTCTATCTAGAAGGTTTGTCTTGCGATTGTGGGCTTTGTCATAGTTTCCCGAATATCAAACTGCATAGTAAAGTCTTTCCCAAGCTTCAGATTGATCTTCTCGTTCCTCACATCTATTATTCCTCCTGCGGTGGCTAAAAATAGTCGTCCTAACATACGCGGATCCCTTGGCTCTACATCTATTTCCAAAGTGACGAAGTCGGTTGGTACGTCTACGAACCCTACCTTGACCGGTAAGTCTTCCAATACTCCATTTGGCAACCTTGTAGTTCGATCTGCCAGAACTACTTGGATGTCGGTGGGTTTGAATTTCTCAAATCCAAGACATTTTGCTACAGTTAAAGGGATTAAGCTGACTGATGCCCCCAAGTCGCAGAGACATCTTCCGAACGTCAAAGGTCCAATCGAGCAAGGTAAAGTGAACGACCCCGGGTTGCTCAGTTTCTTAGGTACAGTAGTCCTCTGGATTATAGCACTGCACGCGTGATTGAGGATGACCATTCCTTGAACTTGTTTGATCTGTTCCATCACCGCATCTTTCAGGAATCTCTGGTAAGGGGGTATCAGGGTGAAAGCGTCCATTAGAGGCATTCGAAGCTCGAGTTCCTGCATATGTTTTTTGAACAATACCTTGTACTTCTCAAGAAGTTCCTTGCGAAACAGTCCAGGAAATGGCAAGGGTGGCTTGTAAGGTGGAGGGATGAATCATCTCTCTTTCTGTTTCTCTCCTCCTTGGTTTGTCTGTAGGAAGTGGACTGACTGGAATGTCAACCCGATCATCTATCCGGGTAGTGTGATCGAGTGCAGGGTTGGGTTGCTCTGTAGAATGGTTTGGTGGTTGAGCAGGAGTGGGCGGTTCAAGGAGATCCTCCCTATCTAAACCTTTGCTGTCCTCAGAAATGTGTGGTGGTGCCGTCCGAGGTGGTAATTGGCGTCCACTCCGTAAGGCTATTGCGAGCGGAGACTCTTGACTTTTTGAAGTGGAAGCTGATTTATCGGTAAGCACCTTAATTCGAGAGCTCAAGGCATCAAACTTGTTGTGTATTTGCTGATAATTGGCTGATAATTGGCTGATAATTGGCTGATAAGCGGCAGGCGAGATCATCGAATCTTGTATTAATTTGTATGGAATCGGTCTTTTGAGTTGACAGGACTTGGTGCATCATTGATTGCAGATCGAGGGATGAGGAATTGTGTGAAGGTATTAGGCTGATAATTTGGGGATTGGGGATATAGGTTCTAAGTCTTGTGGTGTGACCGCTGTGATTATTGATGTAGTTCATGTCCTCTAGCTGAGCACTCTCCCTATCTTGTTGCAGGAACTGCTCTTCCTCTGATATTGCATGGACATGCTGCTGCTGGCCGTGGAACTTATCAAGCTTGTCATTGAGGGCTTTCATGTCTCTCTTGTACTTGGCATCATCCTCTCTAGTAGATCGCACAGTGCTATCATACTCCTTCATCGACATCCTTGTTTAGGAAGTTACCATTGCTTGCGGTGTCCAGCAACATCTTGATCTTAGGGACTACACCCGATACAGTGTTTAGCAATGATGCATTGCTAAATCCATGATGAGGGCATCTGCTTGTGTATCCCTTGAAACGTTCCCAAGCTTCACTGAACGTTTCATTGCTTTTCTGAAAAAAAGCTGGAGGTGTCATTTCTCAGCCTTGCGGTTCTGGAGTTGGAGAAAAATTTGGCTAAAAACGCCTTCTTGCATGCTTCCCTGGTGGTGATGGACTCCTTGGGGAGTGATTTCTCTCAGATGTGTGCTTTGTCTCCCAAAGAAAATGGGAAAAGCCGGAGTTTGAATCCATCTTCACTTACTCCATTGATCTTGGCTAGGCTACAGAGCCTATCAAACTCATCCAAATCGTCCTATGGGTCTTCCATTGGCAATTGAAACTAAGTATTTCTGGTGGAAAGGTTAAGATGGAATGGATGATGAAGAATGTATGCAATGAATGGTAAGGTGTTTCAATTCCCTTTATGCAGTTGCAGTATAAGGGGTATCAATCCAATTTGAGTGTTTGTAAACAGTTAAGATATGCATAAAGATCTAATTTAAGCCAAATGTAAAGGATGTTGCCACTAACAATCCTATGATGAAAATGTAAAGTGCAGAAGGTAAACTAAATGAACTAAGAACTAAATGCAAATGAAACAGGATGATTAAGACAGTAGTGATGCAACCAACAGAAATAGAAACTAAGCTAAAGAACAAATGCAAGACAATAATGAACAGGACACTAAATGGATGCAGCAGAAATGGAACAGGAATGAAACAAGACAATCACAAATCATAAACAGCAGAGTTCTGGGGATGAACTCGAGCCAGCACTCGACCGAGTGTAGGTCGAGTGAGTGGTCGAGCTAGACTAAACGCAAAAACAGAGCAATGCAATAAAAACAGAGTAATGCAAAGACGGATCAAACTACAATCAAGCAACAGGATTAAGACTGTAAAATCAATAAACAAGGAAGGACTTGAGGAGGGATTCATGGGCTGGACTAATGATTGAGGCTATCTAACTTGATCAACAAATCTCAAACAACATGAGCTAATCTCTAGACATATGAATCTAAGACAAGTTTCTCCCACTCTCATGGTCAAGAAACAATCAAACCTATGCATTTCTAGACTTGCTCTCACATAGTAAAGAATCTACACAAGCAGGCAGTAAGAAATATGTCTCATACCAAACAAAACCTCTAATCTCTTAGCAAGCAAGATGGTAAGCTCTACATCTAGCCTTATCTATGCCTCTTAAACATTGGTGTGATGCTAAGATGCTTGAAATCAGATCCTACCCTCTCAGATATAGGATCAGCATTAAGAACATCTACCCTAGAAGAGATCTACAACAATCAAGCTTGATCAAGCCAAACAAACCTCATTCACAGCCCAGCCTAACCCATCCTCAAGATCCTAAGCTACTACTCACAAGAACACATGATGAACATCAAAATCATAAACCCAGAAAAGATTGAAACTTGCATCATTAGAAAGATAAAACAAAGATCTACAATATTGAAGAATTTAGTCTTTTTCAAGTAAAAGATCTAGGAAAATAAAAAGCAAAAAGAATAAATCCCAAAAAGGGTAAATACTAGGTTTAGAGAATATCTAAAAAGCTGACTACTTTTGTGGCTGCAGGTACAAGGCTTTATATAGGAGGGGAGTGGAAGCCCTAAAAATGCTAAAAGACAAAATAGTCAACGGCTCGGTCAACTCGACCTGTGCTCGGTCGAGTGGCAGGTCGAGCTGGCTTCTCTCGTGCATTGTCCACTCGGTCGAGTCCTCCTCAGCACACGGTCGAGTGTCTGGTCGAGTGTGCGGTCGAGTTGGACTCCGGACCTTGTTATTTCAGCCTTAACTCTCTTGCTTTCCCTTCCTGATTGCTTCACTTCTTCCTCAGCATTGCTTCCATGCTCCTTAAGCTTCAAAATCACCTGTTTATGCATGAAAAGATGCAAATGCAATGCAACTAAACTCTAATGCATGATTAGTCCTAAAGCTATGCAATAATGGTGAAAATGGATAGCAAAAGATGTGAATATACTAAGGGAAAACAGGGTAAAATATATGAACATCAACACCCCCAAACTTAGTCTTTGCTTGCCCTCAAGCAAATAAGTAAGACATAAGAAGGTAGGTGAGGTTTGAAAGTGGGATCTCAGCTCCCAAAGCTTGCAAACAGACCATCTAGAATCAATGTCCAAGTTACTAGTATTATGATGCAAGTTGAATTAGCTGTACTTAAAGACTTTAGACAAGCATGTCACAACCTTTACTGATTTGAGCCTTAGATATCCACATGCATTCAAATCAACCATTTCATTTAACATTCATTAATCAAGAACATGAATCAATTCTATGCAATGCTTAAACTCATTTGGCTTGGAGGTAAAGGCTTTGAGACAATGATGGTCTCTTTTTAGAGTGGGGCTTATCAATATCAAGGTTCTCTCATAAAAAATGGATTGAGATTTAGAAGAATGCTAAAGGTAAGAACACCTAGACACATACAAGAATAAAACCTTGTCTACCCAAAGGTACCCAAAGTGTTTATCCTAGCAATCTAAACCCAAATGATCCTAGTGCTACCCTTTAACTTCTTCTTTTCTCTTTCACCCTTTTCTCTTTTGGTTTTCAAGTCTTAGGAGAGGTTTCTTATTTGATCTTTCTAGTGGGATGGGGGATTCTTACTTATTTGCTATGGTTCTCTTTTCTTCTTATTCTTAAGACATACAAGCTTTTTGCTAGACTTTTCTTTTCTTTCTTTTCTTTCCTTTAACTAGAACCATCTTCAACATTTTTTTGCTTCCCATCCTTTCACTAGACCTTGCTTAAACACAATCTCCTCTTAAAGACTCTACCCTTTTTCTCTCTTTTTCTCTTTTTTTTTTTTTTTTTCTTTAACTTCCAAGTCCCAAACCCAACAAATGAACCACCTAGTCCTATCTAGTTTGAAAAATGCAAACTAGAACTACACAAGGCTTTACTCTTGTCAGTTCAAACCTAACACTTTCTACCAAGCTCAATCCTAAAAATAGGCCTCACACACTCAAGAATAAACATGGCTTGAAAGAAGGGTTGGTTAAGGGTAGGGGAAACTGATTCTTAATGAGGAAATCAGCTACTTGGATCAACAAGAGTGGTAAAAAGGAGAAAGATGATCCAAATATGTATATGGTATCCATGAGTTTAAAGCAATGCACACATTGATAATTGAAAGTCAATATTAGGTTCTTATAGATAGGAAATGGCATCAAATCACAACATGCTTCAATTTAGACCAAATGCAATGCAGGAATTCAATGCTTGGTTCAATCTTATGCTTCTAACCACTCAACTAGCATCAAAGTACTATTAACTTGGGCATTGATCCTAGTCTAGTGAATGAGCAAGCTAACAAGGAAATACTCATCATAGATCCCTAATGCAAGCAGTCCTATATGATAAACAAAATACTTGAATATGCAAAGCAAACTACATGAACACTCTTTTTTTATAAAGATTTTTGCAAAAAATTTTCAAATTTTTAGGGTTTTTCTATGCCTTAGATGCTATGCAAATATTAACATGATGATGCTAAAAATTTGAAATAAGAAAACAAAACACAATGTCAAATGCTATCTCAAACCCTCCCCCAAACTTAAATCACACAGTCCCTTGTGTGAAAGAAATTTGTTGGAGGATTCAAGACTTAAAACAAAACACACAATATGAAATGCAAATGGTATTTACAATGGAAAGGTGATAGTGTTACCTCAAGGATTGTAGAAGAAACTATCCACATCCTCCTGCATGCTATCAAAGGTGTAGCTGGGGTCTTGTTGGTGACTTGGAGAGGGGGATTGGGGCAGCTCGACGATGGCGATCGACCGTGACTCGGTCGAGTGCATGTCCAAGTGGGGGGGTCGAGCTGGACTGCGGATGTCATAACTCTGTCCTTGCTGCTGGGAGAACTGTTGGTAGAACTGGTGGTAGAGGGCTGGATCCGTGAAGTATTGGGGTGGGATGGGAGGGTAACCTGGATAAGCAGCTGGAGGTGGGAAGCCATATGGTTGTCTGGGCTGGAACTCGGTCGAGTGCACTGGTGGTGCTCGGTCGAGTGGGTGCTCGAGTGACCCGGTCGAGTGCCTCGAAAACTGCTGTTCTCGGGTACTTGAGCTCCTCTTCCTCTGAATTGGCTCATACATTGAAGCCCTAGCTGGTTCCACAGGATTCGCAACCCTTGAAAGTGCTCTAGTTGAGCTACTTCTCCTCAAAGGGCTTGAATGGCTAGGAGATGAGTTTCCACTCTTCAGCTCAGCAATCTCCTTCTTTAAGCCCTTGATAGACTTAGCCATGTTGGTCACCTTCTTCTTCAGCTTATCAAACCTCTTTCCTTGCCACTTGCCCCACTTTTGCAAAAGAGTTAACCTCTTGGCATTCTCCCTCACTCCTCTACTATCTCTTGGGTTGGGCTCATAGTCTTCAAAGTAGAACTGCTCCTCTCCATCAGCTACTTGTGCATTTCCAGCTTCTTCAACTCTAGGTTGAACCACTCCATCAAACCAATGCTCCTCAGCTAGCTAAAAGTCAATGTTGGCTCCCTCTTGAATGGTGGTGAGTTCTTGGTTAGGCAATATGAGTTGCTTTTTCCCAAGTGTTGGAAGATCATAGTTGAAAATGTGGTTCCCTTGATGCATTTCCTTGGCTAGGATGAGAGTAGAAGTGAGGTAGCTTGAGTCAATCCATCTTGGTGAGACACTTTCTCCTCTAAGTGGAACTTTAGCAGCTTGAAGGATTGGAGTGATGATGCCCCCAATGGTAAGTGCTCCTCTTGACCCCTTGTTTTCCAACTTTCCTACCCAGCTTCTCAAGTAAACCATGTGGTCAATGAGCACCATTGCAAGATCAGTCTCTATAGTGCTCCCAAGGATGATGGTTCCATCTCTTGCCTTGAGGATGATCCCATTGAGAGCCAAGTCAATCATCTTCAGCTCTCCCTCATTGATGTTCCCAGTTTCCTTCCTTGCAAAGAAGGTGTTTGCAAGAGTTTTATGGAAGTACCTTAAGACTGGGCTCCTTATCTTTGAGCTCTTGGAGTTGGAGGATGAGTAGAGCTCCTCTCTTGGTATCCTCAAGCTCCTATGGCTGCCAATTTCAAATCCAAACACATTGGCTATCTTTTTTATTGAAAGCTCATGCTTCTTCCCCTTGATTGTGAAGGTGATGTGACCAGCTCCAACCTCAGGATCTTTCCTTGCATATGTATGCAGCTTGACAGTGGCAAGGAACTCACAACTCTCCTCTTTGTAGCCCTCCATGCAAAGCCCCATAAACTTTGTGAGATTGCTCTTCTCAAAGAGATATTCTACATCCTCATCAATAGCAAGCTTCTGCATGGTCTCCTTGTGTGGATACCTAGTTTCCAAGAACTCCATCCTCATGAAAGCATCATAAAGTTGCCTCTTTGTCAGCCCACAAGAGCTTCTCCATCATCCATCAGTTTTTCTTCTTCACTTTCTTCCTCACTCTCACTTTCTTCTTGCTCAACTTCAACAGCTGGCCTCTTCCCCTTTGCCTTGTGCTTCCTCATAAACTCATTGAGAGTAGGCACTCTTTCCTCCTCACTTTCGGTCCTCTCAGGATCTTCCTCAACTTGCTCTCTCCTTGGACGCGGCACCTGGCTCGACCGGCTGCTCGAACGGCCACTCGGTCGAGTGGTTGATCGAGTGGTCCGTCGAGTGACTCTCCCAGCTTCACCTCTTGATTCATGGTCAGCATCACGACGTTCCATGGAGCTTGCAGCAGTTTGGTGAATAGAGATGTAGATGAAGGTTGGTATCCATGAGTTCATGAATAGAGATGTAGATGAAGGTTGGGACTTAGTAGAGAACCTTGCTCAGTCCAATGGAAATTACATTGAGGAATATGATAGAAGCTTAAGGATAGGTGTTGATTCTGAGGAAGGACATAGAAAAGAATTGCAAGCCTTGAATGAGAAGCTTGAGAAGCTAGATAAGCTCCTTTTAACCAAGCAGAAGCAAGTTCACGGACCCAGTCTATCCTCCACAACAACCCCAACAAGCTCCTGCTCTAGACCAAGAGATGAAGAGTATGCTTCAGCAACTCCTAGAAGGCCAAGCTATTGGAGATATCGAAACAAGTAAGAGGCTCACAGAGATGAAAAACAAGATGGACTGAACATATGGTGACCTTAATATCAAGATTGAAGCTTTAACCTGCAGAGTGTTTCACCTAGAGAGCAAAAAAGCATCTTCTTCTTCTAAACAACTCAATGGGATAGAAATAAAAAATCTAAAGGAGTTTACCAATACCCAAGCTATCTCTCTCCACGAACTACCTACAAAGATCACTGAGGGCAGTGACAACCAAGATTGGAGGTTTTTTCATCAGCCAGAGGTGTAGAATGAGAAGAGAACTGAGCTTAAGACACCACTCGACCATACACTCGACCATGCACACAGTCTAGCACATGGTAAAGTGCTTGATCGACCGGTCACTCGACCGAGCACTCGACCGAGCACCAGGTCGAGTTGGCCGAGCCGCCTAGCTATTTTGTCTTTTAGCATTTTTAGGGCTTCCATTACTTTTCTTATAAAAGGACCTTGTACCCTTCAGCCACCGAGAGTCCAACTTTTTAGATATTTTCAAACCTAGTATTTACCCTTTTGGGGAATATTTCTTTTTGCATTTTTTTAATTTTCTTAGATCTTGTACTTCTTTGAAGGAGAAAAACAAGAGATTCTTCATATTTGTTGGTTTCATAACTTTCAAAATATTGAGAATTCGAGTTTGATTCATTCTTCAATACTGTAGATCTTTGTTTCATCTATCTTTTCATGCAAGTTTCAATATTTTCTGGGTTTATGATTTTATTGTTCATCATGTGTGATTGTGAGTAGTTTGCTTAGGATCTTGAGGATGGGTTAGGCTGGATTGAGGTTGAGGTTTGTTTAGCTAGGTCAAGCTTGATTGTTATAGATCTCTTCTAGGCTAGATGTACTCTATGTTGATCCTATAACTGAGAGGGTAGGATTTGATTTTAAGTATCTTAGCATCACACCAATGTCTAGGTTGTTAGATAAGGCTAGATCTAGAGATTATCATTAGGCATGCTAAAAGATTAGATGTCTTTTTTGATTTTTTTTTTTTTTTTTTTTTTGACGATCAATTTTTTTGATTATTGACTATAGATGATCTGTTGCTTAATGCTTGCTTGTATAATTTCTTTGCTTTGTGAGAACAAGTCTAGAAATATATGAGCTTGATTGTTTTTGCCATGAGAATGGATTAACATGTTCTAGGAGATCATTGTCTAGGGATTAGCTCAAGTTGTTTGAGATTTGTTGACCAAGTTAGATGACTTCAATCATGAGTCCAGCCCATGAGTCCAGCCCATGAATCCCACCAAAAGAGTATGTTTCAAGGAGATAAGTGGGTAAATCAAGAAGCTCCATGGTAAAGTCAGAAGTTCCTCTTCAAAGAAAGCTAGGCAAGGTCTGAGTATTATTAGCAGAAACAGCTCTTTTAGCATTGACCCAGGAATAAGAGGAGCAATGCAATCTTTAAGAACAGAGGGGACTTCATCACCTCTCTATGACCCTTCCAAAGCATAAGAAGTATGCAAAATCAAGCTTAGAGACTTTAAACAATCTCACTTGAGAGGAAGTCCCAAAGGTATCCATGTACATATTGGTTTAAGTTTCTTGTTATTTTGATTTTGTTTTCTTTAATGTTATGGTTGGTCAGGTAGCATGAAGGTCCTTTAAGCACTTGGTGATATTCCAACAAATGAAACCCACCCTCAGCCCATCCCAAGTAATATTCCAACTCTATCTTCGTATATACCATTGCATTTCTTGTTTTAGAGTTGTTTCTTAATTCTTGAATCCTTTTCCAAATTTTTCTTACACAAGGAACTGTGTAATTTAAGTTTGGGGGAGGGTCTGAAATGCCATTTGACATTGTTTTCTGTTTTCTTATTTCAAATTTTTAGCATTATCATGTTAGTACTTGTATTTCATCTACGGCATAGAAAAACCAAAAAAATTGAAAAATTTTACAAAATTCTTTACAAAAAAAAAAGAGTGTTCATGTAGTTTGCATTGCATATTAGGATCTTGTTAGCATGTTTTATATAGAGCTGTTTCATAATTTGCATTAAGGATCTATGATGAGTTTAGCCTTGTTAGCTTGTTTAAATTCACTAAACTAGGATCAATACCCAATTTAATAGTACTTTGATGCTGGTTGAGTAACTAGAAACATAAGACTGAACCATGTCTTCAATTCCTATATTGCATTCTAGTCTAAATTGAAGCATGTTTTGATTTGATGTCATTTCCTACTTATAAGAACCTAATATTGATTTTTAATTATCAGTTTGTGCATTGCTTTAAACTCATAGATACTATATACATATTTGGATCATCTTTCCCCTTTTTACCACTTTTGTTGATCCATGTAGCTGATTTCACTTTTAGATCAGTTTCCCCCTACCCATAACCAACCCTTATTTCAAGCCATGTTTATTCTTGTGTGTGTCAGGCCTATTTTGGGATTGAGCGCGATAGAAAGTGTTAGGTTTGAGCTGATAGGAATAAAGCCTTGTGTAGTTTGCAATTTTCAAACTAGATAGGACTAGGTCGTTTAATTTCTGGGTTTGCGACTTAGTTTGCTTGAAAAAGAAAAGAAAATAGGGAAAAGAAAAAGAAAATGGTAAAGTCTTTAGGACGGGAATGTGTTTAAGAGAATTTAAGCTCTAGTGAAAGAATGGGGAAGTATAAGATTGATAAAAGATGGTTCTGGTCAAGGAAAAGAAAGAAAGAAAAGAAGAGTCTATAGCAAAAAGCTTTTATATCTTAAGAAACAAGAAAGAAAGGGAACCATAGAAAATAAGAAAGAAACCTCCATTGCACTAGAGAATTCAAGTAAGAAGCCTCTCCTAAGGCTTAAAAACAAAAGAGATCAAGGGTAAAAGAGAAAAGATGAAGTTAAAAGGTAGAACTAGGACCATATGGGATTAAAATGTTAAGATCAAACACTTTGGGTACCTTTGGGTAGACAAAGTTTTGTTCTTGTATGTGTCTAAGTGTTCTTACCTTTAGCCTTCTTCTAAAGCTCAATCCATTCTTTATGAGAGAACCTTGATATTGATAAGCCCTACTCTAAGGATAGACCATCATTGTCTCTAAACTTTTTATTACCAAGCCAAATGAGTTTAAGCATTGCATAAGCTGATTCATGTTCTTGTTTAATGAATGTTAAAGGGAATGGTTGATCTGAATGCATGTGAATGTCTAAGGCTTGAATCAGTTAAGGTTGTGATAGGCTTGTCTAAAATCTTGAAGTATAGTTTACTCACCTTGCATCTTAGTATTAGTAATTTGGATATCAATTCTAGCTAGTTTATTAGCAAGCTTTAGGTTCTGAGATCCCACTTTCTAACCTCACTTTCCTCACTTTGTCTTGTTTGTTTGCTTGAGGGCAAACAAAGTCTAAGTTTGGGGGAGTTTATGTGCATATATTTTACCCTATTTAAAGCCTTATTTATTTCATGTTTTGTATCATATAGAAGTAATTCTTTAGGATTTATAGTCATTTCTGTTCAAAATTACTCTTAGGTTGTTTAAGAGCATGCATTGCATACATTTGTGCATTTGGAGTATTATCAGGTGATTTGGAGCTCTAAAACACTATATGGAAGGACTTGGTATTACTTCTGGAGATAAACAAGAGGATTGGAAGTATCAGTGATGTTCCTATATTTTACCTTGTTTTCCCTTAGTTTATTCACATCTTTTGCATCTTTTGCTATTCATTTTGACCATTATTGCATAGCTTTAGGACTAATCATGCATTAGAGCTTAGTTGCATTGCATTTGCATCTTTTCATGCATAAACAGGTGATTTTGGAGCCTAAGGAGCATGGAAGCAATGCTGAGGAGAAGTGAAGCAATCAAGAGGAGAAAGCAAGAGAGTTAAGGCTGAAGAACCAAAGTCCAGAGTCCCACTCGACTACCCACTCGACCAGACACTCGACCGTGTGCGGAGAGGGACTTGAACGAGTGGAAGGAGCAGAAGAAAAGCCAACTCGACCGGTCACTCGACCGAGCACCAGGTCGAGTTGGCCGAGCCACCTAGCTGTTTTGTCTTTTAGCATTTTTAGGGCTTCCACTACTTTTTCTATAAAAGGACCTTGTACCCTTCAGCCACCAAGAGTCCAGCTTTTTAAATATTCTCAAACCTAGTTTTTATCTTTTGGGGAATTATTCCTTTTGCATTTTTATTTTATTAGATCTTGTATCTTCTTTTGAAGGAGAAAACATAAGATTCTTGGATTTTGTTGATTCCATAACTTTCAAGATATTAAGAATTCGTGTTTGATTCCTTCTTCATTATTGTAGATCTTTGCTTTATCTTTCATTTGCTGCAAGTTTTAGTATTTTCCGGGTTTATGACTTTGATGTTCATCATGTGTTCTTGTGAGTAGTTGATTAGGATCTTGAGGATGGGTTAGGCTGGATTGTGTTTGAGGTTTGTTTGATTTGGTCAAGCTTGATTGTTGTAGATCTCTTCTAGTCTATATGTTCTTAATGCTGATCCTATAACTGAGAGGGTAGGATTTGATCTCAAGCATCTTAGCATCATACCAATGTTTAAGGAGCATAGATAAGGCTAGATCTAGAGTTTACCATTAGGCTTGCTAAGAGATTAGAGGTCTTGTTTGGTATTTGACATATTGCTTAATGCCTGCTTGTGTAGATTCTTTACTGTGTTAAAACAAGTATTTGTTGGTGGTAAGATGGATGAATGTATGATGATGAATTTATGCAATGGATGGATGGATGGTAAGGTGTTTCAATTCCCCTTATGCAGTTGCAGTATAAGAGGTGTCAATCCAATCTGAGTGTTTGTGAACAGTCAAGATATGCATAAAGATCTAATTTAAGCCAGATGTAAAGGATGTTTGTCACTAACAATCCTATGATGAAAATGTTAAGTGCAGAAAGTAAACTATAAGAACTAAGAACTAAATGCAAATGAAACAGGATGATTATGACAGTAATGATGCAACCAACAGAAGTAGAAACTATGCTAATGAACTAATTGAAACTGAGTATTTCTGGTGGAAAGGTTAAGATGGAATGGATGATGATGAATGTATGCAATGAATGGTAAGGTGTTTCAATTCCCCTTATGCAGTTGCAGTATAAGGGGTATCAATCCAATTTGAGTGTTTGTAAACAGTTAAGATATGCATAAAGATCTAATTTAAGCCAGATGTAAAGGATGTTGCCACTAACAATCCTATGATGAAAATGTAAAGTGCAGAAGGTAAACTAAATGAACTAAGAACTAAATGCAAATGAAACAGGATGATTAAGACAGTAATGATGCAACCAACAGAAATAGAAACTAAGCTAAAGAACTAATGCAAGACAATAATGAACAGGACACTAAATGGATGCAGCAGAAATGGAACAGGAATGAAACAAGACAATCACAAATCATAAACAGCAGAGTTCTGGGGATGAACTCGAGCCAGCACTCGACCGAGTGTAGGTCGAGTGAGTGGTCGAGCTAGACTAAACGCAGAAACAGAGCAATGCAATAAAAACAGAGTAATGCAAAGACGGATCAAACTACAATCAAGCAACAGGATTAAGACTGTAAAATCAATAAACAAGGAAGGACTTGAGGAGGGATTCATGGGCTGGACTAATGATTGAGGCTATCTAACTTGACCAACAAATCTCAAACAACATGAGCTAATCTCTAGACATATGAATCTAAGACAAGTTTCTCCCACTCTCATGGTCAAGAAACAATCAAACCTATGCATTTCTAGACTTGCCCTCACATAGTAAAGAATCTACACAAGCAGGCAGTAAGAAATATGTCTCATACCAAACAAAACCTCTAATCTCTTAGCAAGCAAGATGGTAAGCTCTAGATCTAGCCTTATCTATGCCTCTTAAACATTGGTGTGATGCTAAGATGCTTGAAATCAGATCCTACCCTCTCAGATATAGGATCAACATTAAGAACATCTACCTTAGAAGAGATCTACAACAATCAAGCTTGATCAAGCCAAACAAACCTCATTCACAGCCCAGCCTAACCCATCCTCAAGATCCTAAGCCACTACTCACAAGAACACATGATGAACATCAAAATCATAAACCCAGAAAAGATTGAAACTTGCATCATTAGAAAGATAAAACAAAGATCTACAATGAAGAGGAAGCAAGGCAAGGCAGTCAAGTACATGAAGAGCTCCATTGCTTCTACTTTAGCTCCTAAGCCAAACCAACTTTTTGAAGAAGCTATTCCAAACCCAGGGAGTTTACAGCTAAAGCACTTAATCTCTATGAAGATGCTGTCACTGAGGACAATGAGGTTTAAGGTGGGGAGGATTGGTCATTTATTGAAGCCCAGGGTGAAGCTTGTGCACAGCAGACTGAATCCGTCAAAGCACTCGACCAAGTGCTCGAGAAGTGGTTTTGATGATGATTGGTGAATGTATGATGATGAATGTATGCAATGAATGGATGGATGGTAAGGTGTTTCAATTCCCCTTATGCAGTTGCAGTATAAGAGGTGTCAATCCAATCAGAGTGTCTGTGATCACTAAGGATGTGCTTATTATGCCTAAGTCAAGCCAATATGTAAGGATGTTTGTCACTAACAATCCTAAGATGACAAATGTAAAATGCAGAAAGTAAAATATAAGAACTAAGAACTGAATGCAAATGAAACAGAATGATTACACTAATATAAAGCTAGAACAGAAACAGAAACAATGATAATGAACTAATGCAAGACAATAATGAACAGGACAATAAGTAAATGCAACAGAAATGCAAATAGAATGAAAAAAGACAATCACAAATCATAAACATAAAGTTCTGTGGAAGAACTCGAGCAAGCACTCGACCGAGTGTAGGTCGAGTGGGTGGTCGAGCTGGACTAAACGCAGAAACAGAGCAATGCAATAAAAACAGAGTAATGCAAAGACGAATCAAACAACAATCAAGCAACAGGATTAAAACTGTAAAATCAATAAAAAAGGAAGGACTTGAGGAGGGATTCATGGGCTGGACTAATGATTGAGGCTATCTAACTTGATCAACAAATCTCAAACAACATGAGCTAATCTCTAGACATATGTATCTAAGACAAGTTTCTCCCACTCTCATGGTCAAGAAACAATCAAACCTATGCATTTCTAGACTTGCTCTCACATAGTAAAGAATCTACACAAGCAGGCAGTAAGAAATATGTCTCATACCAAACAAAACCTCTAATCTCTTAGCAAGCAAGATGGTAAGCTCTAGATTTAGCCTTATCTATGCCTCTTAAACATTGGTGTGATGCTAAGATGCTTGAAATCAGATCCTACCCTCTCAGATATAGAACCAGCATTTCGAACATCTACCCTAGAAGAGATCTACAACAATCAAGCTTGATCAAGCCAAGCAAACCTTATTCACAGCCCAGCCTAACCCATCCTCAAGATCCTAAGCCACTACTCACAAGAACACATGATGAACATCAAAATCATAAACCCAGAAAATATTGAAACTTGCATCATTAGAAAGATGAAAAAAGATCTACAATATTGGAGAAATAATCAAAATCGAATTCTTAATATTAAGAAAGTTATGAAACAAACAATATTGAGAAATTTAGCTTTTCTCCTTAAGAACAAGTACAAAATCTAAAAATAAAAGAAAAGTACAAAAGGAATAATCCCAAAAAGGGTAAAAACTAGGTTTAGAGAATAGCTAAAAAGCTGCCTACTTTTGTGGCTGCAGGTACAAGGCTTTATATAGGAGGGGAGTGGAAGCCCTAAAAATACTAAAAGACAAAATAGTCAACGGCTCGGTCAACTCGACCTGTGCTCGGTCGAGTGGCAGGTCCGGAGTCCAAATCTTGGTCACTATGAAGTTGATCCTTGATAACCTCACCCTTAACACACAAACCATACTTCTTCTTGATTTTGAGCCTTGTTCTTGCTTTCCTCCAAGACCTCTTGTTCAGCTTAACTTTGAGATCCTCAACCATACTAGTCAACTCTTGAACTGACCTCTTAAGCTTTTCCACAGACTCTTCTTGAAGAGAGTGCTCAGCCTCTGGAGTTGCCTTATCACTTAAGCCTTCTTGACCACCTTTATCCTTGATAGTAAAAGGCTGATCATCAATTGTAGGGAGGTTGGTTGGGTTAAAGATGTTGAACCTCATAATTATATCCTCAGCAATGTTCAAGGTCACAAGACCTTCCTTGACATCAATGATTGCTCCAACAGTGGCTAAGAATGGCCTCCCAAGAATGATTGGATCTTCAGGTTCCTTATCCATCTCCAGAACCACAAAATTTGTATGAACCCTTGCCTTCCCTATCTTGACAGGGACATTCTCCAACTTACCAACTACCTCTCTGTTTGACCCATCAGCTAGGCATACATGGAGGTTTGTGAGTTTGAAATCTGTCCTCCCAAGCTTTTGTGCAATGGAGTAGGGCATGACACTAATTGAAGCCCCTAGGTCACATAGGCATTGGTTGTAGTGGAGGTAACTCAATGTGCATGGTAAATAGAAGGGACCTGGATCCTTAAGCTTGATTGGGATGATAACTCCTCCAAGGTCTTCAAAATCCTTCTCATCTTGAGCTTGAGCTTTTTGCTTTGACAAGTCAAGCAAAAAGTCCTTATAGAGAGGATATGGTTCAAACTTTTCCAAGGCAGGTCCTCTCTCCTCTTCTTGGTAAGCAATGATGACCTCTTGTATAGCCAACACTTCCTCTTGTTTCTCAACCACAGCTTCTTCCTTCAAAACCCTCTCATCCTCTTGTTGCTTAGCCAACAATTCTTTTTTCTCAATGATCTCCCTTAGTTCCTTAATCCTATGTGATTTGAAACGCCCTGGGAATGGTAGTGGAGGCTTGTAAGCAGGAGGAATGTACTTAGCAGGTTTGACAGCTTCGGAGTCTCCAGCTCGATCGACCACTCGAGCATGCACACGGTCGAGTGGCTGTTCGAGTACCTGGTCGAGTGCAATGTCGAACTCCAGCTGCTTTGGAAAAACGTCACTTGGGGCTTCAGTAACTGATAAATTCCCCCAAACTTGGACTTCACTGTCCTCAGTGACTTTTTCCTCATGAACTTGAATGGCCTTGGCTGTGAACTCTCTTGGATTTTGAACAGCTTTTCCAGGGAGTTGGTTGGGTTTTGGAGCTGAAGTAGAGGCAATGTTACTCTCCATATACTTCACTCTTGAGTTAAGACCCTCAAACTTCATGTTTAGATCATTGTACTGTGATGTGAGTCTTTGATTCAACTCAGCAAACTGTTTGGCTTCCTCAATCTTTCCTTGTGTTTGCCCAATCAACAATTGTTGCATCATTGCCCTTAAGTCTTGTTCTTGGCCTTGGTTAGTCTGAAACCCTGGTGGGAGACACAACTGAGGCTGGAACACTTGATGTTGTTGTTTGGGGATGTAGTTTTGTTGCTGTGGAGGCTGTTGAGGTGGATAGACTTGGTCTTGAGGGTTGGCCACATTGGTACTCCTATAAGAGAGATTGTTGTTCATGAAACCTCCTTCGTTGTAGCCTTTGAATCCTACCTGGTTTTGCATGTAGCACAACTCAGCAAACTCAGTCTCCCCTTCTTGAACTGGAGCCTCTTCCTCACCAATAAAGTGAATATACTTTTGTTGGCTAAGAAGGATCTTGTCAAGCTTCTCATTGACCATCTTCAAATCCCTCTTGTACTTGTCCTCTTGAAGAGTTGATGATGACCTTATGGTTCTGTCATAGTCCTCATTATAGTTGCCATCTGATTGAGCAAGATTTTCAACCAACTCCCAGCCTTCTTCGACATTTTTGTTGAGGAAGTTTCCATTTGAGGCTGTGTCAAGAAGCATTCTGATCTTGGGAAGTACTCCTCTATACAAAGTACTTAAAAGGGACTCATTGCTGAAGCCATGGTGAGGACACTGAGTCTGGAATCCTTTAAACCTTTCCCAAGCTTCACAAAAACTCTCATTATTCCTTTGAGCAAACCCAGAAATTTCATTTCTCAATCTAGCAGTTCTAGCATTGGAAAAGAATTTGGCCAAAAAGGCTTTTTTGCAAGCATCCCATGTGGTTATTGCTCCAGTAGGAAGAGTCTTCTCCCAAAGGTGAACCTTATCTCCAAGTGAGAATGGAAATAGCCTTAACTTGAATCCATCCTCACTGACTCCATTGTTCTTAGTGAGACCACATATCCTATCAAATTCATCAAGGTGGTCCAGGGGCTCTTCCATTGGCAACCCATGGAACTTGTTGGCTTGAATCATTGAGATCAATCCACTTTCGATCTCAAAGTTGTTGTTGGCAATAGTAGGAGGCACAATACCAGCTCTCTGGTTATGTGTGTTTGGTGCATCTCCAGCACCAATGTTTCTTGCTCTTGGAGCTTGTTGATCTTGTTGCTCCATTAGCACTTGTTGTTCTTGTTCCTGATAGATCCTTATTTTCTGCTGTCTCAGGTCCCTTGGTGGTTTGTTGATGTGATCAAGGAGTCTCTGAAGATTGTGAGGACCCTTGGACCTTGTTTGCATCAACAGAGTCGAGGACAGACTCGGACAGGCACTCGGTCGAGCACAGGCTCGAGTGCGTGGTCGAGTCGACTGGGAACTGATGTCTATTTGTATCCGGCTTCTGACTCGATCAGGTGCTCGAGCACACACTCGGTCGAGTGGTGGTCGAGTTGATGGTCGAGCTGGTACCTGAAACTCAATCACAGACAAGCAGAAGAAGGAACAAGATCAGTAGTGAAAAAGTTGATAAACGAACTTAATCTTAGACTTTTATGGATCCTAATTGTGACAAAAAACACACTCAAATAGGCAACGGCGCCAAATTGAAACAAGTGGTTTTGATGATGATTGGTGAATGTATGATGATGAATGTATGCAATGAAGGGATGGATGGTAAGGTGTTTCAATTCCCCTTATGCATTTGCAGTATAAGAGGTGTCAGTCCAATCTGAGTGTCTGTGATCACTAAGGATGTGCTTCTTATGCCTATGTCAAGCCAATATATAAGGATGTTAGGTGGGTGGTTGAAACAAGGTATTTTATGGTGGATAGGTCAAGATGGAATGGATGATGATGAATGTATGCAATGATGGGTAAGGTGTTTCAATTCCCCTTATGTAGTTGCAGTATAAGGGGTATCAATCCAATTTGAGTGGTTGTAAACAGTTAAGATATGCATAAAGATCTAATTTAAGCCAGATGAAAAGGATGTTGCCACTAAACAATCCTATGATGAAAGTGTAAAGTGCAGAAGGTAAACTAAATGAACTAAGAACTAAATGCAAATGAAATAGAATGATTAAGACAGTAATGATGCAACCGACAGAAACAGAAACTAAGATAAAGAACAAATGCAAGACAATAATGAACAAGACACTAAATGAATGCAGCAGAAATGGAACAGGAATGAAACAAGACAATCATAAATCATAAATAGCAGAGTTCTGGGGATGAACTCGAGCCAGCACTCGACCGAGTGTAGGTCGAGTGAGTGGTCGAGCTAGACTAAACGCAGGAACAGAGCAATGCAATAAAAACAGAGTAATGCAAAGACAGATCAAACTACAATCAAGCAACAGGATTAAGACTGTAAAATCAATAAACAAAGAAGGACTTGAGGAGGGATTCATGGGCTGGACTAATGATTGAGGCTATCTAACTTGATCAACAAATCTCAAACAACATGAGCTAATCTCTAGACATATGAATCCAAGACAAGTTTCTCCCACTCTCATGGTCAAGAAACAATCAAACCTATGCATTTCTAGACTTGCTCTCACATAGTAAAGAATCTACACAAGCAGGCAGTAAGAAATATGTCTCATACCAAACAAAACTTCTAATCTCTTAGCAAGCAAGATGGTAAGCTCTAGATCTAGCCTTATCTATGCCTCTTAAACATTGGTGTGATGCTAAGATGCTTGAAATCAGATCCTACCCTCTCAGATATAGGATCAGCATTAAGAACATCTACCCTAGAAGAGATCTACAACAATCAAGCTTGATCAAGCCAAACAAACCTCATTCACAGCCCAGCCTAACCCATCCTCAAGATCCTAAACTACTACTCACAAGAACACATGATAAACATCAAAATCATAAACCCAGAAAAGATTGAAACTTGCATCATTAGATAGATAAAACAAAGATCTACAATATTGAAAAAGAAATGAAACTTAAATTCTCAATATTAAGAAAGTTATTAAACTAACAATAATGAGAAATTTAGTCTTTTTCAAGTACAAGATCTTAGGAAAATAAAAAGCAAAAGGAATAAATCCCAAAAGGTAAATACTAGGTTTTTAAGAATATCTAAAAAGCTGACTCCTTTTGTGGCTGCAGGTACAAGGCTTTATATAGGAGGGGAGTGGAAGCCCTAAAAATGCTAAAAGACAAAATAGTCAACGGCTCGGTCAACTCGACCTGTGCTCGGTCGAGTGGCAGGTCGAGCTGGCTTCTCTCGTGCATTGTCCACTCGGTCGAGTCCTCCTCAGCACACGGTCGAGTGTCTGGTCGAGTGTGCGGTCGAGTTGGACTCCGGACCTTGTTATTTCAGCCTTAACTCTCTTGCTTTCCCTTCATGATTGCTTCACTCCTTCCTCAACATTGCTTCCATGCTCCTTAAGCTCCAAAATCACCTGTTTATGCATGAAAAGATGCAAATGCAATGCAACTAAACTCTAATGCATGATTAGTCCTAAAGCTATGCAATAATGGTGAAAATGGATAGCAAAATACAAAAGATGTGAATATACTAAGGGAAAACAGGGTAAAATATATGAACATCAACACCCCAAACTTAGTCTTTGCTTGCCCTCAAGCAAATAAGCAAGACATAAGAATGTAGGTGAGGTTTGAAAGTGGGATCTCAGCTCCTAAAGCTTGCAAACAGACCATCTAGAATCAATGTCCAAGTTACTAGTACTATGATGCAAGTTGAATGAGCTGTACTTAAAGATTTTAGACAAGCATGTCACAACCTTTACTGATTTGAGCCTTAGATATCCACATGCATTCAAATCAACCATTTCCTTTAACATTCATTAATCAAGAACATGAATCAATTCTATGCAATGCTTAAACTCATTTGGCTTGGAGGTAAAGGCTTTGAGACAATGATGGTCTCTTTTAAGAGTGGGGCTTATCAATATCAAGGTTCTCTCATAAAAAATGGATTGAGCTTTAGAAGAATGCTAAAGGTAAGAACACCTAGACACATACAAGAATAAAACCTTGTCTACCCAAAGGTACCCAAAGTGTTTATCCTAGCAATCTAAACCCAAATGATCCTAGTGCTACCCTTTAACTTCTTCTTTTCTCTTTCACCCTTTTCTCTTTTGATTTTCAAGTCTTAGGAGAGGTTTCTTATTTGATCTTTCTAGTGGGATGGGGGATTCTTACTTATTTGCTATGGTTCTCTTTTCTTCTTATTCTTAAGACATACAAGCTTTTTGCTAGACTTTTCTTTTCTTTCTTAAACTTCCAAGTCCCAAACCCAACAAATTAACCACCTAGTCCTATCTAGTTTGAAAATTGCAAACTAGAACTACACAAGGCTTTACTCTTGTCAGTTCAAACCTAACACTTTCTACCAAGCTCAATCCTAAAAATAGGCCTCACACACTCAAGAATAAACATGGCTTGAAAGAAGGGTTGGTTAAGGGTAGGGGAAACTGATTCTTAATGAGGAAATCAGCTACTTGGATCAACAAGAGTGGTAAAAAGGAGAAAGATGATCCAAATATGTATATGGTATCCATGAGTTTAAAGCAATGCACACATTGATAATTGAAAGTCAATATTAAGTTCTTATAGATAGGAAATGGCATCAAATCACAACATGCTTCAATTTAGACTAAATGCAATGCAGGAATTCAATGCTTGGTTCAATCTTATGCTTCTAACCACTCAACTAGCATCAAAGTACTATTAACTTGGGCATTGATCCTAGTCTAGTGAATGAGCAAGCTAACAAGGAAATACTCATCATAGATCCCTAATGCAAGCAGTCCTATATGATAAACAAAATACTTGAATATGCAAAGCAAACTACATGAACACTCTTTTTTTTATAAAGATTTTTGCAAAAATTTTCAAATTTTTAGGGTTTTTCTATGCCTTAGATGCTATGCAAATATTAACATGATGATGCTAAAAATTTGAAATAAGAAAACAAAACACAATGTCAAATGCTATCTCAAACCCTCCCCAAACTTAAATCACACAGTCCCTTGTGTGAAAGAAATTTGTTGAGGATTCAAGACTTAAAACAAAACACACAATATGAAATGCAAATGGTATTTACAATGGAAAGGTGATAGTGTTACCTCAAGGATTGTAGAAGAAACTATCCACATCCTCCTGCATGCTATCAAAGGTGTAGCTGGGGTCTTGTTGGTGACTTGGAGAGGGG
The DNA here is from genome assembly GCA_024034495.1 of Camelina laxa. Lineage (NCBI taxonomy): Eukaryota > Viridiplantae > Streptophyta > Magnoliopsida > Brassicales > Brassicaceae > Camelina > Camelina laxa. The sequence continues at coordinate 23,243,057 of CM043880.1, read as the reverse complement.
GATTGGGGCAGCTCGACGATGGCGATCGACCGTGACTCGGTCGAGTGCATGTCCGAGTGGGGGGTCGAGCTGGACTGCGGGTCTATTTTTCCAAGTCCAATTCTCTCCAAACCCATCTACACTCTCATTAAACAGCCTGCCCAACACAAACATAAAACAAAAATATCAAAACTACAAGGAAAATAAAGCATATGTACAATGATACCTTAGGGACTTCCTCCCTAGTGAGCTTGTTTAAAGTCACTAAGCTTGACTTCTTCTAGCTCTTCAAGCTTGATTTGGAGACCAAGAGGTGATGAAATCCCCCCTGGTTCTACTTGATAACCCATGTGTTCCTTCTTGATCACTACTTCCTTAGCACTTGAACCATGTTTCTTCTTAAACTTGAGTCTTGGTCTTGCCTTCTTCCAAGACTTCTTGTTGAGCTGAACTTGAAGTTCCTTCACTAAACCAGCTAGCACTTGAACTGACCCCTTTAGTTCTTGGACAGTCTTAGCTTGGGCTGAACCTTTAATCCTAGGGTTCCTTCCTTCCTCAAAAACTTCACAACTAGCCTTTTTCCCTATCATAAAGTGCTGACCTTCAATAGTAGGCTGATGAGTAGTATTATTGATGTCAAACTTCATAGTGAAGTCTTTAGCAAGGTGGAGCTTGATGGTTCCCATCTTAACATCAATTACAGCTCCAGCTGTGGCTAAGAATGGTCTTCCCAAGATGACAGGATCTTCTGGCTCTTGGTCCATGTTCATGATCACAAAGTCAGTTGGGATTCTAGCCTTCCCTATCTTTACTGGGAAATCTTCAATCACTCCAAGCACATCCCTCTTTGATCCATCCGCTAGGCCAATATAGAGATTGCAAGGCTTAAAATATTCATATCCCAACTTCTCAGCCACTGAGTATGGCATTAGGCTCACTGAAGCTCCTAAATCACATAGGCACTTGTTGAAGTGCATGTAGCTGATGGAGCAAGGCAGGTTGAATGAGCCTGGATCCTTAAGCTTGGTTGGGATAACAGCTTTCCCAATCTCTTTCAAATCTTTCATGTCTTGGTTTTGAGCCTTCTGCTTGGATAATTCAAGAAGCATGTCCTTGAGTGCAGGATGGTGAGCATATTTTTCCAAAGGAGGTCCTCTATCTTCCTCCTTCTCCTCAATGACTTCCTCTTTCTTCTCAATGACAACCTCCTGTTGAATAGCCATCACTTCCTTTCTTTCAATCACAACCTCTTCCTTCAAAGCCATCACTTCTTCCTTCTCAATGACTTCTTGATTTTGTAAAGCTAACTCCTTCTCTTGTTGCAAAGCCAACTCTTTCCTTTTCTCAATAATTTCCCTGAGTTCTTTCAGCTTCTGTGCCTTGAAACGTCCTGGGAATGGTAGAGGTGGTTTGTAAGCAGGAGGAATGTACTTAGCAGGCTTAACAACTTCTGTGTCCTCAGCTCGATCGACCACTCGATCCTGCACTCGGTCGAGTGCACGCTCGAGCACTTGGTCGAGTGCTTTGACGGATTCAGTCTGCTGTGCACAAGCTTCACCCTGGGCTTCAATAAATGACCAATCCTCCCCACCTTGAATCTCACTGTCCTCAGTGACAGCATCCTCATAGAGATTAAGAGCTTTAGCTGTAAACTCCCTTGGGTGTGGAATAGGTTCTTCAAGAAGTTGGTTTGGCGTAGGAGATGAAGTAGAATCAATGGAGCTCTCCATGTACTTGACCTTGGATTTTAGGTCATTAGAATAGGAATTCAACGTTTGGTTCAGCTCAGCAAACTGCTTTGCTACCTCAATCTGCCCAGTTGCTTGCCCAAGTAAAAGTTGCTGCATCATAGCTCTTAAGTCGGTTCTTGGGCTTGTGAAGTTTGAAACACTGGAGGGTGACACCATTGAGCCTGGAATCCTGGTTGATGTTGCCATGGTACAGAATGGAACATACTGTTGTGAAACATGATGACTGACTCGAACTGGCACTCGGTCGAGTACAGGCTCGAGTGGGTGGTCGAGTCGACTGGGAGCTGATGTCTATTTGTATCCGGCTTCTGACTCGATCAAGTGCTCGAGCACACACTCGGTCGAGTGGTGGTCGAGTTGGTGGTCGAGCTGGTACCTGAAACTCAAGCACAGACAAGCAGGAGAAGAAATGAGATCAGTAGTGAACAAGTGGATAAACGAACTTAATCTTAGACTTTTATGGATCCTAATTGTCACAAAAACACACTCAAATAGGCAACGGCGCCAAATTGAAACAAGGTATTTTATGGTGGATAGGTCAAGATGGAATGGATGATGATGAATGTATGCAATGATGGGTAAGGTGTTTCAATTCCCCTTATGTAGTTGCAGTATAAGGGGTATCAATCCAATTTGAGTGGTTGTAAACAGTTAAGATATGCATAAAGATCTAATTTAAGCCAGATGAAAAGGATGTTGCCACTAAACAATCCTATGATGAAAATGTAAAGTGCAGAAGGTAAACTAAATGAACTAAGAACTAAATGCAAATGAAATAGAATGATTAAGACAGTAATGATGCAACCAACAGAAACAGAAACTAAGATAAAGAACAAATGCAAGACAATAATGAACAGGAACTAAATGAATGCAGCAGAAATGGAACAGGAATGAAACAAGACAATCACAAATCATAAATAGCAAGTTCTGGGGATGAACTCGAGCCAGCACTCGACCGAGTGTAGGTCGAGTGAGTGGTCGAGCTAGACTAAACGCAGGAACAGAGCAATGCAATAAAAACAGAGTAATGCAAAGACAGATCAAACTACAATCAAGCAACATGATTAAGACTGTAAAATCAATAAACAAAGAAGGACTTGAGGAGGGATTCATGGGCTGGACTAATGATTGAGGCTATCTAACTTGATCAACAAATCTCAAACAACATGAGCTAATCTCTAAACATATGAATCCAAGACAAGTTTCTCCCACTCTCATGGTCAAGAAACAATCAAACCTATGCATTTCTAGACTTGCTCTCACATAGTAAAGAATCTACACAAGCAGGCAGTAAGAAATATGTCTCATACCAAACAAAACTTCTAATCTCTTAGCAAGCAAGATGGTAAGCTCTAGATCTAGCCTTATCTATGCCTTTTAAACATTGGTGTGATGCTAAGATGCTTGAAATCAGATCCTACCCTCTCAGATATAGGATCAGCATTAAGAACATCTACCCTAGAAGAGATCTACAACAATCAAGCTTGATCAAGCCAAACAAACCTCATTCACAGCCCAGCCTAACCCATCCTCAAGATCCTAAACTACTACTCACAAGAACACATGATAAACATCAAAATCATAAACCCAGAAAAGATTGAAACTTGCATCATTAGATAGATAAAACAAAGATCTACAATATTGAAAAGAAATGAAACTTAAATTCTCAATATTAAGAAAGTTATTAAACTAACAATAATGAGAAATTTAGTCTTTTCAAGTACAAGATCTTAGGAAAATAAAAAGCAAAAGGAATAAATCCCAAAAGGTAAATACTAGGTTTTTAAGAATATCTAAAAGCTGACTCCTTTTGTGGCTGCAGGTACAAGGCTTTATATAGGAGAGTGGAAGCCCTAAAAATGCTAAAAGACAAAATAGTCAACGGCTCGGTCAACTCGACCTGTGCTCGGTCGAGTGGCAGGTCGAGCTGGCTTCTCTCGTGCATTGTCCACTCGGTCGAGTCCTCCTCAGCACACGGTCGAGTGTCTGGTCGAGTGTGCGGTCGAGTTGGACTCCGGACCTTGTTATTTCAGCCTTAACTCTCTTGCTTTCCCTTCATGATTGCTTCACTCCTTCCTCAACATTGCTTCCATGCTCCTTAAGCTCCAAAATCACCTGTTTATGCATGAAAAGATGCAAATGCAATGCAACTAAACTCTAATGCATGATTAGTCCTAAAGCTATGCAATAATGGTGAAAATGGATAGCAAAAGATACAAAAGATGTGAATATACTAAGGGAAAACAGGGTAAAATATATGAACATCAGTGGTCGAGCTGGACTAAACGCAGAAACAGAGTAATGCAATAAAAACAGAGTAATGCAAAGACGAATCAAACAACAATCAAGCAACAGGATTAAAACTGTAAAATCAATAAACAAGGAAGGACTTGAGGAGGGATTCATGGGCTGTACTAATGATTGAGGCTATCTAACTTGATCAACAAATCTCAAACAACATGAGCTAATCACTAGACATATGTATCTAAGACAAGTTTCTCCCACTCTCATTGTCAAGAAACAATCAAACCTATGCATTTCTAGACTTGCTCTCACATAGTAAAGAATCTACACAAGCAGGCAGTAAGAAATATGTCTCATACCAAACAAAACCTCTAATCTCTTAGCAAGCAAGATGGTAAGCTCTAGATCTAGCCTTATCTATGCCTCTTAAACATTGGTGTGATGCTAAGATGCTTGAAAGCAGATCCTACCCTCTCAGATATAGGACCAGCATTAAGAACATCTACCCTAGAAGAGATCTACAACAACCAAGCTTGATCAAGCCAAACAAACCTCATTCACAGCCCAGCCTAACCCATCCTCAAGATCCTAAGCCACTACTCACAAGAACACATGATGAACATCAAAATCATAAACCCATAAAATATTGAAACTTGCATCATTAGAAAGATGAAACAAAGATCTACAATATGGGAGAAAGAATCAAACTCGAATTCTCAATATTAAGAAAGTTATGAAACAAACAATATTGAGAAATTTAGCTTTTCTCCTTAAGAACAAGTACAAAATCTAAAAATAAAAGAAAAGTGCAAAAGGAATAATCCCAAAAAGGGTAAAAACTAGGTTTAGAGAATATCTAAAAAGCTGCCCACTTTTGTGGCTTCAGGTACAAGGCTTTATATAGAAGGGGAGTGGAAGCCCTAAAAATACTAAAAGACAAAATAGTCAACGGCTCGGTCAACTCGACCTGTGCTCGGTCGAGTGGCAGGTCGAGCTGGATTCTCTCATGCGTTCTCTACTCGGTCGAGTCCTCCTCAGCACACGGTCGAGTGTCTGGTCGAGTTGGACTCCGGACCTTGTTATTTCAGCCTTAACTCTCTTGCTTTCCCTTCATGATTGCTTCACTTCTTCCTCAGCATTGCTTCCATGCTCCTTAAGCTCTAAAATCACATGTTTATGCATGAAAAGATGCAAATGCATTGCAACTAAACTCTAATGCATGATTAGTCCTAAAGCTATGCAATAATGGTGAAAATGGATAGCAAAAGATGCAAAAGATGTGAATATACTAAGGGAAAACAGGGTAAAATATATGAACATCAAATTCCTGCATTGCATTTGGTCTAAATTGAAGCATGTTGTGATTTGATGCCATTTCCTATTTATAAGAACCTAATATTGACTTTTAATTATCATCTTATGCAATGCTTTAAACTCATGTATACCATATACATATTTGGATCATCTTTCTCCTTTTTACCACTCTTGTTGATCCAAGTAGCTGATTTCCTCATTAAGAATCAGTTTCCCCACCCTTAACCAACCCTTCTTTCAAGCCATGTTAATTCTTGTGTGTGTGAGGCCTTTTTGGGGTTGAGCTTGGTAGAAAGTGTTAGGTTTGAGCTTACAAGAGTAAAGCCTTGTGTAGTTCTAGTTTGCAATTTTCAAACTAGATAGGACTAGGTGGTTTATTTGTTGGGTTTGGGACTTGGTTGTTTTGAAAAAGAAAAAGAAAGAAGAGAAAAGAGGAAAAAGAGAAAGAAAAAGGGTAGAGTCTTTAAGAGGAGATTGTGTTTAAGCAAATTCTAGTGAACGGATGGGAAGTTAAAAAAATTGTTGAAGATAGTTCTAGTTAAAGAAAAGAAAAGAAAGAAAAGAAAAGTCTAGCAAAATGCTTATATGTCTTAAGAATAAGAAGAAAAGAGAACCATAGCAAATAAGTAAGAATCCCCCATCCCACTAGAAAGATCAAATAAGAAACCTCTCCTATGACTTGAAAACCAAAAGAGAAAAGGGTGAAAGAGAAAAGAAAAAGTTAAAGGGTAGCACTAGGATCATTTGAGATTAGAGTGATAGGATAAACACTTAGGGTGCCTTTGGGTAGACAAGATTTTGTTCTTCTATGTGTCTAAGTGTTCCTACCTTTAGCATTCTTCTAAAGCTCAATCCATTTTTATGAGAGAGCCTTGATATTGATAAGCCCCACTCTAAAATGAGACCATCATTGTCTCAAAAACCTTTATCTCCAAGCCAAATGAGTTTAAGCATTGCATAAGATTGATTCATGTTCTTGATTAATGAATGTTAAAGGAAATGGTTGATTTGAATGCTTGTGGATATCTAAGGCTCAAATCAGTAAAGATTGTGATAGGCTTGTCTAAAATCTTTAAGTACAGCTCATTCAACTTGCATCATAGTACTAGTAACTTGGACATTGATTCTAGCTGGTCTATTAGCAAGCTTTAGGAGCTGAGATTCCACTTTCAAACCTCACCTACCTTCTTATGTCTTGTTTATTTGCTTGAGGGCAAGCAAAGACTAAGTTTGGGGGTGTTGATGTTCATATATTTTTCCTTGTTTTCTCTTACTATATTCACATCTTTTGCATCTTTTGCTATCCATTTTGACCATTATTGCATAGCTTTAGGACTAATCATGCATTAGAGCTTAGTTGCATTGCATTTGCATCTTTTCATGCATAAACAGGTGATTTTGGAGCCTAAGGAGCATGGAAACAATGCTGAGGAGAAGTGAAGCAATCAAGAGGAGAAAGCAAGAGAGTTAAGGCTGAAGAACCAAAGTCCGGAGTCCCACTCGACTGACCACTCGACCAGACACTCGACCGTGTGCAGAGAGGGACTCAACCGAGTGGAAGGAGCTGAAGAAAAGCCAACTCGACCGAGCACCAGGTCGAGTTGGCTGAGCCGCCTAGCTGTTTTGTCTTTAAGCATTTTTAGGGCTTCCACTACTTTTCCTATAAAAGGACCTTGTACCCTTCAGCCACCAAGAGTCCAGCTTTGTAGATATTCTCAAACCTAGTTTTTATCTTTTGGGGAATTATTCCTTTTGCATTTTTATTTTATTAGATCTTGTACCTTCTTTTGAAGGAGAAAACATAAGATTCTTGGATTTTGTTGATTCCATAACTTTCAAGATATTAAGAATTCGTGTTTGATTCCTTCTTCATTATTGTAGATCTTTGTTTTATCTTTCATTTGCTGCAAGTTTTAGTATTTTCCGGGTTTATGACTTTGATGTTCATCATGTGTTCTTGTGAGTAGTTGATTAGGATCTTGAGGATGGGTTAGGCTGGATTGTGTTTGAGGTTTGTTTGATTTGGTCAAGCTTGATTGTTGTAGATCTCTTCTAGTTTAGATGTTCTTAATGCTGATCCTATAACTGAGAGTGTAGGATTTGATCTCAAGCATCTTAGCATCATACCAATGTTTAAGGAGCATAGATAAGGCTAGATCTAGAGTTTACCATTAGGCTTGCTAAGAGATTAGAGGTCTTGTTTGGTATTAGATCTAGAGATCTAGAGTTTACCATTAGATCTAGAGTTTACCATTAATGCATGCTTGTGTAGGTGCTTTACTGTGTGAGAACAAGTCTAGAGATGCATGAGTTTGATTGTTTCTTGCCATGAGAGTGGATTAAACATGTCTTAGAAAATATTGTCTAGAGATTAGCTCAAGTTGTTTGAGATTTGTTGACCAAGTTAGATGACCTCAATCATTAGTCCAGCCCATGAATCCCTCCTCAAGGTCTTCCTTGTTTATTGATTTCTTAGTCTTAATCCTGCTGCTTGCTTGTGGTTTGATTTGCTTTCATATTGCTTTGTTTTTCTTGTGTTGCTCTGTTTTCTCGCGTTTGTCCAGCTCGACCCTGCACTCGATCTACACTCAATCGAGTGCTTGCTCGAGTTCTTCCCTAGAACTTTTGTTTATGATTTGTAGTTGTCCTGACTTACTTCGTGTTTCATTCTAGTTGCATTTCTGGTGCATTCACTTAGTGTCATGTTCAATACTTGCATTAATATAGTTTCTATTTCTGTTCTAGCTTCATAATTGTCATAATCATTTTGTTCCATCTACATTTAGCATCTATTTCTAGTAGCTTTTACGTTCTGCACTTTACATTTCATCATAGGATTGTTAGTGACAAACATCCTTTACATTTGGCTTGACTTAGACATATATGCACATCCTGATTGCTTACAAACTCTCAGATTGGATTGACACCTCTTGTACTACAATTGCATACGGGGAATTGAAACACCCTGCCATCCATTCATTCATATCCCATTATACCATCATCATCGCCCAAATATATGTGTTTCAATCAGCAAGGGAAAAGAAGGCACTCGACCGTACCACTCGACCATGCACACAGTCAAGCACCCGGTCGGATTCAGAACAAACTCCTCAAAGATCGATGCGAATGAAGATCTTTAATTGTGATTCAGCTTAAGCATTCTTCATCAAAGTTATAGGAAATCGAGTTAGCTTTCCAGTGCCGGTGGTCTCAGGCCGAAAACTGGGGCTGCTTGACAAACACCTTGACAATGCACTCGACCGAGCATGGTCGAGCACTCCCAGCCGACTTTGTAGTTTGTCCTCTAGCTAAAATTGGGCTATCCTTTCTCCCTATGTAAATGCTTTGTACCCTGTAGCCGCTAGAGACACACCACATAACATAGTTTTTACTGTTTTTAGCTTTCCTTTAGTTTAGTTTTATTTATCTACTTTTGTTTATTGCTTTAAACTTGTTTTGAAACCCAGATTTCTTGAGATTGTGAGCTTTATAACTTTTGATCTATTGAGAATCTGAGTTTGCTTCTTTATATTAAGTTGTAGATCAATCTTTTATCTTTCTAATCATGTTAGACTTATTATTTTCTGGGTTTGTGTTGTTCTTCATCATGATTTGTAGATCTGAATAGTAACTAGATCCTTGGAGATGGGTTAGGTTGGTTAAGAGCTTGGTTTGTTTAGATTGTTTAAGCCTTGATTGTTTATAGATCCCTTCTGGATTAGTGTTCTCTATGCTATCTTTGTTCTAAGAAGTTACAGATAGATCTTAAGCTTCCTTGCATCATACCAATGTTTAGGTTGCTAGATAATACTAATATTGGAGATTAGTTGTCTAGGGTAGTTTTTGACAAATAATAAATCTGGATCTTAATGCCTATTTATCCATGTCTTAGCTAGTGAGAACTAGGTCTAAAAGTGTTTAAACCTGATTGCTATTATCATGAGAGTGGATATTAGCAAGTTTATGAGATCATTATCTAGGGATAGCTTCTGTGAAGTTTGTTAAACAATCTAGATAGGCTAAGCTTGATACCAACCCATTATTCCCATCTCTAGGACCTATTTGCTCATTGTTTGTTACAGCTTTTCATATTTAATCGTTTGTCATCGTTTAATTTGCATCTCTATTCTTTGTTTTGCTTTTGTTCTTTTGTTATGCATGACTCGAACAAGTGCTCGACCACCTGCTCGACCATGCACTCGACCGAGCACTTACTCGAGCTCCATTTTACTTCCATTTTATGTTCTGTTTCATTTCAGTTTGCTCTTCACTACATTTGTTAGTAGTTTGCTCTTGCTTAGCATAGTTTTTTGCACTTGATTTATAGTTTAATTATCCATTAGTACTGTTTAAGTTGTTAGTTTATTGCATTTATCATTTTGTCATTAGGTTGTTAAAAAAAATCAACTTAATATTTGGCTTAACTTGAATGCATTGATCATGCTTTGACTACTTACATTTCACATTCCTTATGGATTGACATCTCTTATACTACAACAACATAAAGGTATTGAAAAACCTTGCATAGCATCTTGATCATCTTTGCTTATGTCTCTGTTTGCATGTTATCATACATTCATTGCATAAGTACACACATAGAAAATCCTTGTTTCAATCTCTTTCACATTTATTAAAGTGTTTGGTGAATTCTTGCAAATGGAAAGTGAATCAAGCTCAATCGTTTTTTAAGGGTAAGGCTTTTGGAGGTAGGGTTCAAACAATATATTTTTGTTATGTCGCTTAGTCTCAAAAGAACGAGTGCTAGAAAATTGTGAAAACTATCTAAGATTGAAAACAATTGGGGCGTACAAAGCTTAGGTCTTGATGATCTACCATTTTCTCATTTCCTTTCTTTTTATCCAACACCCTAGAATAAAACCGCCTACAACCTTGATCTTAACTCTTTTTTTTTTTTTTGAACAATCCCTAAGGTATAAACTTTGAACTAGCTAGCTCTTTACAACTTTTCTTTTCTTTGCTACACACCTATTTTTTTTAACACAAAATTTTTTTCCTTCCCATTTTTTGTTCTAGGAGACTATAGCAAGATTTTTCTTTTACTTAGAGCCTTAGAGCTATGTAAACTGAACCTTAGGGACCCTCTTCTTTGATTTCTCTTTTGATTCTCAACCCAACCCCGAATAAACATGCTAACCACCTATCTTTCAAAACTGATTTTATTAGCTAGTTCAAATGGTTCTAAACTTTGCTAAAACAAGAGCCAGTTCTTTGTCGTTCTCAATACTCTAAATGTTTCACAACCTATAGCACTATCAAAACTGCAAAGGCCTCACTCAACAAATCATAACAATGCTTGAAAGAAAAGTTTTTGGGTTCAAGGGTAGGGAAAAATAATTCTGGTTAAACGTAAAGATTGGCAAAACTGGAGTGCTAACCCGAGTTTAGAGTAACCATGAGCAAGCATTCAAATTCCATAAGCAAAATAATTGAACTTCAAGTTAAGTCCAATAATATAGAGATGCTACAATGTTCCAGCAAGTTTCACACAAGTGGAAGAGGTTTTTTTCCACAGATTGAACAAGCAACAATGAATTGTGATTAAGGGCTATAAATTCAATCCTAAGGTTGGACTTTAAACAAGGTGGTTTAATCATTTTTTTCTAAAATGCATATGCAACAATCCTATATGAAGCAATCTACACTCAATCCTAATATGTAAATGCACCTACATGAACACTCTTTTGTTTTTTTTAGTAATTTTTCAAATCTGTTTTTTTGTTTAGGCTTTTCTATGCAAATAAATGCAGACTCAAATGAATAAAACTAATATGCAAAATTTTAAAATAAGAAAATAAAATACAGTGTTAAATACATTCTAGGACTCTCCCCCAAACTTTGATTACACAGTCTCTGGGTAAATAAATGCTGGAAATAGAGTCCAAGAATCACAAAATGAGACTAAATGAAATGTAATGTTATTTACAAAGGTTGGATGAAAGTGGTACCACATGGGTTGGTGAAAAAGGAGGTTGTAGCATCCTCTATGCTCGCCAACGTGCAACCAGGGTCGTCACCGGCTTCAGTAGGTGCTAGGGTTGGCTCATCTGAGATCTCGGTAATGTGCACGGACGACTTGCTCGGACCAGCATCTAAGGGGTTGGTCGGGTACGACATCGCGTATCTCACCTGGTAAGGCATCGGGTAGTATGATGCATATGGTGGGAAAGGATCCGAGTGGTCACCCGAGTAGCGGGTCGAAGGGTGCATCGAATAGGGCGTCGGATACGGCATCTGGTAGGGCTGGGGTAAAGGACCCGAATGGTCACCTGAGTATGTACCCGATGGTTGCATCGGGTAATGCATCGTGTATCCCATCGGATGAGGTGTCGGATAGGCATCTGAGTGACTATAGCAAGATTTTTCTTTTACTTAGAGACTTAGAGCTATGTAAACTGAACCTTAGGGACCCTATTCTTTTATTTCTCTTTTGATTCTCAACCCAACCCCGAATAAACATGCTAACCACCTATCTTTCAAAACCAATTCTATTAGCTAGTTCAAACGGTTCTAAACTTAGCTAAAACAAGAGCCAGTTCTCTGTCGTTCTCAATACTCTCAACGGTTCACAACCTATAGCACTATCAAACCTGAATAGGCGTCACTCAACAAATCACAACAAGGCTTGGAAGAAATATTTTTGGGTTCAACGATAGGGAAAAACAATTCGGGTTAAACGAAAAGATTGGAAAAAATGTAGTGCTAAGCCAAGTTTAGAGTTACCATGAGCAAGCATTCAAATTCCATAAGAAAGATAATTGAAGTTCAAGTTAAGTCCAATAATAAAGAGATGCTACAATGTTCAAGTAAGTTTCACACAAGTGGAAGAGGTTTTCAAAAGACATAAGGTTTTAAACAAAGATTCTTCATTTTTTTTCCAGAGATTTATCAAGCAACAATGAACTGTGATTAAGGGTTATAACTTCAAACAAGGTGGTTTAATCATTTTTTTTCCTAAAATGCATATGCAACAATCTTATATGTAGCAATCTAGACTCAATCCTAATATGTAAATGCAACTATATGAACACTCTTTTTATTTTTTAGTAATTTTTCAAAATTTTCAATTATTATATATATTTTTTTTTTTGGTTTCTCTATTGATAACATCATTATTTTACTCATATTAGCTACAGTTTTCATATGCATTTAGGAAGAGTTTGATAAGATTTCATGTATAAAAGGTCTATTATCAAGCATTTCAGGTTTTAAGAAGGTTTTACAGGTTTTATAGCAATTTGGACCCAAAGACAAGAAAAATATGTTTCAGGACAGATTCAGAGATTTACAGTACGGGACACTTTTGAAGGACTTCCAGAACTCACATTTCAATGGCGGCCCGATTAGCGACCATCACGGCGGCCCAGTCCAAGCCTCCTCCATGGTTAATAAGCCTATTTTGCCGACCCTTGTCCTGCACTTAAGAAGAAAAGACGTTCCTACCCTTTTAATCCCTAATCCAAGACAAAACCCTATAAATACTCCTAAAGACCTAGGGTTTCGGTGTGCTTCCTTGGTGTTTCTTCTTGCCTCTTAATTACTCATCCACGCCTCCAGCAGCAGCCCTGGAGATGTCCCTTGACCTCTGCTCAGCCGTCGAAGTTCGTTTATTTACAGCTCTCTGGAAGTCATCACCATTGCCTTTGAAGTCACCAACCTCTTTCTAGTTTTCTTATTTTCAGTTTCCTACTTGTTTAAGGAAGAAGAATCATCTACTTTGTATCCCAGAGAAGATCTCTAAAACCTTTTCTCATACTTATAATCTTGTATGCAATATCTTACTCATATGGTTTTGATTTGCATGAGTATGTGTGAGTAGTTTACTTGTTGGGTAATACCGTAATAGGGTTTCAAAGGGGATTCATGTTATCGTTTGTTTAAGGGTGTTTAGTTCTTTGTTTTAGGTTTATTCTTAATGCTTATTGCTTGATTATCTAACTAGTGATTGATCATAGGCGTTTTACACATCATAAGTGTTGTAAACTCGCTCGCAATAGCCTAGAGAAGTATCGTGTTATAACCTGCGTCAGTTGAGTTATAGAACTTTACGGATTAGAATCGAACTTGTTTTAATTGCTAGGATATGTGCGTTGTTGCCTGCGAAAGTTGAGTAACGGAGTATATAGACTTTAGATAGGTGATTAGCGACTAGCTTATCTCCCGTTTTTTCGTGTTTCCATGAACGTTTAACCATTGAACTTCCATACCTATTCCCTTTAGGCGTAGACCGGTTCTTGATACCCTGAGAATTCCCTACGGCCCAACACTCAGTCCATTTGCCTTTTCTTAGTTTATTCACATTTAAGTTATTGCTTTCTTTAGTGACGAATCCAACCAAAAACCCCCCATCTTTTTATTGTCTTAGCCGTATTCCTCTCTAAGCAAACTCTTAACGTGATTTATTCGTCTCTATGGGATCGATCCTTAAATACTACTACCGATCATCTGTGCACTTGCAGTATTCGTGTAGTCTTTTGAGGTAAAAGATTGAAGTGAAATTCCACACACATCAAGCTTTTTGGTGCCGTTGCCGGAGATCTATTAAATCACTTTCGAGTTTAAGAATAGGATTATCGTCTAGGATCTTTATTTTTATATTTAAATTTTAGTTTTGCATTTATATTTTAGTTCACTTTAATATTTTCTTTTTAATTTTCAGGAACTCTAGAGTTTGCTCATTGGAGAATCAGAACCTCAATCTAGGAGACCTTAACTGTAACACCCCAAATCGGACCATTTTGAAATTGCAGCCCATTAGGCCCAATTGCCATCAAAAGAACAAAACTCAAGGGTTTTGCGTTTTGCTTATATGCTCGTGTACTTGTAAATACACACGTACGGCGCCGTCTTTGCTTCTCACGAGAGAGGAGAGTTGGGAACCATAACCCCGTCGGAGCTCACCATCATTATCGTTGGCTTGTTGTTGTTGGCATCTTGGTTGTTGTCATTGTTGTATTGCTATCATCCCAAGCTACGCCACCGTCATTGTAGCTTTTCTTCTCGATCAACTCCCTTAGAAGCAAAGAGATAAGCGGCAATGTGGGAACTTCTGATCAAGGGGGAGAGAAAGGGACGAGAGGGAAAGGAGAAGGAGAGGAGAAATGTACTCGGTAACTAGGCCAGTCGTTGGACGATCACCGTCCATCACCGCCATTGGTCAATTAGCCACTATGTGTCACCGGAGATGTCACCCACTGACACCGGAGCAGCCTTAGCCCATCGTCGAGGCCATTTGTAGGTAAGGAAACCTAGATTTGTTTTATAACTTGGGCAGTAAGTTACCGACTATTATGGACCTAATCCTTGATCTGTTGCTTGCTTGTGATGTATGTTGCTGAACCATGGGGAAGTAGCCACCGTGTTGCTAAACCGTCACGTTGAGCCGTAGAGGAGATTCACCGAGAGTAAACGCCGAGAAAAGGCAAACGGCAAGCTTCACTTGTGACGTTGTCTGTGTTGTTTCGACTCGTGACTCGTTGGCTTGTGTCCTTAAAGATCACGTGTGGGATTATGGTATTGTGCGTTTAAAGTGATTTGGGCTTTGATTATTGAACTGAAGTCGATCATGTGCATGTGCTCATGGAGTTAAATTGTGGTGTATTAAATTATTAGATTTTAGTCTATGGTTTGGGTTGCTTTTAAGTAGATTAAATATTATGGATTTTTGGATATAATTTCTTATCGGGTTATCTAAACCGCTGCAGCTTAAGGATTGTTGTTGAAGTGGATCTTCTATTGATGCTAGATCTAAACTAAGGATTCAATCCAATGACTAAGGTGAGAGTGGTATTTGCGGATATGCAGTAACCTCTTCCTTTATATACTCTTCGATAGTTGTAGAGTATAGACTGAAGAAATGTTTGTTAATTGAATGGTTTGCGTTGATTTGTGTACAAGGTAAAGTAGGTTGTTACTCTTAACATAATTTATTCGTCTCTGTGGGATCGATCCTTAAATACTACTACCGATCAGCTGTGCACTTGCAGTATTCGTGTGGTCTTTTGAAGTAAAAGATTGAAGTGAAATTCCACAAACATCATCTATGCAAATAGATGCAGATTCAAATGAATAAAACTAATATGCAAAATTTTGAAATAAGAAAATAAAACACAATGTTAAATATATTTTAGGACTCTCCCCCAAACTTAGATTACACAGTTTCTAGGTAAATAAAAGCTGGAAATAGAGTCAAAGAATCACAAAATGAGACTAAATGAAATGTAATGTTATTTACAAAGGTTGGATGAAAGTGGTACCTCATGGGTTGGTGAAGAAGGACGTTGTAGCAACCTCTATGCTTGCCAACCTGTAACCAAGGTCGTCATCGGCTTCAATAGGTGCTAGAATTGGCTCATCTGAGAGCTCGGTAATGTGCACGGACGACTTGCTCGGACCAGCATCCGAGGGGTTGGTCGAGTATGGCATCGCGTAGCTCACCGGGTAAGGTATCGGGTAGTATGGTGGATATGGTGGGAAAGGACTTGAGTGGTCACCCAAGTAGCTGCTCGAAGGGTGCATCAAATAGGGCGTCCGATACGGCATTGGTAGGGTTGGGGTAAAGTACCTAAATGGTCACCAGAGTATGTACCCGATGGTTGCATCGGGTAATGCATCGTCTATCCCATCAGATGAGGTGTCGGATAGGCACCCGAGTGACTATAGCAAGATTTTTCTTTTACTTAGAGACTTAGAGCTATGTAAGCTGAACGTTAGGGACCCTCTTCTTATATTTCACTTTTGATTCTCAACCCAACCCTGAATAAACATGCTAACCACCTATCTTTCAAAACCGATTCTATTAGCTAGTTCAAATGGTTCTAAACTTTGCTAAAACAAGAGCCAGTTCTCTGTCGTTCTTAATACTCTCAAGGTTTCACAACCTATAGCACTATCAAAACTAAAAAGGCCTCACTCAAAAAATCACAACAAGGCATGAAAGAAAAAAATTTGAGTTCAAGGGTAGGGAAAAAAAATTCGGGTTAAACGAAAAAATTGGATAAAATGGAGTGCTAACCGAAGTTTAGAGTTACCATTAGCAAGCATTCAAATTCCATAAGCAAGATAATTGAAGTTCAAGTTAAGTCCAATAATATAGAGATGCTATAATGTTCAAGCAAGTTTCACACAAGTGGAGGAGGTTTTCAAAAGACACAAGGTTTTAAACAAAGACTCTTCATTTTTTTCCAGAGATTTATCAAGCAACAATAAACTGTGATTAAGGGCTATAACTACAATCCTAAGGTTGGACTTGAAAAAAGGTGTTTTAATCATTTTTCCCTAAAATGCATATGCACCATTTCTATGTGAAGCAATATAAACTCAATATGTCAGTACAATTACATGAACACTCTTTTTTTTTTCTAATTTTTCAAATTTTTCAAAAAAAAGTTTTTTTGGATTTTCTATGCAAATAGATGCAGACTCAAATATATAAAACTAATATGCAATATTTTGTAACAAGAAAATAAAACACAATGTTAAATACATTCTAGGAACCTCCCCCAAACTAAGATTACACAGTCTCTGTGTAATAAAAGCTGGAAATAGAGTCTAAGAATCACAAAATGAGACTAAATGAAATGTAATATTATTTACAAAGGTTTGATGAAAGTGGTACGTTATAGGTTGGTGAGAAAGGAGGTTGTAACAGCCTCTATGCTCGCCAACATGTAACCAGGGTCGTCACCGGCTTCAGTAGGTGCCA
This sequence comes from Camelina laxa, assembly GCA_024034495.1. Classification (NCBI taxonomy): domain Eukaryota; kingdom Viridiplantae; phylum Streptophyta; class Magnoliopsida; order Brassicales; family Brassicaceae; genus Camelina; species Camelina laxa. Next base: position 23,226,047 of record CM043880.1, on the reverse strand, counting down.
AGATTGGGTCAACAGAGAGCTCGCTAATGTGCAAAGACGACTTGCTCGGACCAGCATTCGAGGGGTTGGTCAGGTACGGTATTGCGTAGCTCGCCGGGTAAGGCATCGGTAGTATGATGGATATGGTGGGAAAGGACCCAAGTGGTCACCCGAGTAGCAGCTTGAAGGGTGCATTGAATAGGGCGTCGGATATGGCATCTGGTAGGGCTGGGGGAAAGGACCCGAATTGTCACCCGAGTATTTACTCGATGGTTCCATAAGGTAATGCATCGTGTACCCCATCGGATGAGGTGTCAGATAGGCATCCGAGTTACTATAGCAAGATTTTTATTTTACTTAGAGACTTAGAGCTATGTAAACTAAACCTTAGGACCCTCTTCTTTTATTTCACTTTTGATTCTAAATCCAACCCGAGTAAACATGCTAACCACCTATCTATCAAAACCGATTCTATTAGCTATTTCAAATGGTTCAAAAATTTGCTAAAACAAGAGCCAATTCTCTGTCGTTCTTAATATTCTCAACGTTTCACAACCTATAATACTATCAAAACTGAAACGTTCTCACTCAGCAAATCATAACAAGACTTGAAAGAAAAGTTTTTGGGTTCAAGGGTAGGGAAAAAAATTCGGGTTAAACGAAAAGATTGGAAATGCTAACCCAAGTTTGGAGTTACCATGAGCAAACATTCAAATTCCATAAGCAAGTTAATTGAAGTTCAAGTTAAGTCCAATAATATAGAGATGCTACAATGTTCAAGCAAGTTTCACACAAGTGGAAGAGGTTTTCAAAAGACACAAGGTTGTAAACAAAGATTCTTCATTTTTTTCCAGAGATTTATCAAGCAACAATAAACTGTGATTAAGGGCTATAACTACAATCCTAAGGTTGGACTTGAAAAAAGGTGTTTTAATCATTTTTCCCTAAAATGCATATGCACCATTTCTATGTGAAGCAATATAAACTCAATATGTCAGTACAATTACATGAACACTCTTTTTTTTTCTAATTTTTCAAACTTTTCAAAAAAAAGTTTTTTTGGATTTTCTATGCAAATAGATGCAGACTCAAATATATAAAACTAATATGCAATATTTTGTAATAAGAAAATAAAACACAATGTTAAATACATTCTAGGAACCTCCCCCAAACTAAGATTACACAGTCTGTGTGTAATAAAAGCTGGAAATAGAGTCTAAGAATCACAAAATGAGACTAAATGAAATGTAATATTATTTACAAAGGTTTGATGAAAGTGGTACGTTATAGGTTGGTGAGAAAGGAGGTTGTAACAGCCTCTATGCTCGCCAACATGTAACCAGGGTCGTCACCGGCTTCAGTAGGTGCCAAGATTGGGTCAACAGAGAGCTCGCTAATGTGCAAAGACGACTTGCTCGGACCAGCATTCGAGGGGTTGGTCAGGTACGGTATTGCGTAGCTCGCCGGGTAAGGCATCGGTAGTATGATGGATATGGTGGGAAAGGACCCAAGTGGTCACCCGAGTAGCAGCTTGAAGGGTGCATTGAATAGGGCGTCGGATATGGCATCTGGTAGGGCTGGGGGAAAGGACCCGAATTGTCACCCGAGTATTTACTCGATGGTTCCATAAGGTAATGCATCGTGTACCCCATCGGATGAGGTGTCAGATAGGCATCCAAGTTACTATAGCAAGATTTTTATTTTACTTAGAGACTTAGAGCTATGTAAACTAAACCTTAGGACCCTCTTCTTTTATTTCACTTTTGATTCTAAATCCAACCCGAGTAAACATGCTAACAACCTATCTATCAAAACCGATTCTATTAGCTATTTCAAATGGTTCAAAAATTTGCTAAAACAAGAGCCAATTCTCTGTCGTTCTTAATATTCTCAAGGTTTCACAACCTATAATACTATCAAAACTGAAATGTTCTCACTCAGCAAATCATAACAAGACTTGAAAGAAAAGTTTTTGGGTTCAAGGGTAGGGAAAAAAATTCGGGTTAAACGAAAAGATTGGAAATGCTAACCCAAGTTTGGAGTTACCATGAGCAAACATTCAAATTCCATAAGCAAGTTAATTGAAGTTCAAGTTAAGTCCAATAATATAGAGATGCTACAATGTTCAAGCAAGTTTCACACAAGTGGAAGAGGTTTTCAAAAGACACAAGGTTGTAAACAAAGATTCTTCACTTTTATCCAGAGATTTATCAAGCAACAATGAACTGTGATTAATGGCTCTCACTTCAATCATAAGGTTGGACTTTAAACAAGGTGGTTTAATCATTTTTCCCTCAAAATGCATATACAACATTCCTATATGAAGCAATCTAGACTCCATCCGAATATGTAAATGCAATTACATGAACACTCTTTTTTAAAATAATTTTTCAATTTTTTTTTTTTTTTGGGTTTTCTATGCAAATTGATGCAGACTCAAATGAATAAAACAAATATGCAAAATTTTAAAATAAGAAAATAAATCACAATATTAAATACATTCTAGGACCCTCCCCCAAACTTAGATTAAACAGTCTCTGTGTAAATAAAAGCTGGAAATAGAGTCCAAGAATCACAAAATGAGACTAAATGAAATGTAATGTTATTTACAAAGATTGGATGAAAGTGGTACCTCATGGGTTGGGTAAGAAGGAGGTTGTAGCAGCCTCTATGCCCGCCAACGTGTAACTAGGGTCGTCACCGGCTTCAGTAGGTGCCAAGGTTTGCTCATCAGAGTGCTCGGTAATGTGCAAAGACGACTTTCTCAGACCAGCATCTGAAAGGTTGGTCGGGTACGGCATCGCGTAACTCACTGGATAAGGCATCGGGTAGTATGATGGATATGGTGGGAAAGGACCCGAGTGGTCACCCGAGTAGCAGCTCGAAGGGTGCATCGAATAGGGCGTCAGATACGGCATCTGGTAGGGCTGGGGGAAAGGACCCGAGTGGTCACCCGAGTATGTACCCGATGATTGCATCGGGTAATGCATCGTGTATCCGTCGAATGAGGTGTCGGATAGGCATCCGAGTGGCTCCTCCATGATCTATCAGATATGGTGCTCTCTTCCTCTGCATGTGGCTCGTAAGACAAAGCCCTTTGCGGTTTTGTTGCTCTCCTCCTCCTAGCGGTTCGCTCCTCTCCATCCATGTGGGTGCATAGGCTGTAGTGGGACTTGAGGCACAGCTTGCCTTGTCTTGTAGCTCCCTGATATGACCTCCCATTGCCTTAATCATGCCAGTAAGATCTTTGAATTTCATTGCTAGGAACTTGTTCATCTTCTTCAATCAACTGATACTCCTCAAAATCATAGTCCTCTGAGTCTTCTCCCTGCCCTTGCCTTCTTGGCTCACTCTCTTCTGCTTCAGATTCTCCCTTAGGGTTGTACAGCGCCTCTAATGGAGGTGTAAAGTCTATGTTTGCTCCTAGCCAAATTTTCGTGGTAACGAAGTTAGGCAAATCATCTGAGTAGCTTCAACTCCGGGGTGTACGTACTTGAAGAGCAACCTTCATTTGGATTCTCATAGGCCAAGAATCTCTCTACTATGAGGTACTCAACGTCTACCCACCTTGGCTTGTGTATAACTCCCTTCAGAGGCACATCGCAAGCCACCAGGATTGGTGTGATTAACCCTCCTACAGCTCTCGGTTTTCATGGCCCAAGCCTTCAAATATAGAAACTGATCGAGCGAGACAAAGACCATGCTAGTTGATATAATTCTCTCAAGGAATCGGCACCTTCTAGTTTGTAGATAGAGACACCTTGTTCTAAAGATGATGAAGCCTCAAGAATAAGGATGATGGAATGAATAGCCGTACAAGAGTTGTGGAAAGACTCTTAATATACCGGTTTCATCTTTCAGGCTTGCACCAAAAAGATCAGATCTCTCAGCATCACGCCAAGAAGATCGGTTTTGACTGATTGAATCACACTAAGCAATCAGTTTTGTTCACAACGAACAGAAGAGAATCACTCTCAAAGAAAGGAAAGTTTTGAAAAAATGTTGGATTGATTATTTCATTGCTCTTACATGAGTTTATATAGGAAAAGAAACTTGGTAACAAAGCTAAGTTATTAATTATTCTAGAAACTAGAAACAATAAAGATAGATAGTTGAATGAAGATTCAACTCTTGGTGCGTGTATCCCAATCCACTAGTATGTTATTGGTCTGTTGGGGCAGCTAGCGGGGGCTAGTGGGGTCCGCGGGATGGGTTGTTACATCTTCACTCTGATCTTTGATGATCTCATTGTGCTCTAGTTCCTCTGCTTCTGTTTGTTCACTCGGTGAATTTGTAATTTCCAACATATTATCCTGAACTAGCAACTCCTTATGCTCCTTTGGTGATGGTAACGAAACAAAAAAAACTTCCTCTTCCTTAAAAACAAGAGACGTCCTTTCTTGTTGGTAACTTCGCGTGACAGTAGACGCTCCATCAGTTGGACTAAAAGTCCTCCTTAGAATATGATATGAACCACGATGGTGATGGTTGGGAACATATCGTTTCCTCAAAATAGACTTCAATGGGGGTCTCTCCATTTCTTCTCCTTTTTATCACCAACTGATCCCACCAAGCATAATCACATAATTTAGTGACTGCAAATCATACCTTCTTTATTTCGCATAGTTTTTCAACTAAAAACCGACTCAATATTTTTTCTCACTCTAGATATGCATCAGGGTCGTTCTTGCCTTGAAAGGTAGGAATCTTCAACATCAAACTACCCATGTTAATATCCACTTGTCCTCTTGCTTCTCTAGCATTTCTTGGTCTCATGTGGCTCCCTCTTGATGATTGACTACTGTAACAATCATCAGCCCTTGCTACTCTAGGTTGATCTCTTTCTCTTCTATGATGCAACATTTGTGGTCTTCTCTGTTGTGCCTCCGCTTGAACTTCATCCAACCTCTTGTCGATCTTCTCTATTGTGCCTCCGCTTCATCTTCTCTGTTGTGCCTCAACAACTGTCACATCTATCCCATAAGTCTTTGAACTTGTCGATCATTAAACTCTCTTTTTTTTTTAATTACAAAACTGAATACAAAATTAAATAGACGAAGATGGAAAGATAGACGATGAAAGAAAGAATATAAAAGATAGATATAAGATGAAAAGATAGAAAATCATAGAAAAATGATAGAATGATAGAATACCAAACTCAAGGGTGTGTACCACTTGATATGATTCTCCCAAGGAATCGGCACCTTCGAGTTGGTAGATAAAGACACCTTGATTCTAAAGACGATGAAGTCTCAAGAATAAGGATGATGGAATGAATGGTCGCACAAGAGTTGCTGAAAGATTCTAGATATACCGGTTTGATCTTTCAATCTCGCACCAAAAATATCGGATCTCTTAGCATCGCACCAAGAATATCGATTTTGATTTATGGAATTACACCAAGCAATCAGTTTTGTTCACAAAGAACATAAGAGAATCACTCAAAGAAAGGAAAGTTTTGATAAAAAGTTGGATTGATTATTTCATTGCTCTTACATGAGTTTATATAGGAAAACAAACTTGGTTACAAAGCCAAGTTATTAATTATTCTTGAAACTAAAACAATAAAGATAGATAATTGAATGAAGATAGAGACACCTTTATTCTAAAGTCGATGAGCCTCAAGAACAAGGATGGTGGAATGAATGGTCGCACAAGAGTTGTAGAAAGACTCTTAAATTAGTTCATTAAGTGCATTCCTTGATCTTTTCTCTCTTTGACTCCTTGGTCCAATTTGCTGATGAGAAACAACATGGGTTGTATCATTTCTTCACATTGAGCTTAGTAGAAACAACTTCTGGTTGCCATAAATAGTTTGGGAAGCTCCTAAATCAATTGGACCTAAAACTCTTTAAGTGTAGAACTAGATTGACCTCCTTTGGAAAATGAAAATTGTTTTAGGATGCGATCTTCGGCTGAGATGCGAAAATGGGACTAGGACAGATCCATTGAATTGAAATATCCATATCTTTCAAGTATGAACCGATTTGAATGAGATTCCCATTCTCAATGGTTTTAGGATGGATCAAGATTCCAAAACAGTTTGGTTCATAGCTTGAATCCTTTTGGCTTGTTCAGAATCCACCTTTGAATGCTCGTAGGTCCAAGTCGCGTAGCCATGAGTTCGCCTGATTTGTAAATTGAATAACTCCTTCATCCGAACTTTGATTGGACTGATTCCTCTTCGAGATATGCTCTAGATGCGGTACGAATGTATCCCAAATGGTTGTTTGGCTGGAAGAATTGATTTTCAACTTCGTTTGTGTTGAACACGGCTTACCATCCCTACAAATTACCACATGATATTTCCCTATATTTTTTCCTAACTCGCACAGTTCCGACAATAACTTCCCAGAAGGTCATCCATCCTGAAACTAGTCCAGCTCAAGCATGTCTAACTCTGGAGTTTTCTCAAGACCTTTGACCGAAAAGATAAATGCATTTTGATGATATAGGTGGCCAAATCAATTCTGTTAAACCTCTCCGCAAACCGAGGTTTCACAATTCACCCCCACTAACAGATCGCAATGTCCTTGTTGCACACCAAGATTGTGTGAGCCAACTTAACTCCATACTCGTGTAGGTACGGCTCTGATACCACTTGTAATGCTTTGACCGCCACCTCTTAATGGGCCATATTTCTACTCCTAGTCCATAGGCCCACCTTCATTAATGGGTCTCACGTTCTCTCACTAAGCATGTGGGGCCATCTATATCCAACGGTCGGTTTGCTACGTTTGGAAGGCTTTAAAAACTTGTTTACCATCCGTACAAATCACCATATCCTGAAAGATCACCCATCCTGAAACTACTACAGCTCAAGCATGTTAAACTCTGCGGAGATGTCGACAAGGGTAAGGAAACCCTATTTTCTTATGTAGCTTGCACAAGAAGTTTCTGGCCTTGTCTTATGATTTGTTGTTGTTTTTGTTGTTTTGTTGTTGAGCCATGGGGAAGTAGCCATCGTGTGCTTAAACCGTCACGTTGAGCTATCGAGGAGATTCACCGAGAGTAAACGCCGAGAAAGGTAAACGGCGTAACTCTTGTCTCGTGTTGTTGTTGTGTTTTATGATTATTGAACCGAGAAGCTAAACCAACTAAACCGGAAATAGTTTGTGTAATTACGAATTACGTGGATACGTGAAAAGTGTGGTGTTGTGAGATCATGTATAATTGGAAATAATTATATTGGTTTGGTTTAGTTACTAAACTGTGATTGATCGATTTAATTAAGGAGCACAAAGCTAACATTGAAATGTTAAACCGAGGCATGCGTTTGGATTTGGTTTAATGGAATAACCATGGATTATTTAATGGACTGTTGTCATTTAAATCATTGCAGACCGAGATTGTTATTGAAGCGGTTTCTATTATTGCTAAGTTGAGGATTCGACCCGTTTGGCTAACGTGAGGACTAGTTGGTGTCTTTTTCGATATGGCGATATGTTTCGATAGTTACTTTTTTAAGGTTAACCCAAGTATACCTAAGGATTATACATAAATAATCTTACTTGATTGTTGTGTGTATAATAATATTAAATATAATATATATTTACCACATAAAATGTAAGGAAAAAGAATTAGTAATAGGATTTGAAAATTAAAAGAACTAGATATTTTAAAATGGATTGTGTGGTTTGTGATATGCATGTTTGTGTGATTAAATAAATTGTTTGAGTGTGAGGATAAAATGTGTCAAGAGGCACGAAGAAGCGGGTGAACCGCAGAGAGTCCTACAAGGAGAATTCTTTTTTTTTTGTAGTAGTGTGGTGGTCTACGGGCGCGGAATGCGGGTAAATCAGGATTGGCTGACGAGCCAACGCGTTGTTATAAGTGGAAGAAGTGCGAGAAGCACGAGAAATCCGGATACGCAAGTAAAATTAATAAAAGATATTTTTCTCATCCTATAACTTGATTTCAATAACTTTTAGTTGTTAAGATTTCAATTCAAGTTTCAATTAGACGAAGTCCCAACATATAAATCAAGTTCAACTCCAACACCGTTAGTAAATGTGTTGACATTATGGGACCTCACTTGTTGAGGTCAATTTGCTTTCACACTGATGTGTCTGCATTTTATAGGGTTTTAACTATAGTTTTTAGGTTTGTTTTGAGTCTTTTCCTAGGTCCAAGTGTGCTTTTAGAGTCCTTTTAGTCCTTTGTGAGTCTTTACAGGTTCTATGTGACTTTGGAAGGAATCTGAGCGTTCTGGGGGTGAAAATATGCATCTGGAGCTAAATTGGTTGAAGACTGATCGAGCTAGTCAGCAGATGGAGTGAGAGCAGAAAAACGTTCTGGATTGACTGATCCTTTCTAGATTGACCATTCCCGTCCCCGACGCAACTTTTCCTTATTTGTTTTAAACCGACTTTTAGGGCTTTATTTTGATATTTAAGTTAGAGGCACGGCCTCCAGAGACATAAGTTTTATTTTCTGAGACTATTTTGTATTGAGAGCAAAGGGAGAAGATCTCTAATCCTTCTTGACACTTTGGAGAAGATTTCTAAACCCTATTTATATTCTTTTGCAATTCAATTATGTTTTCTTCATCTTTGATTTGTTGTTCTTTTACTTCCATGTCTGAGTAGTTTCTCAATTGGGTTTAGGGATTCAAAAGGATTTATATGATTAATTGATGCTAGATTTGTTAGATTAGGGATTGATCTTATTGTTCTTCATCTATTGTTGTTCTTAATGCTTAAGCTAGATTGATCACCTAGTTTATGATCTTAGGTTAAATTCATCTAGGCATCAAAAGTGTTGTTGAATTGCTTGAAAAGAACATAGGTGAGCAAGGTGATCCTTAGCCAACGACAGTTGAAGTTGAGGCACCTTGTGAACATAATCAAACTTGAACTTATTGCTTGTTAGGATTGTTAGATTTAAACGACGGTTTAGAGTTTAATCCATTCCTTGCATAGATAACTAACGCTGCGACAGTAGGTTAGTTTTACAATCGAGATTTGAGTTCAAGAACGGTGTTTAATGCTTTTCCAATCTATCATCTAATTTTGTGATCATAGCTCGTAACTGATTCCCTGCGCCCAATATTTCTCTATTGCCTTAAAAACACTTGTTTACTTTTCCGTTTGTTAGATAGTTACTTGTTTCACAAATTTTTCCATTGTCATAGCTATATTCGATCTTGATAATTTCTTAGTGCAATTGTTTGGTCTCTGTGGATTCGATCCTGAAGTGTTACAACGATCCCATTAGATCGTGGTGGAGTACACATTAGGTTTTAATTGACATGTTGATCACACACACTCTCTTATGCTCTGTTTCTATTCTCTGTTTTAACAGAAGCATAGAGTTACTGTGACAACCCGTCCCGTGGACCCCACTAGCCCACCGCTAGCCGCCCCAACGGACCGTTTGTGGACCACACTAGCCCACCGCTACCCGTCCAACGGACCCCAAGCTGGCCCTACAGGGCATCGATCCTAACCTATCACTGTGGATATCCAAATCCACCAGTAGGTTATTGGTGCGCCAGGCGTTCCTCGAACCCTGGTCCCCACCCTTTAACAACCTTCCAACAGGACAAGTTGCCACCAATTGACATACGTTCGCACATTCTGATTCCTCGCGTCCAATGCTTTCCAAGCCGCCAACTCAACCCTCTTGCCTTGTCTCCCTCAGCAAGCTTACCAAAACCTTGAATCTTGCAATCCTGTCCATCTCCAATGAACGTAATCCAACATCGTCGCAACGGTTAGATTATCCTGTCATGAAGGTTTCTCTTGAACTTATGTAACCAGTACACATGCCTTTCCTGGCTCATACCGGATACAACTCCCCTTCCCGGGACTCCAGCACCACCAGCCGCACAATCATAGTGCAATAGCCACATATTCATAACCGCTCCGGTCATCAAACCCTGACCCATTAGTCAACACATCTAAAACCCGAGATTAAACCACCGTCAATCTCTCGAGGTCTACATTCAATCGGGTTGTTTATACTCACGTCCTAGGTATTGCTTGCTCCCAATTCCACCACCCTTAGGTCGAAACCTTCGAGCCATACCGATCTCACTCTCAGACCAGCGTCTACGAGTTATACCGTCTCACTCTTGGAACACAATCCTCAAGATCTCGGTATCAGGGGAACTACTCATCCCCTCTGCCACTCTTGGAGCCCTCAGCCCCTCGAGCTATCTGTATTCAGGAGAATCACCATCCCCTCAAGAGCAACAATCCTTGACGATTATAAACATGTCTCGACAAAAAATACCTCCTGTGGTCCGAGTATAACATTGCAATGTTACGCCTGCCCACTCAACTTCTAATATCCAACTGGATTAACCACCAAGCTGCAAAAATATCTGCTCCAACTGCATATATCCACCTATCCGCCTCTCTAGGCTCGATACCTCTTGAGAATAATCTCATACCGGTCATCTACAACTGCTCATCCTCTTAACATAAGATTGAACTCCTCAACATCTGCAGCCCTCGGCTGCACCCCGCCACATGCGGTACAACTGGAGCCTGCACTGGTACCCCTCTCGGTAACCGCTCCAACAGCACGCCAATAGATCCGCCAAGCGATCATCTCGACCCTGGGCTCCACCTGCTGCAACCTCACACCTGGGTTCCCAGCACCCCCGGCATTCACACCAGCTAACCCTCTCTGGTCCCTCCTGATACGCTTGCGACCCTATGACGTACCTGCTCGTGAAACTCTGGACCACACACTCGCTGGCCTCGGGACCCACCCGACCATGACGACGAACACGTCCCTCAAACACCTTTAACCACTGCACTTCCAAGAACAGAGGCTAACAAGCAATCTTAACATAACACAAAAACACAAACTCACCATGGAATCATACTGTAGGCTCGAAGAGGATATTATAAGACTCCATGCCACACACAATTGACTATCTCACATAATCAATCAAGACATGCAATCCCAAACATCTACAGCACAAAGCCTAGTGAACCCAAACCTAGAACCGTAAGGGCTCTGATACCAAACTGAAACGACCCGACCCGTTTTTTTTTTTAAATAATAAATAATAAATATATTAATATAATATGATAATAAACAACTAAGCTAGTGGTCTCATACCCACTAGCCACCTAACCACAATCACACCAAACAGCGGAAATAATAAAACCAATAAACCAATAACCAATATCAATTAAACCGTAATAATTCCAAAATTATAAGCTAAAGATCCAATCAATATAAACCATAGAACCAGCATTCCTAAACAACATTCTAGGACTCAACTCTAGCAACCTAACAAAAGCCAGACAACAACCAAACGAGCCACTAGACATCCTCCTCTTCATTGCCATGATCCCATGGTCACACTTTGCCTCTACCTGCACCGCAAACACAATGAGATGCGTGAGTATTACTAGAAATACTCAGTGAGGCGATCCTCCCATCTACGATCTATACACACAAACAAATCAAGAGTACAACTACAAATAAAATATAAAATACCAACCATTTAAACAGAACAACCAATAACACTTTCACCACACCTACACATCATCACACAAAACAAGTCATACAACCCAATCGCTTAGATAAGCTCATGGTCACGCACTCACCTTAACAAGTGATTCACGAAAATAACTACAACCAAATGAGAGGCTCTCCAATATCCAAAAACAACCAAACTCGCTCCTACAACCAATCACAACAACAAACAAACATTGAAAACAAACTGATAATAAAAACTGAAAAGAACAACCTCACAAGTGAAACTACGAAAACAAAACTAACCGTTAACTTTCTAATCCCTCTGGTGAAAAGTAAGGTATATACGTCCAGAAACTTCCCACAAAATTTCAGCACGATCAAATTACAGATAAAACCGCAATCTTCCCCGTAACACCCGCTGGTCTCAATCCGCGAATGAGAAGAAACGCCCCACGAAACTGACAATATCTCCTAGAATATTAACCCAAATTCACTTCTGTAAAAAGGCGAGTGTACGAAAATCACTTAGCTACAGCCATACCAAAAATCAGTACCTTTCAAAACGATTTGACCAGTCGAATCCTCCTTCTCCCAAACCCTGACAGTTCTGTTTCTCTCTTAACACTAAGGAAAAAGCTTGATCTCCTTCTCTTTCTCCTTTGTACCAAATAACCAACACTTAGCTGTCTTTCTCTCCCTCTCTCAGATGAAAATGTCGACCAAAGCACAAAAGCATGAGAGGAGGAGTGAGTTGAGAAAGAGATTAGGGGTTTTTGGTTTAATTAGATTAAACCAGGATTTAATTAAACCAAAATTAATTAAAATCCACTCTTTTGGTTTACTCAACATAACCCAAACTCTATTCCCGGAACACGGATGTTATAGTTACTCTCTCTATCTCTCTTGTGTTTGTTTCTCTTCACACCAACGATTCTTTACTAAGAGAGAAGAGAGAAACTTTAATTGTCTACATTGCATTCACTTAGATTGATTCTTACAAGACCCCACACACACATACATATACTAATTCTACTTGACACACACATGCTCCCATACTTAAGACCATCATAACTCTTACACATTAGACCACACTCCTAGTTACTAACTTTTACACATCATTGGCTAGCTTTCTTACACAAGCCACTCTACGACTACAACAACTCTCTTAGCTAGGCTTTAACCAAACAATTGACTAAGTCACAACACAACTTTCCACTTTGTGTAACATCCGCGAATCAAATATTGCATTTTTGGTCTGAGTGTTGATCGACACCCTTGGTGTATCGATCGATACCATGTGGTTCGGTTTGGTCTGGTTTGTTTTAATTTCTGTTTGGTTCGGTTTGGTTCAATTGAAAATCCCTAAATTGCATTTATAAAAGACGAAGTGACGAATTAAGGGTTTTGGAAGAGTTTTGTTTGTCGCCGCTAAGTGAGAAAGAGAGAAAAAGGAGAGAAAGCATTGGTGAGTGTTTCTGTGAGTTTCTGGGTCTGTTCTTGGCATTTTTGGAGGGATCTGTGGCTGGAGAAGGGAGAGTTGTTGCTGGGAACGAGGAGAAGCTTCCTAAGCTGTTGATTTCACTGTTTCTCAACCCAATCTTCTTGTAAAAGAGGTGAGTGCTTGACCATGGTTGATCTAAGCATGAGATCTCTTTTTTTGGCTGTTCTTTGTCTATTTGTGGTTTTTGCTTGCTTGGGTTCGTTGTTTTCGTGTTTCCCATAGGTTTCTAAGGTATTTGGGTGAGTTTGGGACGGTTTCGAATTGATTTGAAATGGAGGATCGATGTTCATGTTCGTGCAGTTCGCGGTTGCAGAGGCAGTGTCGATCGACACCAAGTGGTGTCAGTCGACATCATGTTTTTCTAGCATCGATTGACACAGACTTGGTGTCGGTCGACACCATTCTCATCCGAGACTTGTTTTCCTGGTTTGATGTATTGCTTGTGTTTTGATTGTTTGCTTAAATATGAGAGTCTCATATGCTTGTGTGTATCACCTAGTAGATGGTAGGATGGCCTCACTAAGTATTTATGATAATACTTATGCATCTCAATTGTTGTTTGCGGTGTGCAGGTAAAGGGAAAGTGTGATCGTGGAATCAGGGCGATGAGGAGGAGGATGTTCTAGAGACTTGATTGATTATGGTCTAGCGCTTGTTAGGTTGCTAGTGTTAAGTTGATAGAACATTGTAGGATGTTGAAACTTGGTTATTACATTGTTGTTTTGGATTATTGCATTATTGGTTATTGGATTGTTATTGTTGGAATTTTTTTGGTTTAATGGAAGTGTTTTTGTTATCCGTTGTTATAGATTGTTGATAGTTTGTTAGTGGGTATGGGACCACTAATGAATTAATATTATTATTTAAAAATAAAATGGGAAGGGTTGTTTTACTTTGTCTCTTCCTTAGTCTCTTGTTTCTCCTTGTCGGGTCCATCTTCCACATGGACCACCAAAAACATCTTTCTCTTTGGGCCTAAATCAAGTTAGTGGCCCATGACAAAACACACAAGTTTGTTGACCTTTTTCTTGTCGTTGACTTTGCTTCTTCTTCTTCATGGAGCTTTGCTTTTTTTCATTGTTCTTCGACTCACTGATTTCTTCTTTCTCTTTGTTGCAGATTTAATCAAGAACTCAATTCTCAACATTCCCTCTTGAGTTCTTTGATTAAATCCCCAATTTCAGTTTTAGGGTTTTGATTCTCGTAGCTCCTTCTTCTCCGCCTCTATGGGTTCACATCTTCTCTGTGTGTGAATCCTTTTACGACATAGACACAGCTCACTGCCACCGGTAAGCTTGCCTTCTTTATCTCCCTCTTGTTCTGAACCTTCACGCATCCTTTTTTTTTTCGATTGGGTGAAGTTCATGTTTTCCCTCTTGCTTCGATTCTTCTTAATCGAACTCCTTCTTTCCTTTTTTTTTTTTTGTTGCAGGTGTTTGGTTTCTCCAACGACAACTGGAGGTCACAAACTCTCACCGATCACCTGTCACTGTCACGATGAAAGTCTCCACGCCGTCTTCAACCACCACATCATCTGAGGCTTCATTCAACTCTCCCTTGATACGCCCAAATTCGAGGATCACTCAGCCGGATTAGAAAAGATAGAAACTCACCAAGGTGCAAGGTGCAACAAGGGTGATTTGATGGATTGAGGGGTCGTACAACAGTTGCGGAAGGCTGCTGATATTCCCAACTCCAATTACTGCTAGATATGACACACTAGTCCAGCAAGAGGAGATTGTTGCTTGAATATTACACACCAAGAAACAAAGAAGTGTTCTACACAAAGAACAAAGAGATAGACATATAAAATGAAAAAGAAATTGATTGATTCTTCTCAAATGAGACTACATGTGTTTATATAGGGATAAAAAACTTGGTAACAAAAGCCAAGTATTAATTATTCTTGAAACTAAAAGACAATAAATATAGATAGTTGAATGAAGACCCAACTCTTGGTCTTGGTGCATATTTCTCTTCCCAAAGTTTCCTTCCCAAGGTGTCCTTCCCAAGGTGAGTTGAACTCCATTTTCGTCACTCCTCTTTGACCACAAAATAAGGTGATTATTTTGGGTTTTCTTGGGCTTGTATTATGCTCAAAGTGGACTGGACTTGATAGGTATCATCCCCAATAAATTTTCCATGCTCACTTTGCCCATAATCTCTTGAATTGACCCATTAAGTGCATTCTTGAACTTCTTTCCCTTTAACTCCTTGGTCCAACTTGCTGGTGAGAAACAACATAAGTTGTACCATTTCTTCACTTTTGGCTTAGTAGAAACAGCTCATGGTTGCCATACATAATTCTGGAAGCTCCTAAACCAGTTGGACCTAAAACTCTTCAAGTGAACAACTAGATTAACCTCCTTTGGCAAATGGAATGTATCCAAAATGGTTGTTTGGCTGGAAGAATTGATCTTCAACTTTGTTTGTGTTGAACAAGGCTGAAGGATCTTCTTGGATGGTCTCATGATCATATCATCCCTCTTCGACGAGACCGACACTTCACATTTGTCTCTTCCCATTTATCGAACCACCACCATCTCTGTTTGGTAAGTTGGCTCTTCTCCCTCTTAGTCTGAATCTCTACGGATCCAATTTCTTCCTCTCTTTTTTTTGTGCGATTCTCTTTGCCATATCTTGGCTGTTTTTCATCGCAATCTCCTCCATTGTTTCGCTTGATCAATTCCTTGACCAAGTTTTTTTCTTTTCTTGCAGGAAACACTTCAAGCTTCCATGTCTCCTCAAGTCATCTCTTCCCACTTCACCACCATGCTCTTCTGTCACGTCTTCTTGACTGTCTCCGCAGCCTTTATCAGTTTCCTTTCTTTCAGGTAAGCTTCTCTTCTCTCTTTGCTTGATGTTTTCTTTTAACACCAGCCTTGCATCACCTCCTGGGTGAGCCTTCCTTTTTTTCTTTCAATTCTTAGAACCATCACTTTGGCTTAGCTTAGGACCTTTTTGACTTGAACCATCACCTCGGCTTTCTCCTACCCGTAGTATAATTGGCTTCTCCTCAAGTCATCACCTTAGCTTTCAGCATTAGTAGTTTGGCTCCTTGAAACTTTACCTTAGTCTTCTTACTTTGGTGTGCTTAGGTTTTTGAATCATCACCTCAACATCTCTGGCCTTTGTCTGTTTGATTCCTTCACCATCACCTTAGTTTTCTAACTTTGGCTTCTCTTATTTTGTCTTGAGCACAGGTCCACTCAAGCTCTCAAATCCTTGTTTCACCATTCATGAGTCACCGTAGCTTCTTTCATGTCGCTCCATCCGGTGATAGAGTTTCCGTCCTTCTCATCTCAGGAGAAGGTTGACATGTCCACCGCTGTATAGCTGCGACTGTTGCTACAAGAGAGTCGTCATGGCTGGCTTCCCTTAGAATATTCTTCCTTGTCGTCTAGTCACGGCTTCTTCTTCTTGTTTCAGTTGAAGAACCACTCGGATCTCCACTTCATCAAGCATTTTCACCAAGACGCATCGAACAAGAACAGAACTCTCCTTCACCTTCTTCACACCGTTGTCTCCATTGCTCTTTTCCAAAAGATCTTCTTGTCTCCATGGACGCACCTGAAGCCCTCCTTCTCTAAGGTACGGTTGTGAGTGAGTTTGTGAAGCTTTCCTTCTTTTCTTCCTCAACTTGCAGTTCTCAGCTTCTCCTATTCATTTTCTATTTCTCAGCCTTACACTTCATCTTGTGCAGGCTTATTCTCATCATCTCCCTCAGCAACCACTGTCTGCAAGGTCTTCACTTTGGAGGTTCTTCTTTCCTCCTTTTCTTCCTTTTCTTTTTTTTCTTCTTCAGTCTCTTTACTAGACTTGCTTCTCTCCCTCTCGGCCTCAACTTCTTCTCATTGTTGCAGGCTCCAAGACCATATCAGCTCTGATACCATATTGACATTTTGGGACCTCACTTGTTGAGGTCAATTTGCTTTCACACTCTCTTTTGCTCTGTTTCTATTCTCTGTTTTAACATAAGCATAGAGTTACTCTCTCTATCTCTCTTGTGTTTGTTTCTCTTCACACTAGCGATTCTTTACTAAGAGAGAAGAGAGAAACTTTAATTGTCTACATTGCATTCACTTAGATTAAATACAAGACCACACACACACACATTCATATACTACTTCTACTTGACACACACATGCTCCCATACTGAAGACCATCATGACTCTTACACATTAGACCACACTCCTAGTTACTAACTCTTACACATCATAAGCTAGCTTTCTTACACAAGCCACACTACTACTACAACAACTCTCTTAGCTAGGCTTTAACCAAATAATTGACTATGTCACAACACAACTTTCTACTTTGTCTCTTCCTTGGTCTCTTGCTTCTACTTGTCGAGTCCATCTTCCATATGGACCACCAAAAACATCTTTCTCTTTGGGCCTAAATCAAGTTAGTGGCACATGACAAAACACACAAGCTTGTTGACCTTTTTCTTGTCGTTGACTCTGCTTCTTCTTCTTCACGGAGCTTTGCTTCTTTTACTTTGTTCTTCGACTCACTGATTTCTTCTTTCTCTTTGTTGCAGATTTAATCAAGAACTCAATTCTCAACAAAATGAATTGTAAAAGATCCCAAAACTTAATCCATGCAGCGAGAGAGAGTATCGGGAGAGAGGAAGAGAGATTTGAGAGAGAAATAAAAAACGACGTCGTTTTGGTCAAAATTTTAGTTTCTCAGTTTTCCCAAAACGATGTCGTTTGGATCACTGCTCACACGTGGAATCACGTCATTTTGATTAAACGGATGCTTAACAGAGTTAGTCGATAAACACGTTTTTGTATGTTATGACACAACAATTATACTTGAAGTATTGATTTCGAAGTTGGGGTACGGAATTCAAAATTTCTGAAACATAATGTATGTTTAGACCAGATCATAGTAAAATGTATGAATTCAACACATAGCTATTATGGAGGGTATAAAAAAGTCTTTTTTTTCTGTGTGTGTGATGATGAAGTCGGACGCGGCTGCTACGTATGTGGTCCTACGGCTTTTCTTGTTTCAGCGAATCTCATCTTTTTTCTTCTTTATCCAACACGTTATTATTATTTTTTTTATTCGTTACTTATGACGTTATTACCCTTCTAATGTTTATACAAAATATCCAATTTCAATATCATTCTATTGCATTTCTAATTATAACACTTTCGTATTCTTGTGAGTTTTGATCTCGGATTCATATAATTCTCTTATTACTATTAGAGGTGGACACGAATAAAATGTTTTAAAATTTGATTGACCATGTCAAATTTTACATATAACTGGAAACCATCAATATTTTCAAAACAATTATGAACGATATCTTATTATACTACTCTCCATGTATTATTCAAAATGTTCTTGAATCAAGCCATGACATAGTTACTTTATCTGACTCTTCTACCTCTTATTTGTCTAATTTTGCGTTATCGATATCATTCTCTACTTTTTTTTTCCCTTAGCGCATGCATTAGAATCTTCCCATAACTTTTGGAATCACAAGGACATATATTCAGTCTATGTTTCTTTATAATTTAGAGGTATGGTTTCCTTATCGGCGAAGTGATAGAATCTAATAAGAAAAGAGAAAACTACTAGGAACTCCGAAAGACCACTACATTCACGACCATGCATATATTGTATGCCGTGTAAAGAGATTAGAGATATTATTATTAACCACTAGCAAAGTTCTTATTGTACTAGAAAGAGTGGCCCTCTTCAAACAATATACAGCCACGTCTCCTAACTTTTGTCTGAATGTAGTACTCGTTTCTTTTTCTCACCTTATCCATTCGTCCCATGAGGACTAAAAAGCGCCGCCTCCATTTGATGTTCCTTTTTTTTTTTGTCCTTTATTCGTGCAAACCCCATTTTATTAAGTTGGTGACATGAAACTCTCCTCTAAGGTGAGCTTTTCAGCGGTCAAGAAATTTACATGGGAAAAAAACAATACAAAGATCAAATAGGTTCCTAATGAACAACAACATCCCAACATACCAAAAGGGACACAAACAACAAGTACGACTATATAAGCTAGTACAAAGATAAAGGGGCATAAAAGCTGAGGAGATATAGGGTGAACCACATAGAAGATAGTACACATGATGTTCATTGTAGTATTTTGTACGTTCTTCAATAAACATTGAACCAAATGCGTTCATGGTACAGAATCCATTTACCAGTTATTTGTACTTTCTATAAAGTTCTATATGGTTCAAATTTCAAACTAAAACCATATATTAAAAATCAAATAACGTACTAAGTTGGTGAAATTGTATCTTATATCTTACACCAATGGAATCGTCATTTACAGAGTGAATTAAAAGGGGAGGGTCTTATGGTTTTGTATCGTAGTATTTGTTAAGCAGTTTCTCTGTATACTCTCCAAACGTCAAGACGCAATCAGAGAGAGATAACTTTTCATCGATTGTAACTTCCTTGGGGAATGTTAGCTTCTGATCCCTACAAACACCACATTTACAGTTTTTTTGTTATTAATATTTGTACAACAATAAGATTTTCAGTGTTAAACCAATTAAAAATTATCTTTAGTTCAGAATAATACCAGTCAGGTTGCATGAACAATGCAAATGTCGATCGCTCTAGACCACGAGCCTTCTCTCCTTGTGGCGCCTGAACACAAACAAGAAGCTATGTATTAGTTTTGGTGTAGGGAGAGAGAGATTTGAAACTTAATACAATTGAAAGGAACCATCCATTATGAACAGATTAGTTGTTTTATTCCAAGAGTCATATCTATCCGTAAAGGCACAAAGAATATTTTACCCGTACGCAATGAGGTGTAGCACAAAGATAACCCCTTGACAGAATTGCTGTTGTCTCGCCTATTTGGTATGCTATTTCATCTTCCCCATACACAACCTAGTTAAATGTAAAGGATGCAATTCTTCAGAAAATTATTCATAACAAGTAAGCAAAGCAGAGTGGGCAGTGGACAAGGTGTATAGCTCGTATTCATAACATAATCTGGTTTCCACGTTAGATAACAAATAGGCTCCACTGAACTATGCACAGTCATCAGAAGATACTTTACCTTTACGATCTGACCAGACCGTGTTTGTATGTATAAGCCAGAATCAGGATCTGGACAAGGTACTTCCACTGAATCTCTAGAAAATATTGCACGAGTAAGACCTGTGGATATTCGTATAAGGATACAGTTAGATAAAAACATATCTACATATCATCTATACAGAGAGGAAGATGAGTATGCTATCTAAAAAATGATCCAACTAAACCTAAGCGAACATTAACAACTCAGGAAAGCAAGAGAGATGAAAAATCTGACACCTGTGAGTGAACCATGGTCCGTATGCCATCCACACCAAGATGAGATGGAATCGTTGTCATGCATCGTGCTGAATGGAAGACAATATATCAATATCTAAGACAATAAAGTACCTTTATCGCCCAAATGAAAGTTCTACTATCAAAGAGGCATAAATATCATGAGTTTAACAAGTATTAACCGCTAGGGACCGAACTACAAATGTTAATCAGTAGAGAAAGAGCTTGTGAAGGGCCGGAATCTAATTTTACCTATCTTGTGCAGGAAAATAATAAAGTAGACGTCCTTTGTGACACCGAGAGTCAAGTAGTATCTTTTCAAGATTTTGCTCTTCATGTTGTTTTATGCCCTTTGACACTGCAAGTCATGGATTGTAAAGGGCTTCAGAAATTGACAATGACGAAATCATGAAAATTACTAGCACCATGGAAAAATCTAGGACCAGAGTCATGTTAATACATTTCATAGGTAATGCACAATATAAAGACCATGCCAGCATCTAGAAAATAGACTGGTTTCAGTGATTATATCCACCCACTTATACAAAGACAATTAACTATTCATCATTTTAAGAGTAAGAAGTGAACTAGGCTACTCCACAGACACAGTCACATAATGCATCGCATTTTCGGCAATAATAATTCAGTGAAAATTTCCTGCTTTTTGGATGACATTTCATAAGAGAGCTTCTGCTTTCCGCTCAATTCCAAGACTATCTTGGCAATTGAAGCTTCAGCGTCTTAAGGACATGTATTCAAGGATGTTTGAATATAAATTCAATAACCCCAATAAAAGTAATTACCATATTGATCACAGTGGTAAGCTACCATAAGCCCAACTTTGAACATCAGACTACCAAGAGCTTTGAAAGCTGTCATGTCATGAAAGGAAAACAGTCAGTTAACTGGAGGAAAATATTAAACTTGAGGAAAAATTGAGAAAAAACAACTATACCAGAAATTCTCAAAATTTATGACACTGCTAAATGCCATGTACGATAAAAGTAGCTATGCATTCTCAAAGCTGAGACACCAAAAATTTATTACCGATTACGCAAACTAACCACATCCAAAAGCAAAGCAAGTATCACCTAGTTACCTCCTTCGAGCTCCGGTAAAGAATTCTTTGGCCATATGTTTGATCCACAATATGATGGATACCTACATCATCATATGAGCAAAATAATATAAATATGAAATAACGAATCATAGAAGAGAAGCAGTCTATTACATGTACCAGAACACATAGGTCATGTAAACATAACAGAGAATACAAGTATTTTACACTAGAGAATCTGGGAATCACAAGAGTTCAGTCCGGCAGTCAATATTTCAACACATTTCAAGAATGCTATATAAGCCAAAGACTTTTGGAAACATAAAACTGATGTTATTTACCGCTTTATTTCATATGGATTACTTGTTGGTACATCTTGTAGAGGGTTAGCATAGTAGGAACCCTTCAACACGTCTGCACAAACAATAAACAAACTTTATTTTTAGTACTTTCATCAGGGCAGGCCAGAGATATAATACTGTCACAAAAATTACATTTCAACTTCTTGTATACAAGGACCGAATAGATGGTATAGCTAAATAAGTTCTTGCAGTTATCGAGTAATATGTAACCGAGCCAAACAAGATATTAAACGAAAAGCTTTACTTAGCCAACTATCTGCAACTAAGAAATCTCGTTTTGTTACTAGACATAGACTGGGAAATTTCATCTCGTTCTGAAGCAATTAAAGTTAATAAAAAGCTCACCAAGCTTCCCAGATTCAAGTTTCTCTTTGCCATGACTCCAACCAAAATTGTACCTAAGAAGAAACAAAGTAAAGGAGTAGGAAATGGAATAGAAGATTATAAGTAAAACCAAGTTAAACAATAGAATAGTATATTCACCTACTATGAGCATCTTCAAGCTCTCTCTTCACCTCTTCAGGAAGACCAGCTAACCTTTACATAGGAAACAAATAAACCCTTGTTAGCTATTTCCAAAACATAAAATTCTAACCTTTCATTGAACTAATCAGCTATAGAAAAAAAAAGAACAATTACCTAGGTGCAAGCTGAAGTAGATTCTTTCGTAAAGCTGAATACCCTGGTACCTAAAAAAACACAAACTTCAACCTCAAATTTGTAATCTTTACTTCTAAACCAACACAATTGAGATGACAAATAACTATACAACACAAAATTACATGCACAATGTCAACACAGTTATGTACTTTTTATAAATCTTTAACCAGTTAACAACAAAGCAACAACTATAGCTTGTGCTAAGAAGTGGATACATACATCTTTAACCGAGAGTATTCCAAGTCCATTAGATCCAAATCCTTGTTCAATCCTCTCAGACAAATCTATGTCGCTCTGCTATAAACACTCAAAATCGAAAGATAAAAAGAAGAGTTAAGAAGACAAAAACAGAACACAGAGAAGACAAAAATGAAGACAAGTTCGGGATCAATCTTTACCTTGAGCTCCGAGTAAGATAAGGTGACCGTGGAAACAGTTGGCACGATGGAGTCCGACGCGAGAGACATTTTGGCGGCACGTAATCAGACGAGGAGAAAAGGGTAAGGACGGTCGACGTCGGAGAGCGAGAACAGGGGAATGAGAAACGAAATCGGCGGCACACCGGAGACCTTGGAATTGGAAGAAATTGACAAGGGAACTAAGAGCATGGGCATTGGTGTGGTCTCTCAAATATATTAATCTTATTTTGAGACTTTGTTAAATTTGGTATGGACATTGGTGTTTGGTCCTCCGAAAAAATAATAATATTTTTAATGTAAAATTAGTTATTTAAATAAATATGTAAAAAGATATTAAAGTTTTAATTAAAATAAAACATATAACATTAACATTAAAAACATAAGAAAATTACAAAGTTAAAAAAACTTGAAAAAAAAAAAACAAATATCTTGGGTTACAAGGACAATCCTCATACAACATTTTTTTGTGTTTCAAAATAGCTTATGAACCAATGAAAAAAAAAAGCTAAACATCATAGCTTAAACACTATATGGGGCAACCGTACAAATAAGAATGTCAAAGGCTTTACCTATCTTCTTGATTGCAATTTCCTCGTGTGTATCTCCTTGAAGGGATTCACAGCCACCAGTACAGGCCCTGTTTTTGTCTATCACCATAATGAAAAATAAACTATATTAGCACAAACGGCTTACATATATCATGTCCTGGTTGTACCTATACTCAAGGTTGTACCTATACTCAAGGTTGTACAACACTGCTAGCTCATTTAAGTAACTTAGTTGCATAAGATCATCTACTCCATCAAGAATATCAGGATTTGCAGGCACTAGAGTCTCTGTTTTGACTTTTAAAACCTGTTGAATCACGTGTAGGAAACAGTTTCCGATCAAACACTTAAAAATAATAATCAACATCTACCTCAGGGAATTCAGAAGGTCACTTACTTTTCCCTCAGGTAAGGCAAGAACAGACTCTTCTCCTGAAGTTTTCAAAATCTTCCCCAGCTCCCAGTTACCGTTTGGAAGTTGGACCCAAGATTGCAGTATCTAAAATAGAAAATTTGTCAGTTTAATCCTGTCAACATAAGAAAAAAGGAAAAGTGCAGTCACTATTATTGAGTTCCAAAACCAAAAGAAAAAGATTCTAAATTTAGACAATCCTCTGAACCAGAAAATGCAATGACTTTCTGATTCGTAGAAGCAATGCAAGATCCAAAACAGATGTCTACTCTCACCAAAGATCACACTAACAATAAGTCTAAAGGCTTGAGATCTTTCTTACACAGCTTTCTTGGCTGAATTGTGAAGACTATATAAAAAAAATTATGATCTGATCGAACACAATCTAATCTAGATTGAATCTTGAATCATAATATCATTGATTTCAAAAAGGATTAAAAAAAAGAAACGTTTTTTTGTTTCTTTTTAAATCAGCAGAGGACCAATTCCTGTATCAGTACTCTATAGACGATCACAAATCAGATAAAAGATACAAAATTTCGCATAAGAAATGAGCAAAATACTAAAAGATAGAAACTTGATTCGATCTGAAAAGCTCAATAGAATTTACCTTTGAACAAATTAGAAACTTTAACAATAAAAAGGAGAGAAAACGCGGCAATCAGAAAACTGGAGAAACTTCAGATTCATAGATGACTTCTTCTTTGATTTCCCCACCGCCCCGATGAGATCGATCTTTAAATCAGACACCCAATAAATCCAATGATCCTCAATAGTATAAAAACTCAGGATACCAATGAAGGAATATAAGATTAAAGAAATAAATGTTTGTGGAAGTAAATGATATATATATAAGTTATAAACACTTGGGGTTTAACAGTAACAATGGCGACTGATAATATTGAAGAGAATATCAGAAAAAAAAATTGGAGAAAAAGAAAGAAGAAGATGAAGATGCAACTTACCCACACGTTGCCACGTGTTAAGAAGGACAATGGAAATTACGTTCCGTTTGTAGATACGTTTCTTCCATATTTCAATCATTTTGATTTAAAATTAAAATTTTAATTATGTGGGACGGTGTGAGAATACGCTGATGCACATGGTCTAACTAATACAATATTTTTTTTGGATATTTTGTTCTCTTCTCAAATAAATTTATCCTAGATATTGTTTATTAGTTTTAATGTTATATCTTTTTTTTTTTTCAGCAAAAGAAATTTATTGAGAATAAAATCTGTCAAGGTACAAAGGTTCCATAAGTCATACAGGGGGACTGGAAGTAGCTGAATAAAAATCTAAGTTATTACATCGCAACTTAGCTAACAAATGGGCAATCTCATTGTTTATACGATGAATAAATGAAAATGTTACATGTGAAAAATTGCCAGAGCAGTGTCTAATATCTTGTAAAAGGCTATGGATGGAAATATCTTGTAAAGAGCCATTTAGGCAATCAATTAAAGTTTTGCAGTCGCCTTCAAAGCATACATTGGTGAAATCCTTAGCCGCTGTTTGTTGAATAGCCAGTAATAGAGCTTGTGCCTCGCCTTCTAATGGACTGCTCGCACTTCGAAGAACACTCGAACCCCAGATAATTGCTTCTCCACAGTGATTACGAATTATCCATCCACCAATAGTTTTCCTTGTATCCGTTCTAAAGCTGACATCAAAATTACATTTCACCATTGGAAATTTTGGTCTCGACCAATGGGGGTTAAAGGGATGGTCACCGGAAACGGATCTTGAAGAAAGAGATGGCGTTGACTGAATCCATTCAAAAACATCAGCCTCAGATTGAGATACCACTTGATAATGATCACTAGTAATATTTTGAAAATGAAGTTGTTACGATTCTTCCATATGTTCCACAGAACCCAAAAAGGTAGAAGCTTCTGTTCCTTAGACAAAGAGAGATCATCTAACAAGTGTATTATAGCCGATATATTTATTTCACAATTTGTGCTATGAAAAGGTAAAAGTGGAAGGTTAGTTAGATCCCAAACTAACATCGATACAGGACATGTGAACAAAGTGTTGTTAATAGTTTCATCAGCACCATGGCATCGTTGACATAGTGTACTAATATTCACAGCCCGAGAAACTAATCTTGTAGCTGTACCTAATGATTTAGATAAAACATTCCAAAGAAAATGTTTTATTTTTGGTAAAATTTTCAGCTTCCAAATCTTGTTTTTCAGATCCACCGAGCCATGTGGGATGGGAGGGCCAGGAACCAACAAAGAAGGATCATGTGTAGCCAACAAGTAGCCGGATCGAACAGAGTAATCACCAGATGCATTATAATGCCAAATAAGCTTATCTTGAGAGGTATATTGTGGAATGTATATTTGTTTTAAGGCATCAATATCAGTCGGTTTTATCAAACTAACAAGTGCAGATGTATCCCATGACTTGATACAGCTAGTATCATCGATAAGAGATGAAAGACAGCCCGTAGCATTAGGGTCAATGGAACTAACAGGACGCGGGTGATGCTCTGAAATGACATTATCCACATTGAGACGTATTGTTGAACCATCACCAACACAAACACGAACTCCCTTTTTAAGTAGCTCTAAACCCGTCAGAATGGATGACCAGCCACATGATTGTGATTTTTTAGGCGTGGCATCAAGAATCGAAGTCTCAGGGAAATATCTAGCTTTCAAAACTTTATCAAATAAGCTGTTGGGACATGTTAGGAGACGCCAAGCCTGTTTTGCTAACAAAGCATCATTAAACTTAGCTAAATCACGAAATCCCATACCACCTTCCTTTTTAGAGTATTGTAGCCGATTCCAAGCAATCCAAGGGATGCCTCTACACGAAGATGATTTCTTCCACCATAAATGCATCAGTATCGATTCTCATTCAGAGATTAGTCCAAGGGGTAATTTAAAACATGACATCGCATAGACCGGCATTGCCGCTGCAACCGACTTAAGCAGAACTTCTTTCCCCGCAGGAGATAGAAACTTACCGCTCCAATTTGTCGTACGTTGTCTCACACGTTCAACAATATATTCAAACATTTTTTTTTTCTTGCTACCAAATTGTTCTGGTAAGCCAAGATATTTCCCTCCACCCCCTTGATTTGGTATGTCCAAGATTCTTTTCATAGCAGCTTGTCGATGACCAAAAATTCTTGAGCCAAAAGTGATAGAAGATTTGGAGCTATTGATTACTTGGCCTGAATAGTATTCATATTCATCAAAAGCATCTTTCAAGGCCTGACAGTTTCTGTTATTTGCTCTGCAAAAGAATAAGCTATCGTCTGCGAATTGTAAATGATTAATTTGTGGAACTCCATTGCCTATTTTGATTCCTTGTAAGCATTTGGAGGATACTTGAGACTTGATGAGGTAGCTTAAAATGTCTGCACACAGAATGAATAGATAGGGAGAAAGAGGGTCACCCTGTCTTATTCCACGACTCGGCTGAACCTTCCCATACGGTGTACCATTGATCAAGACTGCAAATTCAACTGAACGAACCGTAGCCATTATCCAGTTAATCCAAGTAGTTGAGAAACCAAATACTTTCATAGTAGTTTCCAAGAAGTTCCATTCCACCCAATCATAAGCTTTACTGACATCCGTTTTAACAGCCATATATGTTTGAGAAACTCGTAACCTTGCCTTTAGAGAGTGCATGAGTTCGTGAGCAATCAATATATTATCAGTAACAACACCTCCAAGAATGAATGCGGCTTGAGAATCAGAGACAATAGCATCCAAATGGCGTTTTAAACGGTTGACCAAACACTTAGAAATAATTTTGTAAATGACATTACAGAGACCTATAGGTCGAAAATCAGCTAGTGTCTCTGGTTCTGTAATTTTAGGGATCAGACAGATATTTGTATTGTTAATTCCCGGTTTCATGTACGCAGTTCTAAAAAATTCTTTAACCTCCTTGGTTATATCCTCACCCACTACATCCCAACATTGTTTGTAAAATGTAGCAGTTAAACCATCAGGACCGGGTGCCTTGTCATCGCCAATCATTGAGAGAGCCTTAAAAATTTCCTCAGAAGAAAACTCTTTCGTCAAATCATCGTTCATAGCCTGTGTGACAGTTGGTATGAAATCAGCAAAGTCCATAGGTGAAACCAAGTGATTTGTTGTCGAGAACATGTTTTGAAAATACTAAAAACATGTCCTTGATCGTTCTTGATCGAAGTAATATAATTTTGCGCAAATCTGTTTTTAGTTGAGGCATGAAAAATTTTTGTGTTTCGGTCGCCAACATGTAGCCATAAATTTCTACTTTTTTGTTTCCAGTAGATCTCTTCCTGTCTGTAAGCCGTGTTTAGTTGTTGTTTCAATCTGAGGATTAGATCTCTGTCTGATCTGTGTAAACTCGACATTGCTCTGTTTAAACGATGTTGAAGCATATCTATTTGCTTAGCTGAGTTGAGATTGCTTTTACGTTTACAACGAGCCATATATGTACGACAATGTCTTATTTGATCCACAATGATATGATGTCGTTGGTCTTTACAAATATTCCATCCCTCTTTAACGTAACTTTTGAAATTAGCGACATCCAGCAGTCTCTTATCAAACCGAAAAGGTTTCCGTATAACCGGATCATGGCAACCAAAGCGTAGCAGTACAGGTCTGTGATCAGACCCATTAAAATCAAGAAACTCCGCTTCTCCTCTTGGAAATGTAGCTAACCATTCCGAGTTCACCAATACTCTGTCAAGGCAACACATGACAGTGTAAGAATGTCTCTCACCAACCCAAGAAAACCTATTGCCCGTAGACTTGATATCCCAAAGATCACAGTAAGACATCATATGTCTAAAATCCCGAAAAGTCCAATCTGCTCTCAAAGGTCCACCAACTTTTTCATTGTTAGAGAGAATCTCATTAAAATCTCCAACCAAGACCCAAGGTCCGTCTTTAGAATGTGATAATTGTTGCAGGTAATCCCAAAAGAAGTGTCTTTGATCTTGAACAGGATGACCATACACACAAGACAAATAAAACTGATAATTGTAATATTTAACAGTTACATCAATGATCCTAGCATCCTTAGATATTAAGGACACATGAACATTGTTTTTCCACATCAAAGCCAAACCGCCACTCCTTCCACAAGGGGGCACAGTAATTACATTATAAAATCCTAACGAATAAGCAAGATCAACAACCATATTACAGTTATTAAGAGTTTCAACTAGAAATATCATATTAGGTTTATAGATACAGCAAATACTATGTAGTCTATATTTAGTCATAGATGCGCCAATTCCTTGGCAATTCCAGGAGATGATCGTCATGGACACAATGGGGGTACCGGGCCCCCCGCGCCTCTGTCGATCGTATTTGTTGCAGAACAGGAACCAGCAGACTCGACCCGTTCCTTCTTTTTGATCTGGCACAGGACCGCCTGATCTTCAGCAGCTTCCCATTGTTGGTAAAAAGCTTCAACCTCCACCCTCTTACGCTTAGTGCTACTCTTTCCCTTCTCAAGAATTACACACTTATCCTCATGGATGGGAGAGAAAGTGTCAATGAATTGCTTACTAAACTTGGCATGAAGATAACGAAGTCTTTCAGCCGTAAGTTCAGTATCTTCAAATACACTAGGAGTCTCGCTTGGAGTAGAAGAACTCGGGCCAGCACCCGGAGTTGAGTAGTGATGCTTTAGTCCTCGTATTACTTCAAAAGGATCTACTGTCTTGAGGGTATTACCATCAGACAGGACATCACGCACAGCCTCAGGACCAGCCATGTTTTGGTCATCATCATTTGGCGGGTCCTCATGATAGAAATCAGGATCCTCATCATTCAGATGACAGTTAGTAACATCATATTTAAGAGAGCCGCATTTAGCACGAAACTTACGAAGCCTCTCAAAACGATACTTAATGATTGTGTTATCACCCATAGTGAATTGAAAGTTACGCTTAAACCTTAAGGGCCAGTCTACATTCCAATCGATGCTAACCCTTACAAATTCAACCATATTGGCATTTTCATCAAAGTCTTCCATATACCTGGCCATATCATTGGAGAGATAGAGTAATGGAATTCCACGTATTTGAATCCAGAAGGGGATTATCTTCATAGCCTCTTCTGTGATGTTTGGGTGCCAACGATGAACCGTCAACATCCATTCATTGAAGGACCAAGGACCGCGACGTAAGACCATGTTGAGAGACTCCTCCGATTGAAAGACAAACAAAGCCTTTCCCGGCCCTAAGATACGCCCAACGACGGTTCCTTCAATCCCCAAATTCTAGACATATGCCCTATCAAAGCCCGCAAGTTCTGTTTGCGAGGGTTCACCGTAGAAACCACCAAAGAGTACCGGTTAGCGGTCACCGCTTTTGCAATGAATTGCGGCGGAAGCGGAACAGGGGCATCAGTTATGCCCAAGTCTAAATCTTGAAGAGATTTTCTGATGTAATCACTCATACTCAACAGTGTAGAGAAGACGATCAGAGATAGATAATTTGAGAGCAAGGATAGAAAAGAAAAAATGCCGGGAATCCCGAATTTATATTGAACTGTCCATGGCGGTTTCCTCGAGCGGTTGTCCAACGAGATAAACGGACAAAGGAAACTGCCACAAAACTGTTTTGACAGAAAGACCCCGAAAGAATTTACAGTGTTAGTGTCACAAACCTCAATCGGACCAGAACTCCGGCAAGGAGAAACGGAAGAAAAACCGAACTGCAGATCGCACAAAAAATCGCCCTCAGAGAGAAGCGACACCATATTTCTCTAACCCCTGTTTTAATGTTATATCTATTCATAATACGACACGTAACAACCAGCACATAGTAAGATTTCTTAATTATTGGAATTTAAGATTTCTAAAACAAAATGTGTAACTAAAATTTTTTTATTTTATTCAAATTTGTATTTATTTTGTATTATAATATATTTTACTCCTGAAATAATTTACTTGAAATTCTTTTTTAGTTTTGTAGAGAAATTTGTATACACTTTATTTTAATAAAACATAAATAATTATTAATATTTTTAAAAAATTAATTTTCTATTTTTGAAAGTAGTATAATATAGATTAAAATTTATTGGATACAAATAATTTTAATTTATGTAATGAATTTTGATTTAAATCTATAATGACATAGATGTAATTAATTATGATTATATGCTAAAATGTGTTTTGTGCCACACATCAACATTTTTTCAAGAATGTTCCTCCATTAATATATAACGGATATGGATTTCATTTATAATTCTCTTAATCCATGAGTTGATCAAATTTTAATTAGTTTCACCACAGTTGAAATTCATCCCGGTGTTCCATCCCCACTCTAATAGACATGTTTTTCACTCTTTTCAAACCATTAACTAAATATGAGATTTAAAACACTAAGACCATCATTAATGGAGTAACCCACTATAGTTACTCTCACATTAATTAATTATATAAATAATCATAAATTAAGTAAAACAACCCTAAAAGAACTTAAGCAAAATCACTCTATTACTAGAGAACCCCAAAGAAGATTACTCAAACATTTAAATAATACTCCCTTCATTTCAAAATATAAAATGTTTTAGAGAAGTTTGTTGTTTCATAATATAAGATGTTTTCAAGTTTTTATGCAATTTTTAGATTAGTTTAGTATTTTATATTATGTAGTATTGTTTTTGATTGGTTGAACTTGTTAAAAGTAAAAACTTCTTAATTTTTGTGTTTTGATTAAAACATCCTATATTTTGAAATGGAGTGAGTAATTTTTTAATTTGTGTTTATTAATTATCAAACTTTAATAATCTAAAATGACAAAGCAATTATTTAAATTTTTTTCTATTACATAAAATAGAAAACAATAAAATTTTACAAATTTTGGAATATTAAACATATTTTACAAAATTCGGAATAGTAAACATATTTTATAAAATTTGAAATATTAAATAATATTTTTTTAATTTTTGTTTATTAATTCTCAAATTTTAAAATCTAAAATGACAAACAATTATTAAAAAATTTTATATTGCATAAAATAGAAAACAATAAAATTTTACAAAGTTTGGAATATTAAACAATAAAAACAGAAAATGAACTTCACCTTCACGGTCAAGTAACTCACTTTTGCTTACACCATACACCCTGACTATGTTTTCTAGAATCTACAACACAAAAGAGAAAAGGAAAAAAAACATGAAGCGACTAACTTTTGATTCTTGTTAAAAGCCAGATTTAACAAATATTAACAGATGCATTCTTTAAACAAGAAAACGTCCAATATCGGGTCGCATAAATAAACTATTCCAAGCCTTTGTATTTCCACCAGCTTCCGATGCCTTTCTTTGTTCCTCTCTCTTTTGCTTGAATGTTTTTGGCAGGTTAGAAGTGTCATTCCTGTTGAGAAGGGCCATGTTAAACTAAAATAAAGATGCAACAACCGGCCCTGGAAAATTGAGTTATCTAATTCCTCCATTGCCCTGCATCACCATCAAATGTTTTAAAACCTGAACTAACAGCTAGAGATCAACATAAGGTTACTTCTTGAAAAGCAATTACTCAGACCTCAAGGGGTAACCAACAGCAACAAAATCAACATAACGCTACTTCTTGCAAAGCAATTACTCAGACCTCAAGGGGTAACCAACAGCAAAAATCTCACCAAAAAAATTGGGTTTACCTTTGGACCTTTTCGAATCCTTGTCAAGAATAAGATGGACTTCTGATATCTCACCAAATTTGCTTAAATGTTCCATAAGCTCTTCTTCTCTATTGCATGAGATTATTGACGAGAATCAAATATGTATAAGATTAATAACAGATAGATAAACAGAAAACAGGGTATATAAAAAGAGCAGAAGATGAACAAGACAATTCCGTACGTTGCAATGTAAGGCAGGTTACGGACGAAAAGGCGATCAGTGTCAAGAACATCATCATTGTCATCATCACGAAAAGGCGACCAGCTTTAAACATCATCACATATATACGAGAATTATCAAGAAAAGACTTGTTGAAATACTTGATAGCTTCTTGAGCTTCTTCAGCACTACGAAATCAAATAAAAGCAAATTGTCTACTCTTAGGAATTACTCTTAGGATTACTCTTTCATTTGGGGCCCAAAAACCAAATTAAAAACTCAATTTGCTGGTCAATTAAGTGGAGAATCGATTCTCTAGGAAGGAATTAAGCAACGGAGAGAGTAACGCAACGTGGCGTATTTTGATTTGTGGACGCAAAAATACAAAAATGAATTGTTTTTTTTCTTTCTTCTCTTTTCTCGCTCGATCCTCTCTCTTCTTTGTCGATCCAGACGGCGAATCGAAAGCGATTCAGAAAAATCAATCCATAGTTCCAGACCCAATTCATCTTCAAGCTTTGTTATCCATTCCTTCAAATTCTTCATCGGAATATCCACTCCAATCTAAAAACCCCCTTTCGTCTTCTTCTTCGCGTTGCTCTCTCGTCGTCGTCGGCAGATTAAAATCGCCCTTCAATTCTACAGTTGCAAGAACATGCTCTTTCAAAACCAAATTCGAGCCTTCTCACAACTAAATTTTGTTCCTTTATTGATTCTCTGAAATCAGTCTCTGTTATTTTTGTATTTTTTGCTTTGCAATGATGGGAAGAGTAGACAATTTGCTTTTATTTGATTTCGTAGTGCTGAAGAAGCTCAAGAAGCTATCAAGTATTTCAACAAGTCTTTTCTTGATAATTCTCGTATATATGTGATGATGTTTAAAGCTGGTCGCCTTTTCGTGATGATGACAATGATGATGTTCTTGACACTGATCGCCTTTTCGTCCGTAACCTGCCTTACATTGCAACGTACGGAATTGTCTTGTTCATCTTCTGCTCTTTTTATATACCCTGTTTTCTGTTTATCTATCTGTTATTAATCTTATACATATTTGATTCTCGTCAATAATCTCATGCAATAGAGAAGAAGAGCTTATGGAACATTTAAGCAAATTTGGTGAGATATCAGAAGTCCATCTTATTCTTGACAAGGATTCGAAAAGGTCCAAAGGTAAACCCAATTTTTTTGGTGAGATTTTTGCTGTTGGTTACCCCTTGAGGTCTGAGTAATTGCTTTGCAAGAAGTAGCGTTATGTTGATTTTGTTGCTGTTGGTTACCCCTTGAGGTCTGAGTAATTGCTTTTCAAGAAGTAACCTTATGTTGATCTCTAGCTGTTAGTTCAGGTTTTAAAACATTTGATGGTGATGCAGGGCAATGGAGGAATTAGATAACTCAATTTTCCAGGGCCGGTTGTTGCATCTTTATTTTAGTTTAACATGGCCCTTCTCAACAGGAATGACACTTCTAACCTGCCAAAAACATTCAAGCAAAAGAGAGAGGAACAAAGAAAGGCATCGGAAGCTGGTGGAAATACAAAGGCTTGGAATAGTTTATTTATGCGACCCGATATTGGACGTTTTCTTGTTTAAAGAATGCATCTGTTAATATTTGTTAAATCTGGCTTTTAACAAGAATCAAAAGTTAGTCGCTTCATGTTTTTTTTCCTTTTCTCTTTTGTGTTGTAGATTCTAGAAAACATAGTCAGGGTGTATGGTGTAAGCAAAAGTGAGTTACTTGACCGTGAAGGTGAAGTTCATTTTCTGTTTTTATTGTTTAATATTCCAAACTTTGTAAAATTTTATTGTTTTCTATTTTATGCAATATAAAATTTTTTAATAATTGTTTGTCATTTTAGATTTTTAAAATTTGAGAATTAATAAACAAAAATTAAAAAAATATTATTTAATATTTCAAATTTTATAAAATATGTTTACTATTCCGAATTTTGTAAAATATGTTTAATATTCCAAAATTTGTAAAATTTTATTTTTTTCTATTTTATGTAATAGAAAAAAATTTAAATAATTGCTTTGTCATTTTAGATTATTAAAGTTTGATAATTAATAAACACAAATTAAAAAATTACTCACTCCATTTCAAAATATAGGATGTTTTAATCAAAACACGAAAATTAAGAAGTTTTTACTTTTAACAAGTTCAACCAATCAAAAACAATACTACATAATATAAAATACTAAACTAATCTAAAAATTGCATAAAAACTTGAAAACATCTTATATTATGAAACAACAAACTTCTCTAAAACATTTTATATTTTGAAATGAAGGGAGTATTATTTAAATGTTTGAGTAATCTTCTTTGGGGTTCTCTAGTAATAGAGTGATTTTGCTTAAGTTCTTTTAGGGTTGTTTTACTTAATTTATGATTATTTATATAATTAATTAATGTGAGAGTAACTATAGTGGGTTACTCCATTAATGATGGTCTAATAATGCTCTAAGATCCATAATTTTAACTCCCACTTTCATCTCGTAACTTCAGTTTCTGACTGGTCACGTTGTCCAATATTTGACTTGAGCATTGAAGTGCCTAATTAGGAAGACAAATTCATTTTTGTCTTCTTGGAACCATCTTGATCTTGTTAATGTGAAAGGTATACGACCCTATGAAGACGGTTGGAGGAGAGAATCCTTCACCACTTGTTTTTTTTTTTTTTTTTTTTTTTTTTTTTTTCACCAAATGTTGGCTTGGTTTGTCCCCCTTGGTCGAATCAACTGTATTATGTTTTTTGGTTATTCCCGAGCATTCGACATTCCCTCACGATGAAAAGAATCAGTAGTTCAAAAAATATTGTCTGAGAAAATATATGTGTATTTTTCTCATCCAAAAAATATTTTAAGTAAACACTTAATTATTCATTTGGAGAAAAATACCAAGGAAAATTATATATCATATTAACATCATGCTAAACAAATGAATTCACATACTTTTTAGCATGAGAATGCTTATTGCATTCATATACTTGAATTCACATACTTTTTAGCATGAGAATGCTTATTGCATATATATACTTGAACTTGATTGTGATTAGAAGATTCTCAAATGAGTCATGTTAAGTTCCAACAAAGCTGACTCCGGAGATGAGAAAAGCAGTGGCTTGCATGAAGAGATATAAATATAAAAATGTGTTCCCAAAGGCAAAGTCGTAGCAGGCACAGCATAATATGTATATTCCCATCATCACTTCCTTCATATTTACTCTGCGACAAAACATTTTCTTGCACTCATTAGTACATTTTGTTTTTTTTATGGACTCATTCTAATACATGCACAAAAAATATTGCTAGCCTGATGCCGGATAAATCACTAAACCAAACACATATGAATGAATTATGTAAGAACTTATGTTGACTAATTGATTTTTGTTTTTGCATTCTTTTTGATTAGTTTACCTTTTGAGAATTTGTCCATTTCGGGGAAGCAGCTTAGTCTTAAGAGTATCTCCTAGTTTTTCAGTGACAACCCATTCATTGACTCTTTTTCTTTTAAATAAGCCAATGAAGGTTCCTTTGGTCCGGTGCATAGCATAGCCATTACATCTTCAAACAAAACCCAAAAAACCACGAGGTAGAATGATCTATACACATATACCAATAATTCATAGTAAAAGTGAAATTAAGGTAATATACAGAGTGGATACATGTAGTCAGTTTATTATAGTACTACTAACCTTGGAGTGGCGATCACACCGAAGAGGGTGATGATAGAAGGACCATATATAGTTGACCAAGTAGGAATTTTGACTTCGGGAAGGAAGACACTTGTAGGAAGAATAACGCAGTAAAAGAAGAAAGTGAAGAAGTGGAATATGATCTTCCGTAGGAAAAAGAAGCTATAGATCACGTAAAACTTCTTCCAAATCTTCACTCTCTGTTTATCACAAGTTTTTAATTAGATCAAGGTTATCATAAAGCATACTCTTGTTAAGAAAAAATACGGAATAAAAGAAAATCTCAACATGTGGTTCCCCTAGGTTTAACCAAATCTCAACGTTTGGTTTCCCTAGAAGAGTATGCTTAAGAAAATTACTAACAAGAATTACCAAGAATTACCAAGTGGTAATTCCCTTGGTAATTCTAGAATTCCTCATGTTTAAACAACAAATTACTAGATATCAAATCAAGTTCCATACCGTGATAGTTAAAAGAAAAAAACCATACAAAACCGAATCACCTCACCTTGACCAGAAGTTATAACTACGAGACGTGTCCCCATTGATAAATGACAAGTGGATGACCAATCATTTTACTTTTGTATATTTTATTTGGTTTCTTGTGGTTAAAAACTTTGTCCTTTTTCAAACTGTCGCTAAAGATGAGCCAGCAGAAATATAATTGGCACGTGAAAACTTTGTCTGAAAAGTGAAAATGAAATAACGTAAAAGACCTCATTGTGAATAATTTCCATCGTAATTTTCGGAAGAGATTGGCTGGACCGCACGACCATCGATGTTGTTGGAATCTAAAAGCCTTAAATTTGCTTGGTAGCTCGCTTTTCACCTACAACCACGGTTAATAGCTTACAATAATTATAGAAGCACTTAAATTAGACATAGCCACATGCAAATGCATACAATATATGTTTATGATTAGCCTTTGCGTTTACATTTTACTAAGCAAAGAGTACATATATATACTAGGGAGGTACCCGCGCTTTAAGCGCGGTAATAAGATTTTAACAACAATAGTTTTTTACTTCATGATATGTTACTTTTCTGATTTAATATGTAATAATTGACATATTTAAACATAGTATTTTATCTTTTGAAAAAGTTTAAAATGTTTTATTAGATTGTTAAGTACTTTTTGTGTTTGCATATATACAGAAAGGTTTATCTTACTAAATATAAATAATACTTTCAATGTGAAATATTAATTGAGTCTTTTAAATAAACAACTAAGTTGTAGTAAACAGATATTGAAATTCATTAAGTAAATTCTAAATTTTTAAAAGCGTAAGCAATTTCCAATAGTTCAATATTATAATGTATTATCTCAATTACAAAATAAAGATGAGAATAATGCAAAGTTAGATTTCAAGTAGCGGTTAATACAAACATACTAAATTTTATAGACATTCAAAATGAGAAAAAAATAAACGGCCAACACCCCATTCTTTACATATGAGTGCCTGAGCTTTCACCTTGTTGCTTCATCACATGGTTTATATAATAACGTCCAGCAAATTCAGACCTGTAAATTATAAAGTGTTTTAAGAAATTTTACTTTAACATCATACAATACTTGTTTTGATATACATAATTACATCTTACATACCCTGTTGATGCTCCAGTCCTTCAAACTCTGGTTTTATGAAGATCTTCGAAGAGGCCAAGGTGTTTTCAAGACATGGTGCACCTACAGACATTTATAATTTTAAGTGAATATATTGGTTACCTTATGATGATTATATCAGAACTAATTTATGTTACATACCTTCATATTCTCTCACCCTCATAAACTGCATTACACATAACACAGGTTCAGATTTGTATATGAGATGGTACCCGCTTGATTGCCATATGGTCATGAATTGAGAAGCGTAGTTTTTTTTGAGACGACACTTCACAGTCTCACACCTACATGTTTATCAAATAAATAAAAATCTTAACAGAGACAACTCTAAAACGTAACTGTCTTAATGGTAGAGTAAATATCTTTTTACTTGCCATTCTACAACATGAGAACAACTTTATTAATATCAATGACACTCGCAGGCTTTCTTCTATCTTCCACATCCATTATACACGCACAAACATCTAGTTTGGGAAAAAGACAGAATTTAGGTTTCCAAAATGTAGCTAATCTATTTTTGGTAAAGTTCAAGTCATACTTTTCTATGAGAATGACCAATACACAAAGTTTCATAAATCCTAAAAAGAATCTAGTTTTTCGAATACAAAGATACCAATTAACTATATTGACAGATTGTTCCAAAATAATTTAAAATCAATTAAAGAAATACTTACCGAAAGAGATGGGATGATCTATTCTTCCACGATATATGTCATCCAAATCCTCGAACCAAAAGTAATTCTTAGGACTCAATGATTCGAGCAGCGTCATATTGGTATCATCCGTAAATTTAATCTGATAAGGATGATGAGTATTCATCTCCTCCATGGTTGGATTGATCACTTTGAAATTTCTAATACTATACCACTCACCATCGTCGATATATTTCGGGAGTTTAGCGAGTGTATCGGGTAAATAAGGAGCTTCAATTGTGTCACCTTCACAGTTTAATAACAATTGTGTAAGAAGTCTTATATACAATAACTGTTAGAGCTTGAAATTTAAGTAAAAATCATTCAACTAACAACCCTAACCTTTACATCCACAAGAAGCAGAACTCGTTTGGTAAAGAACTCTCTGACTCTCCAAGAATGTAATACCTTGGCGTTGATACACCAATTAGTTCTTTCGGGTAGCAGATCAGCAATATAATCGAACATCATGATTTTCTCAAATTAGGTTTTTTCTTGAATCTTCTCTGTTATCGAAAACAAAAAGGAGGTTTTTGGTTTGTAAGAATACAAAGAGTCACGACTAAACGTTGCGTCTTAATCTTTTTAGTTTCTCACCTTTAGTCTGATTATTAAAAATTCTAATATTATATAAATAAATACAGTTTTAATATAAGATTTGTCACACTTGCATGTACGAAATACAATTTATGTCAACATATTGAAGATGTTTTCACGTTTTCATTTTTAAAAACTTAACAATTAGATATTAATATGAAAAGGTAATATTATTAATGGGAAAAAACTGAAAATCTGATGACAATTGTATGAGCTTTGCAAACTCGATCACACTTCATAATATCTCGCAAACTCCTATCCCGTTTCAAAACAAAATATGTTCATCATTGGAGACTCATCCCATATAATGAGCTTTGCTTCTCTAATCAACTCGGCAATATGAGATTGACCATCTATCGAATACGTTGTATATTTGTCCACATTGATGGATATACCAAATCTAGAATGAGTTTTCCTACCACCTTTCATAAGTAAAGCAGCTATACCACTTGATGCAACATTAAGAACAATATCACCCCTAGATCGTATATCAGCGCCAAGAATACTCCACAAGAATGTTTTTCAAGTACCACCAAATCCATGAACAAAAAATATAGCTCTATTGTTTCAATTCACATCATCAATAATTTCTAGGAAGACATTTTTTTGCTCATCGGTTGACATACGTAACAACCTGTCGTAATCCTCCCGTTGGTCAGCACATTTATAGTTCCTCTCATCTATGAGAAGCCTATTCTCATTATTATCCATCATAGATTGGTCTGGTTTAGGATTCACAATAGTTGACAGAGAGCTTCCATTAGACTGCATAATCATTTCAATCTCAGCTAAACATAGGTTTGTTATCTGATCATGACTTAACATTAGACCTGCATTATAGAGTATCTATATTTTAGTTGACATATTTATGATCAGAATAATAATCGTAAACGTCTATGTACACCAATATATCTTAAAATTTTCTTATATATATTTATAAAAATAACTATATATGTACTTTGGCTGTTCGTATGGTTCCTTTGCAAATACAAAATATCTTTGCACAATATTTCTTTTGTAGCGACCCAGAGATCGAGAGACACTGAATCACCTTTCGAAAGCAATAGTATGACAAACAACTTCCTTAGAAACGGCCCAAAACACCATGTACTTACCTCCTTTATAGCTAAAATATATTCTTTGTCGTCATCCAATAATCCCAATGCAAAGCAAGCATCTTTAAATTCCTTGTACACATCTTTACCAACTGACGAATATGATTAGTTTGTGATCTAAGCTCAAACTTATTTCCATTATTCGGAACCATGGAGTCTTTTATATGATCCCAAGTATTGAATTACCCAACATTGGTTACTTTTCTAATGACATCTTAAAATTTTAGACGTAAACTCATATCAAAATAGTGCATAGTACATTAGAAGTTAATTACGGGAGATTTTAAATTATGGAGCAAAGGTAACTTACCGACCAAGTGATCATCACAATAAGATTTTTCCATTCGTATTTTGAAGGATTCAAACGTGAAACACGATCAGTCAGAGAATACAGACCATAATATAACCTGCACTAAGCGAAACCAGTAATTATAAGCAAATTTAGATTTTCAACGCATTGAATGAAATTTTTTTTTAAGAACCTTGGAAAATATTTGAGATTTGATATCAATCATAAGCTCTGACCGACGTCTATGTATATAACCTAAGAGATTGCTATATATTCCTAAATATATAAAATTATTTAATAATATAAAATTTGTGTATTTATAATAATAGATATTTGTAAATATATAACATATATATCTCTTCTATATGTTAATTTACTGATTTAAACAATACTTACTTACATCCTAATCTATCGATTATATAAAATCTAAATAAAAGACTAACCAAAATATATTTATTTCCATCTTTATCACTTTAAGTTTATAATAAATACAAATAATCATCCATTTAAAGTAATTATATATAACATATTTATATATATATTTTCTGAGATATGTTAATTTTTCTTTTTCAACAATAATTATTTCCATCTTTATCATTTCAAATTTGAAAATTTTATTAAATATGTGTAACTGACCGAACTATATTAATTCTGATCTTAGATACCAGTATGATTTTTACAAATAAAGGTATATAACAGTTATTTGAGTTGTCTAATATGTATATTTTCTATTAAATATGTGTAACTGGCCGAACTATATTAATTCTGATCTTTAGATTTAATTGGACGTCTGGTGATTGTTGAAAGCTCTGGATACCTTTCGGCTAACAACGTGCACACTGAACTTTTTTCGAAATAAAAAAACGAAAAGTAAGTTTTCCTGTTATAAAACTTTCTTACATATTTGTCGTCTTAAATTTACCAAATTTCAAAAATTTGAAGATATACACGATTATTTTGTCATTCATTTATGTATAATTATTAATCTATTATAGAATAAATTAGAACTTTTTCAGAAACCTTTATAAATAAATATTTTCATAAATCCAAGATTTATTAAAAAATTAAGATTCTATTATACAAAAGTCATAAAATAAATAATTCTATTGTTAATAGATTAAATAACCTTTAATGTTACAATTAAAAAAATTAGATTAAATTAAAGAAACAAATATTATAGGAATACTGTAGGGTGAAAAAATTGTCTTCTCTTTGATCTTGGCTTCCACATCATGTCTTTATGATACCAAACGGATGGGTTTGAAATTTCAGCATAATCGATTTCTTTGGCTTGAGTAGCTTGTGTATTGAATATAATCCAATCTGAGAATTTAGTTGTTGTAGTCGTTGAAGGAATAATAACATCATCCTCAGGACCATCCTCATTGTAGTATTCTTTAGGTTTAACCTGTTCAATATTTTTTTTTTAATGAAAAGTAATAATTAAAACATATAATTATTATCAATTCTCATATAACATCATTATTTAAATAATCTACATGAAATTTAAGCTAAAGATAAAAATTAAACAATTTTGTTTCTATATTCCCAAAAATATACATGGATATTAACGATCATAGTTATCCTGCAAATATGGCAATCCAAGTGTAATCAACTTATGAAAAGAAATTATATATAATAGAAATAAATTAACATGTTAATCATTCCGATTATATAAAATAATACCTGATATTAATTAGAAACAAATTTATTGATCGATATTATCTATTACATTAACATAAAATTAAAAGAATAATAAGATCCATATGCAATATATTTCTCTAAAAAGATGGAAGATAGATATAAAAATATATTATAAATATTCGATTGAAGAAATTTTTTTTTGAATGTTATTATAATTTTGAGAACATAATAAAAGAATTAAATTTATAACCTCATAAAAAAGCATAATTATTATACCTTTTTCGAAAGGTGAACCAACAACAACTAAAACTTTATGATTTATGGACTTGCTTTCCAAGAAACCACTATACGAACAAAAAAATAAAAAGAATGAGTCGATTAATCATAAAAGCAGAAAATCGGAATACAAATAAAAAATGTTGAGAAGATGATTAAATAATTAAACGTAAAACCTCAACGAAAAGCACAATATTATACATTTTTTGTAAGGTGAACCAACAACAATCAAAGCTTTATGATTTATTAATCTTGCTTTCCAAGAAACCACTATACGAACATAAAAATAAAAAGAATCAGTCGATTTATCATAAAAATAGAAATTCGGAATACAAATAATTTTTTTTGTGAACATGATTAAAGAATGAAACGTAAAACCTCAACAAAAAAGCACAATATTATACATTTTTTGTAAGGTGAACCAACAACAACCAAAGCGTTATGATTTTTGGATCTTGCATTTCAAGAAACCACTATATGAACATGAAAATAAATGGGATCAATCGATAGTAAAAAAAACAGTAGATCGGAATACAAATATAAATTTGAGAACATGATGAAAGAATTATTGAAATTGATAAAACTATAAATTCGATAGAAGAGAGTTTTTTTGAGAACATGATTAAAGAATTAAACGTAAAACCTCAACCAAAAAAGCACAATATTTTAGGGGCATTTCCAAAAATGCCCTTTTTCCATACTCCTTTTTAAAAATATCCCTTCATGTTGACAATTTTTAAAACTACCCCTCTTTATATACAAAATGACCAAATGACCCTTCTTTTATTGACAACAAGAATGTACAGTCATAAAATTCGAAAATATTTTTCCGCCAAAAAAATTTCCCACCAAAATCGAATAATTTTCCAGTCAAAAACTATTTTTTCCCGCCAAAAAAAAAAAATTTTCCCGCCAAAAAAAAAATTTCCCGCTAAAAATATGGAAATTTATACCTTATAAAAACATTGTAAACGCTTTTAAAAACCTTTTAAAAGCGTTTACAAGGTTTTTAAAAGGTTTTTAAACACATTGTAAACGCTTTTAAAAACCTTGTAAATGCTTTTCAAAAGCTTTTAAAAGCGTTTACAAAGTGTTTAAAAACATTTTAAAACCCTTTTAAAAACTTTGACAAAGTTATTAAAAACATTGTAAAAACGTTTACAAGCTGTTTATAAACCTTTTAATTTTTTTTTAAAAAACTATTTGAAAACCTTTTAAAAACCTTTTAAAAACCTTGTAAAAGCGTTTACAAGGTGTTTAAAAAACTTTTTAAAACTCTTTAAAAATCTTGTTAAAGCATGTACAAGGTGTTTATAAGGCTTTTATAAGGTAGAAACCTTATAAAACCTTTTAAAAACCTTGTAAATTTCTTTTGGCGGGAAAATTTTTTTGTCGAAAATTTTCATCAAACTTTTTTTTGACAAAAAAATTTTGGCGGGAAAATATGTCGGAAATTTTTTTGGCGGGAAAATTTTGTTTTTCTTTTTATTGATTAAAATATTTTTCATCTAAGGGTAAAATGGTCATTAAAAATTAAAGGAGGGCAAAAATAAAAATGACCAAAAAGGGGGTATTTTTGAAAAGGGGTATATCTTTTTTTTTTTTTTTTGAACAAACTGAAGTTTCCATTCAATCAAAGAGAAACATTACAGAGGTTGAGAAACAAATCCCCAAGGTTTAAAAGGTTACAAATAAAGGCTTTCCCCAAAGCCATAAATAAAGAAACATATGAAATCAAGCAAGGGTCCGAGAGAGCTGTGAAACATCCGCTGAAAAGCGACTTGATACAGGCAAGATCACGGTTGCTAAACTGGTCATCATCGAAAATCTCGACAGATGATAAGGTGGTCACGGTCTCAAGACATAGTGACGTTGGTAGAGGAATCAGAGCCAAAGATCTTACTGAAGCAAGGAGCACTAGCAGAAGCAATGCTATGGCTGGGATTCGATGGGCTTTTGCCCGGTTGGTGGTGCTGGTGCTGCGAGTGGTTTGCTGCAGGTCGTCGGATGTCAGCATTGAGGTACAGGGCAATGGACCATAGAGCAGCAGAACTTCACAGATAGCACAAATAAGGGAGGTAAAGACCAAATCGAGCCTTATGGGTATGGCTCCTTTTGCCAAAGAGATCAAGAGATCCACCCAAAGTATGCAAGCGGTTTGACAATGATACAAGTGAGTGAGGTTTGGTCGGATAGGTGGTTGTTTGAACCAAACAGGTTCGGTTGGTGGGATGGTGTTGAGAACTGGAAACGCTAGTTAGCATAGGGATAAAGAGGTTTTGGTTCTTCCAGTTAACAGATAAATTCGACACATGAGCAAGGACCAGGTATCGACCATACACTTTGTTACTACCAAACATTCTAAGTAATTGGATTCTCAGATGCAGTCTTCGGACATCGAGCTCAACCAACAAACAAAATAATTGTTTACTAGACAACATAGGGGTATATAGAAGGAACCTGGGGTTTCGGAGGTTTGGAGAGACCAATTGGGATGATAGCAAACCAATTACAA
Organism: Camelina laxa; assembly: GCA_024034495.1. Lineage (NCBI taxonomy): Eukaryota > Viridiplantae > Streptophyta > Magnoliopsida > Brassicales > Brassicaceae > Camelina > Camelina laxa. The sequence continues at coordinate 23,181,097 of CM043880.1, read as the reverse complement.
GTCCTGAGCTCATCCGCAGATATCTAAGAGACTTTGGGGATGGCCAGGAGATATGATCGTGGTTAGCAAGGAGTCAGAAGCTGCAGAGAAACCAGAGATCGTGGGAAGGATCACTTGTTCAAGAGCTAAGGAGATGGCCAAGGAAGCTCAGTCACTCATAGCTGATGGGTCTTTCAACTTACCGAGGATCCAAGTCTTCAACATATCCACCATGAAGACTTCACCCGGTAATGATAGCTAGATAACTTAGGTGTGAAGTTTGTACTCTTTTTCCCATAGCTGAGTTTTATCCCACTGGGTTTTCTCAGTATGGTTTTTAATGAGGCAAATGGATCACTACGTCGAGTTATCTAGAAGTCATTACCAATGGGGAATAATGTACTTCTGTACTAGTACAAGTGACTTCTGTACTACTACAGATCACCGAGACGTTTTGCTGTTTTCTTATTTCCTTTAAATGTCTTGTTGTTTTATTTTGAACTTCCTGTTGTTTGGAGAGTCGTCTCCTAGGGTTAATTATAAAACCCCAAAGCTACGCCTCTTTGTTCTTTAGCGAAGAAGTTGTATAAACAAGTATTGTCAAACTTTTTCCTCAATTCGAATTCTTGAATGCGTTCTTGATTTTCGGGTTTCTATACACTTTGTGATTCAGAAACTCTTCACTTTATCTCAATCCATACAACCACCTAAACATCTATCTCCATCGAATCATTGTTTCCATCAGTCGATCTTCACACAATTTCACTTGCCAATCATTCATCCTTCAACATCATCCTCGATTCACGTTACCATTCACCAGTTATCAGCCTTCATCAGAGTTCTATCCTAGGGAGATCCTATCATGTGGTATCAGAGCCAACTCTATGCCAAGGCTAAGCGATTCTGAAACCCTAATCTCGTTTTTGTTGCTTCAAATTCGTTTGCGTAGTTTTAGGGTTTTGTTGTTTTTTTTTTGTTGGTGCGTTTGTGTCTAGATCGTTTAGGATTTAGTTTGATGTTGTTCGAAATTAGACTGCAATTAGAGTTTGATTATTTCGAGTTTGTTAGCTATAGGATTAGGTGTTGCTCGTTTTTCTTGTAGTTTTGTGTTAGAAATTTTGAGTCATATAGTTTATTTTCGTTTTTCTCATTCAAAGAACAATTTACTGCGAGTTTCTTCTTTAATTTGCAGGTACAATGGAGCTTTCTCCAGAAGCTATGGAAGCTTTGAACCAAGCCATGTCCAAGCAAATTGCAGAAGCAAATAAGACAATGTATACTCAGTTTCAGCAACAGATGGAGCATCTCAGTAACAATTTTGAGAAGCAAATCAAAGATATAGCTCAAGCATCTAGCGCTTCAGATCAAAGTTCTACAGAACCACCTAGTCCTAATGAAGCCCTTCGTTTAGCTAAAGGAAAGGCTCACGTGGGAAAGTGAGGACATGGTTATGTCGAGGTTCCTTGGAGGTTTAAACAGAGAGATTCAAGACAAGGTAGAGTTGCAGGACTATGAAGATGTGCAAGAAATGGTACATAAGGCAGAGTTGATTGAATCGCAGATCAAGAGAAATGGTACATAAGGCAGAGTTTACGCCTAATATGTCCAAGCCAAGAGAATTTAGTAAACCCGCCTTCACCAAGGACAGCAAACCCGCGACAGCCACAGTCAAAGAGGAAGTTAAGATCGATTTCAAGCCTAAGAGTAGCACCTCTACAAGTCATATCAGGTGTTTCAAATGCACGGGAATGGGGCATTATTCCAGAGACTGTCCTAACAAGAAGATGTTTCTTCTTCAAGAAGGAGGAGATATTGTGCCAGTAGATAGTTCAGAGAGTGAACCAAAGTCTGAATTCGGTGAAGAAGGTGAACCAGCAGTCATGGGAGAGATGTTGGTAGCACGCAGAGCTTTAAGTATTCAGATTCATCCAGATGGAGGACAGCGTGAGAACCTATTTCACACACGGTGTATGGTTCAAGACAAGGTCTGCACCTTGATCGTTGATGGTGGAAGCTGTACTAATGCAGCTAGTGAAGAGATGGTACAGAAGCTTAATCTTAAGACCACTTCACATCCAAGACCTTATCAGCTACAGTGGTTGAACAACAAGGGAGCTTTGACAGTTTCGCAGCAAGTGATGGTGAAATTAACGATTGGGAAGTATGAGGATGAGCTGCTTTGTGATGTGATTCCGATGAAGTCAAGTCATATCCTTTTGGGAAGACCATGGCAGTTCGACAGAAAGGTGTTTCATGATGGATACACCAACAAGCAATCGTTTGAGTTCAAGGGACGCAAGGTTACTCTTCTACCACTTACACCCAGCGAAATCTACAAAGACCAGCTTCACATGAACTGCAAGGATACAGAGAAAGTGTCTCACAGCCTGTACATCAATCACAGCGAGTTCAACAAGCTATTCGATCCAGAGATTACCACATTCATGTTTGTTTATAAAGAGACACTCACCAGTACCAAACCAGCAGAAGAGCTTCCACGCGAGATGATAGAGATTATAGAGGAGTACAAGGATGTATTTCCAGAAGAGATACCTCCAGGCTTGCCTCCAATACGTGGGATAGAGCATCAGATCGATTTGGTACCAGGTTCAGCTCTACCAAACAGACCAGCTTACAGAACCAATCCAGTAGAAACTAAAGAGCTTCAGAAGCAAGTAGAAGAGCTGATGAGCAAGGGACATATCAGAGAGAGTCTCAGTCCATGTGCAGTACCAGTTTTGCTTGTACCAAAGAAAGATGGATCATGGAGGATGTGTGTTGACTGCAGAGCTATTAACAACATTACAGTGAAGTACAAACATCCGATTCCGAGATTAGATGACATGCTGGACGAGTTATGTGGTTCCACAGTCTTCTCAAAGATAGATTTGAAGAGTGGGTATCATCAGATCAGAATGAAGGAAGGAGATGAATGGAAAACAGCTTTCAAGACCAAGCAAGGGCTCTACGAGTGGCTAGTCATGCCATTTGGTCTCACCAATGCTCCTAGCACCTTCATGCGCTTAATGAATCATGCTCTCAGACCATTCATTGGCGTCTTCGTGGTTGTGTACTTCGACGACATCCTCATTTACAGCAAATGTCTAGAAGAACACTTAGAACACATCCGCCAAGTTCTAAACGTTCTTCGTTCTCAATCCCTCTTTGCTAATTTTGCTAAATGTTCATTCTGTACTACTAAGGTTGTTTTTCTAGGCTTTGTTTTCAGTGCAGAAGGAGTTAGAGTGGACGATGAGAAGGTCAAGGCTATTAAGGAGTGGCCAACACCCAAAAACGTGGCAGAAGTCAGGAGCTTTCATGGACTAGCAGGATTCTATAGGCGATTTGTTCAAGACTTCAGTACTATTGCAGCGCCACTTACAGAAGTTACCAAGAAGGATGTAGGATTTAAATGGGAGGAAGCACAAGAGAAGGCGTTTTCAGCCTTAAAAGAGAAGCTTATCACTGCCCCTATTCTTTTACTTCCTGATTTCATGAAAACTTTTGAGATTGAATGTGATGCCTCCGGAGTGGGTATAGGTGCTATTTTGATGCAGGACAGGAAACCAGTAGCTTACTTCAGTGAGAAGCTAGGAGGATCGACATTGAACTATCCTACATATGACAAGGGGCTGTACGCCTTGGTTCGGGCTCTTCAAACGTGGCAGCATTATCTGTGGTCCAAGGAGTTTGTTAGTCACACTGATCATGAGTCCCTGAAGCATCTCAAAGGACAACAGAAGCTCAATAAGAGAGACATGCCAGATGGATGGAGTTCATAGAGACTTTTCCTTACACAGTTAAGTACAAGAAAGGTAGAGATAATGTAGTCGCAGATGCATTATCCAGGAGGTACACTCTCATTTCTACTTTGTCATCTAAGCTAGAAGGTTTTGATGAAATAGTAGGACGTTATGAGACTGACATCGATTTTGTTGAGAGCTATGGCAAATGCCATAAGTTTGCTTTTGAAAACTATTATAGGCAGGATGGATATCTGTTCTTTAAGGACCGATTGTGCATACCAAGAGGATCCATGAGAGAGCTGCTGATTAGAGAAGCTCACGGAGGTGGACTAGCTGGACATTTTGGAGTGTCAAAGACTCTACTTGGACTGCAAGAACACTTCTATTGGCCTCAAATGAAGAAAGATGTTGAGAAGGTTTGTTCTAGGTGCCATATCTGCAAAATGGCGAAGGGTAAGGTACAGCCCCACGGCTTGTACACTCCTCTCCCTATCCCTTCTCAACCTTGGACTCATATTTCTATGGATTTTGTTCTTGGCTTACCTCGAACCAGAAATGGTCGAGATTCGATTTTTGTTGTGGTTGACAGGTTTAGCAAGATGGCTCACTTCATTGCAAGTCACAAGACGGACGATGCTGTTATTGTAGCTAACTTGTTTTTCAGGGAAGTAGTACGCCTACATGGAATGCCTCAAGTAATTGTCTCAGACCGAGATACAAAGTTTCTAGGACACTTCTGGAGGACGTTATGGACTAAGCTAGGAACCAAGCTATCATTCTCAACCACATGTCACCCGCAAACAGATGGGCAAACCGAAGTGGTGAACAGGACGCTATCTACACTCCTCAGGACCTTAGTGAGAAGCAATCTCAAGTCATGGGAAGAATGTCTACCACATGTTGAGTTTGCATATAATCACGCTAAGCATTCTGCTACTCTATTCTCTCCTTTTGAAATTGTTTATGGTTTTAACCCACAATCACCTCTAGACTTGATTCCTTTACCTTTAAGTGTGAAGTGTAGCTTTGATGGCAAAGAAAAGGCTGAACAGGTGAGGAGGATACATGCTAAAGCTAAGGAGAACATAGAGAAACGGACTAAGCAATACGAGAAGCATGCGAACAAGAGCAGAAAGGAGCTCGTTTTCGAAGAAGGAGACTTAGTGTGGATTCATTTACGCAAGGATAGGTTCCCAGAAGAGAGGAAGAGCAAGCTCCTACCACGAGCTGATGGTCCATTTGAAGTCATCAAGAGGATCAATGACAACGCATACCAGATTGATCTTCAAGGTAAGTATACCATATCATCAACATTCAATGTTTCTGACTTGCTTCCTTACTATGCAGATTCCGATTTGAGGACAAATCCTTTTGAAGAGGGGGAGCATGATATGATCGTGGTTAGCAAGGAGTCAGAAGCTGCAGAGAAACCAGAGATCGTGGGAAGGATCACTCGTTCAAGAGCTAAGGAGATGGCCAAAGAAGCTCATTCACTCATAGCTGATGGGTCATTCAACTTACCGAGGATCCAAGTCTTCAACATATCCACCATGAAGACTTCACCCGGTAATGATAGCTAGATAACTTAGGTGTGAAGTTTGTACTCTTTTTCCCATAGCTGAGTTTTGTCCCACTGGGTTTTCTCAGTATGGTTTTTAATGAGGCAAATGGATCACTACGTCGAGTTATCTAGAAGTCATTACCAATGGGGAATAATGTACTTCTGTACTAGTACAAGTGACTTCTGTACTACTACAGATCACCGAGACGTTTTGCTGTTTTCTTATTTCCTTTAAACGTCTTGTTGTTTTATTTTGAACTTCCTGTTGTTTGGAGTGTCGTGTCCTAGAGTTAATTATAAAACCCCAAAGCTACGCCTCTTTGTTCTTTAGCGAAGAAGTTGTATGAACAAGTATTGTCAAACTTTTTCCTCAATTCGAATTCTTGAATGCGTTCTTGATTTCTGGGTTTCTATACACTTTGTGATTCAGAAACTCTTCACTTTATCTCAATCCATACAACCACCTAAACATCTATCTCCATCGAATCATTGTTTCCATCAGTCGATCTTCACACAATTTCACTTGCCAATCATTCATCCTTCAACATCATCCTCGATTCACGTTACCATTCACCAGTTATCAGCCTTCATCAGAGTTCTATCCTAGGGAGATCCTATCACCAGGGGAGTTGACAAGAGTCTGTCGAGCTCATCGTGTGACAGATCTTAGGGACGGGAGTCCATAAACAGAAACGGTTCGCAACACTGGAAGAATTCTCGCCGCATGACGACACAAGTATCGTTGAGGAAGAAGAGGCTTCACTGGCCAAACCCAATCCGGATCGGGGAAAAGAGAAGCACGGAGACTTTGGTACCGTCGACGGTAAGGCTGGGCAAGGATATATGAGGATGGGGTTCGCCGGACTCCAGATCCTTCTGTAAGGGCACATAATCCGGCCTTCGTCTAGCACTAGGGTGGGTGTTGAGGTTTGGTTGGGGAACAAAAGTAAAAAGCAAAAGGGGAAAAAAGCTTGAAAAGCGGAACTAAGAGAGCAGAGAACGAAGCAGAAGAGCGGATAGGACGAGAGCACCCGACGCCGGCGAGCCGGAGCTCTACCGGCGTCGGAGGAAAGTGAAGGTAGTGGCGCCTCGATTATCGGGTCTGAGAGAGAAATTAGGGCGAACACATTCTCACTCTTTTTTATCGCATACATATGAAAAAAAAAAAAAAAAAAAAAAAAAGGTGAACCTTTGTGACAAATTCTCGATCCAAAGCGTTACGATTATTGGATCTTGCGTTCCAAGAAACCACTATATGAACATAAATATAAACAGGATCAGTTGATGAATCATAAAAAACATCAAGATCAGAATACAAATATGAATTTGAGAAAACTATAAATTCAAGAGAAGAAAGTTTTTTTTTTTCTTTTTTCTTTGTTGAGTTATGGTGAAAACAAACGATATCATTGTATTTATAGTTGTAAATGATATATCTTTTTAGAGTTTCCAGTAAGGAGGTGTATTGTCGTCGGGTTTTTTTTTTCATGCAGAAGCCAATTAATCTATAAACAATTTAAGCCCATTAATTATCTCAAATCTGTAGAATTTATAGTATAAAACAGAACTATAGTTGTAAAAAGGGTGTTTTCCAGGAAATTTAGAGATTAAATTAGCAAATTCTAGTTTTGCAAATAACTTTTTATGCAATTAGATTATTTTTAAATCAATTTTTGATTTATTTTTAATGCAAAAATAGGTAAATTTACGTCGAGGAGCAAAATATTTCAACGTCAAGAACAATTTCATTAATGGTAAAATAGTAAAATTTTGCTGAGATTGAATGTGGAACGTTTTCACTTCTCGTTTAATATAATTGATATGTTAACTTTTGGAACAAATGTTTTGCATGTAAACGTTAAAAAAAAAAAAAAAAGATTACAAATTCTGGATTACTAAACAAGTCTAGTCTTACAGAAACAACATTCTAGCAATATAAAATAAAACAAAACAAAAGATATAACATACCTCAAGGTCATTCATGAAGACAAATTTCCAGTCGAGAAGACCAACACGAACAGCCAAGTCCATATCTTCTACGGTCGTCTGATCTTTCCATCCTCCGGCTTCTTCCATCGCCGCGATTCTCCATACTCCAGCGGTTCCTGCATATATATAATCCTTTTTCTAATCATATATTTTGTATAGATAGATATGAAATAATATTGTAACGAATCATTTACCATTACAGCCAAAGAAAGATGTCTTGCGGATCCAAATTGTTGCTCTGCCATGAAATGGTAGTTGAGAGTCATCTCTTGCATCCTTGTCATTAAGCATGTGTTCGCGTTCACTGCATGACCAAATCATATATGTCCAGAACCACAGTCACATTAAGTTTTATGTCAAACTCATTAATTTGCAATGAGGATAGTTTACCAATGAGGCAATGATTATGTAACATTGTGTTTCTTTCATTGTCAAATTTTGTTAATTAATTTGTGCCACATCACAAATGGGGTTGTATCTTACATTATATATTATATATGATCGACATTCTTCTCTACTCATTGCTAAACGAGTTCAAGTTGGAACCATAATTCCAAAAACAAATTAAAATGCCTAGGAACTTTGCTTTGTTATTATACTAAATAAGGGTCCGCACGATGTGCGGGTTTAAAAATTGTTGAAAAAAATAAAATTTAAATCTTAAACAATTTTTTAAAAATATAAAAAGAAATTTTATTTCCTAAATAAGTATATAAATAATTTAAGTTAGAGAATATTTATACTTACTTTCATACATTTATTTATATTTATACATTTTTAATATATTATAACAATTATTACAATAATTTAAACCTAGATTATATTCCATTAAAACTTTTGTCAAATACTCATGATTACAAATATTATTATTGTCAAATTTCAAAAACATTTCCCAACTTATTCACAAAATATTTTACATGCAACAAATTCATCAAATCAACATCTAATAAATAACCACATACAATTTTACTCTATGTTTTACCATTCAAAATATGTTCTTACACCCAAAATTATTTTATTGTTAAATCATGTTTTTATCACCACCAATAAAATATATTTTAAACAAATTAAACAAATTTTATGTTGCTTTACTTTCATTTTGGCATAATTATAGTTCTTATAATTACTAAAATTGTTTTGTGACATAATTTCTTTAACCATGAAGTTTTTTTTTTTACTCCAAAGATATTGGATGAACAACTGGTGATAATTATCTTCTCGATTACAATAATTTTATGACTAACCCAATAAACGTTGAGAAATTGAAAGAAATATAATATAATATAATAAAATAAAAACTTGAAAATTATAATCATGATGTTATATATAAGTCTTAGATAATTCAGATATACAAAATAGAAAATTTATATAGAATCCAAAACATGACATATGTCATAATCATGTTAAGGATCAACGACCTATTTACTCTTCAGAAGTATCCAATTGTACCAAAACAACTTAAAGTTATGATCTCGTCTCAAATATTCTCCAATCATAAATTCCCAACTTAATTTTACCCCAATCAAAAGTTTTCATATATTTCTGCATATACCTGGTTTAAACGGTTTAGAAACTTAATTTGATAGAAAACCACATAAATCTGGTTATAAACCAATTTTAAAATGGTATACCGTTCCAACTTCCCAAATTTGAAACCGCTTCTCAATAACTCGATCAAGCAGCTCTTAAATTTTTTGACACGTGTCAACATCTCATCAGTGTACTTGACATGTGACTAGTTCAGACTTCAGTTTAAACTTTTTTCCTAAGACTGCTAATCGGTTCTTCATGATCTTCATTTTCTTCGCATGTGCCTTCACAAATCTTATTGAAGTACTCAGTGTCCAAAATTGGCTAACCATAGAGACATAAATTTTTAATGTGTTAGGTTATACTCCCTCTGTCCCACAAAGATTGATGTTTTGGGATATTACACATTTTAAGAAAACAATGATTACTGAGTTTAAATATATTTGTTTCTTTGACTAAAAAGATATTATTTAATTTTAAACCAATAACAACTCAAAATTTAAAAAATTTTCAATGATTACTTCTTGAAATTTACAAAACAACAATCTTTGTGGGACAAAAAAAATACCCCAAAACATCAATCTTTGTGGAACAGATGGAGTATTGTATAATTATACGACCAAATATAGATGACACATAATGTATTTATTTTACCATGTAGTGGTTGGGAATCTTTGTAACAGTGAAACTTTGATATGGATGGTATATAGTAGTATATTTATTTTAGTTGTTTTTTTTAACATAATAAGATTATAATTACATTATGCTTTATTTTACTATGTTTGAAAATGTGATTTCTGATCATTAAAATTGACATGTGTCACGATCTGATGAGTTACTAACTTTGATATTTAATCGTTAAAATTGATACATGTCACGATCTGGTGAGTTTTTAATTTTGATATTTAATTATTAAAATTAACACGTGTCACACGATCTGGTGAGTTACTAACTTTGAGAACCTAGGTTTATATAATAAGATATATAAATATGTACATACCAAATCTCCATCGAGCTTGGACAAGACCGAGCTCAGGGTTGTGGATAAAAAACGGGATAACGAGTTGGAGATAATCTGGCTCCGGCTGGAAATCAGCATCAAATATGGCCAGATAGTCACACAGCTTGACGTAGCTGTGCCTCATGCCATGCTTAAGAGCTCCAGCCTTGTAACCATTTCTCTTGTCTCGCCTGTGATAGTGTATGTTAATGTCTTTTGATGCCCATTTTGCACACTCCATGCTCACCAGTTCCTGCATGAATTTTTTTTACTAAGTATATATATGTATACAATCGATTCAATAAAGCTATAATTAGGTCATCATGGTATTCATATGTTTTTTTTTCGAAATTGTATTAGCCCACTCTTTCCTTGGAGACTTTATTAAGAACTGACCATAATGGCTTGATCGGTGGAATCGTCTAAAATTTGAATGATTAGGCGGTCCGATGGCCATATTAGTCTGCATGCAGCACCTATAGATAATTCGAAGACCTGGAGATTTAAAACTAAGTTGTCAGTATACATTATATTTTACTTTTACATATCCATCACACATAACAAAAAAAAGAAACTAATTAATATTACCAAAGTAACAATAACGAAGTTTTAATATCGTTTCTTTTTTCCTTTTTCTTTTTATATCTAAATAGATTTTGGTAATTTTCTGGAATGGACATAAGTAATTCTATGTAGGATATTATGACGGAATTTGGTTTATGCATGGTGTGATACCCGGGTAGCTAGTATTGATGACATAAGTGAAATCAGTATAATCAACATCTATTATTAATTTCTACAAATATATTGAACTTTCTGTCGAATATACTTTTGTCATCTTAGTAATATAAAGAACTTTAGACAAAAATGGCAGACAGTTTGGATAAATTCTGCCAGTCCACTCAAATGGTGGAGCCAACTTCTTCAGAAATATATTTTGTATTTAATTATACATTGCAACTAGAGATGTAATTTATAAACTAATTATATATTATTCTAAGCTGTTATTATTATATAAAAGATATCATAAAGAGATAAGGAGTAAAAGATATCATAAAGAGATAAGGAGTAAAAATTCAACCTCTCGAGAGGACCATTGGGTAGCTTTTACTGTCAACGAGCTCGTTCGTTGTACATGGGAATTTGGACAAGGACCATTGGGTAGTTTTGATGAGCAAGCTCCATATCTTCCTGCATTGCCTCCCATTTGTAGACTTTCTCAGGTTTGCGGTTAAACAACTTGACGTAGAGTACTACAAGGTTCATGTAAGCACACTCTACGAAAACTAAGAGCCAGATGAACAAACACTGTGTTTGAAACACATAGCCACTAAATACTTATACACTGGAACTATGAGTGTAGTCTTTGTTTCTTTCCACATAGTGTTCATGTTTATCCCCACACCATCCACGAATGGTTTACGACCTCCTCCATGGAACTTCTCATAATAGGCGTACACAAAAAGAATAAAACTATCCATAGTGTAAGCAAATTACAGAAGCACGTACTATGGTTGTCCAAAAAAACAGAAGTACGTACTATATGAAAAGATAGTTCTTAATTTGTTTGTGTTTCACGTTTATATTTACAACAGACATATAATGTTTACTTAAAATATTTAAAATGTTAAGTTGTGCTGTCGATCTTAATTAATAGATTGAACATGGGGGAATTAAGACCATCACCAGTGAGTAACAATTACATTGTTGCTTCAAAAAAGGAATATATATATATATATATATATATATATATATATATTTTATTTTATATTATGGGCAACCATTAGAAATATAACATTTGACTATTTGTTAAGAGTAATGTTTCTTCACCAAGTAACTCAAGCACCGATTTTCTTATTTTTTCCTTCTTTCTTATTATTATATATTATTTTCTAAGCAATTTTCTTACTAAACAACTCCCACTAATAATACTCTAAGAAACCAAAGAGGTAGGGGTGTATTCAACTTGACATTTTAAATGATTTGTGTAAGAGTTACAAATCATATGTTATTCAATCATGTATTTTAAAAAGTCTTCTGAAATCCACTGTTATTGAACTGATGATTTAAAAATCTACTTTAAAATCCATTAAAATTGAAACGACCAACCCTTTTTTTTTTTTTTTTAATAAATAATTAATAAATATAATATATAAAAACGACTACAGCTAGTGGTCCCATACCCACTAGCCACCTAACCACAGCACATTCAACAGCGGAAAACATAAACAATATCCGATAATATTCCAATAATAAACCAATACTAAAACACGCAATAACTCAATACCAAACAACAAGAAACATGAAACCAGCAACCTAGCAATGTTTCTAATGACTCAACTCTAGCACCCTAGCAAATGCAAGACAACATCCAATCGAGTCCCTAGAACATCCTCCTCTTCATTGCCTTTGATTCCACGATCACACTTTGCCTTTACCTGCACCACAAACACAAATTGAGATGCATGAGTATTTGATAAACACTCAGTGAGGCAATCCTCCCATCTACTGGGCTATACACACAAGCAATAAGATCCCTACAAGCCACAAACAACAATCAATAAAACAAACCAGGCAATATACCACGCATGCAACTGAACAAGGGGTGTCGACCGACACCAGATGGTGTCGATCGTCACTGACTATCTGGTGTCGACCGACGCCAAACTGGTGTCGACCGACACCCTGCCCGACACTCCCGAAAACCCTAGTTTGTGTCGACCGACGCCTCCACATGGCATCGAACGACACTCGCCAAAGTCCCGAGCCGTCCTCGCGTTGGTGTCGACCGACACCCCAACTGGTGTCGACCGACACCGATATCGAGCAGCGATTTCCCTCGATCAGGAACTCCGAATCTCGCCTCCAATCTTCTCCAATCCGCTCCTTGCACTCCCAGAAGCCAAACCCAGCCCAGATAGCAACGAAATAACATAGGGAACTCAAAGAAACAACCACATAAGCACCAAATCACATAGAAGCTAGAAATCTTAGCTTAGATAAGCCATGGTCATGCACTCACCTCTTTGCAGGAAGTTTCTGACCAATAAGAACGAATCCAACCTTCCTAGAAAGCTTCTAGATCCTTCCTAGCTTCCAAAACTCTCAAGAACAGCCAGGAATCTCACCAATCTCTTTCAAAAACTCAGGAACAAGGTTTTTCTCTCCTTTCTCTCAAAAACAACAAAGCGGCGACAAAATAAACTTCCCAAAACCCTTCTTGTGTCGAAATCCACTTAAATAACCCGGTTCAATGGTTTCCTAAAACCAAACCGAACCAAAACGATAATTGAAAATGAACCGACCAAACCGGCCACAACTGGTGTCGATCGACACTCCCTCTGTGGTGTCGATCGACACCCTCACCAAAATTCCCAGAAAATGGTTTGCGGGTGTTACAATTCTCCCCCACCAATCTAGATTCGTCCTCGAATCTCGAACAACCATCAGTCAAGGACTCCCGTGCAACTGTCTCCACGGCCCGCACTCCTCCAACCGATCTACAGAAGGTCTCCTCTAGGCGATAGACTCACGCTCCAGGCGTCATTTGCTCTTGACTTTTTGGACTTTCCTTTACTCATAGGCCTAAACCCTTGAGTTTTTATTGGCTCCTCATCAGACCTAAATCTGCATGCCAAATGTTGGCTCCTCATCAGGCCGAAGCCCGCATGCCATAATATATAAGGAAAAGTCCAAACTCGTCTCTCGGGTTGCCACCCTACAGCGCGCCCCCGGATCGTCATCCGAAGTCGATATACCAACCATTCTCCCGAGCCACAAAGTCTCTGAAAATGGCAGTACTAGGAGAACCTAAGTCCCCCAAGAGTCGCGAGCAAACGATTCTGAACACGTCCGAGTCCTATCCCTATCCAGGTTTCCTTCCCGTGGCTCGCGTAAAACATCTCAATGTCCTACCAACCACATATTCCCTCACTGGAATACCTCATGACCACACAAGGATCATATACGCCCCAAGGGCCGCCACAAAGGCCAAACAAAATGTCCTAAAGAGGACCGCCACCAAGGCCAAACAAAATGTCCTAAAGAGGACCGCCACCAAGGCCAAACAAATGTCCTAAAGAGGACCGCCACCAAGGCCAAACAAATGTCCTAAAAGGACCGCCACCAAGGCACTCTGGCTAAACAGCCCGCCACAAAGGCCATCTGTCCCGAAGGACCGTCACAAAGACCATCTGTCCCGAAGGACCGTCACGAAGACACTCTGGCTAAACAGCCCGCCACAAAGGCCAAACAAACGTCCTAAAAAGGACCGCCACCAAGGCCACACAAATGTCCTAAAGAGGACCGCCACCAAGGCCAAACAAATGTCCTAAAGAGGACCGCCACCAAGGCACTCTGGCTAAACAGCCCGCCACAAAGGCCAAACAAACGTCCTAAAAAGGACCGCCACCAAGGCCACACAAATGTCCTAGAGAGGACCGTCACAAAGACACTCTGGCTAAAAGCCCGTCACGAAGACCCCACAATGTCTACAAAGACCGCCACACACGGCACACTGACTCAAAAGTCCACCACTAAGGCCACACTCAAGCCCCCTTTAAGGCTCTCCACCGCTAAAATGGACAAATTCTAACTCCCATAAAACTTTCCATATTTAGCACCTTCCATTTTTGGAAACTTTCCACTTTCGGAAACTCCTCTTCACAATCCCGCTTCACGGAAACTTTGTACCCCAAACACCACCTCATCTTGTTACTGAGTCGCACAACCAACCACCCCAAGCGACCGAGTAACAAGAGAGATGGGCTGGAATACTCCATTCCCGCTCCAGCCACGGATTACAGATGGGACCCGGCTACACAAGCTCAAGTCGCGGCTTGCTTCTCATACCACTTCTTGAACCTTGCCTTCATCTTTGCCTCAGGCTCCCAAGTCTGCTCCTCAACACCATCACAGTCCCAAAGGACTCTCATCAAAGGAATCTTCTTCTTCCGAAGCTCCTTGATCCTCCTCTCGAGAACCCTCACTGGTCTCGCCTCCAAAGTCATGTTAGGCTGAAGATCCTCTGGAATCTTAGCCAACACCTCCTCTCCCTCACGGAGACACTTCCGCAACATAGACACATGGAAAACCTTATGGAATGCACGCATCACCTCAGGTAAATCCAATCTATATGCCACTGGTCCAACCCGCTCAATCACTCTGAATGGACCCATATACCTCGGACTCAACTTAGTCTCTGACAATGACCTGTTCGGACCCCGCAACATGGCCATCTTGAGGTACACTCTGTCTCCTACCTGAAACTCAAGATCTCTCCTCCTCCTATCTGCATAACTCCTCTGCCTATCCTGAGCCTCCTTCATGTTCAGCTTGAGAACCCGAATCTTCTCCGAGGTCTCCTGAACAAAACTAGCACCAAACATGCTCCTCTCCCCCACCTGAGTCCAGCATAATGGTGTACGACATGGCCTCCCATACAGAGCCTCATAAGGAGCCATCTTAATACTTGCCTGATAGCTGTTGTTGTAAGCAAACTCTACCAGGTTCAGATGATCTGCCCAATGGCCACCCCAATCCAGCACACACATCCTCAGCAAATCCTCCAGCGTCTGGATCGTCCTCTCTGACTGTCCATCAGTCTGGGGATGATAAGCTGTACTCATATGCACCTTAGTGCCCATCTCTGCCTGAAATGCCTTCCAGAACACCGAAGTGAACTTAGAATCCCTATCAGACACAATGCTTGCTGGCACCCCATGCAACCTGACTATCTCCCTCACATACTTCTTAGCCAAGACCGCTGCTCCATCAGTCTTCTTAATGGCCAGAAAATGTGCTGACTTAGTCAACCGGTCCACAATGACCCAAATAGCATCAAAGGTCCGTGACACTGGCAATCCCACCACGAAATCCATAGTGATCATATCCCACTTCCACTCAGGAATGGGTAAACTCTTCAGTAACCCGCCAGGAACCTGATGCTCAGCCTTCACTAGCTGACATACATCACACCTCGAAACCCAACTGGCCACATCCTTCTTCATCCCGACCCAATGATAGTACCTCTTGAGGTCACGGTACATCTTGGTCGCTCCTGGATGAATGGATAACTTGCTCGCATGAGCCTCTCTCAGAATCTCCTGTCTCAACTCCTCATCCTTGGGCACACACACACGACCGTGCACCAAGATAGTACCATTATCTGAGACCTGATACTCTGAACCCACATCTTTAGAGGCATTCACTAGCCCCAAATCCTTCTCCTGAGCCAACCGCACTCTACTCAGAAGATCTGCTCTATCTACTGCTTCCAAACCCAACGGTTCCTGTGAAACAGCACATAAGCTCAAAGCACTGATCTCCCCTACCAGAGACTCCATCTCCTGCTCCTGAGCCGAAGCTACCCTCTTCCGACTCAGAGCATCTGCAACCGTGTTAGCCTTACCAGGATGATAGGCTATTTCCAAATCATAATCTGCCACAAGCTCCATCCACCGCCTCTGTCTCAAATTCAACTCAGGCTGAGTGAATATATACTTCAGGCTCTTATGATCTGTGAACACATGTACCTTTGCACCATAAAGATAAGATCTCCAAATCTTCAGGGCAAAAACTACAGCACCCATCTCCAAATCATGAGTAGGATAGTTGCCTTCATGCACCCGCAACTGCCGCGAAGCATAAGCAATCACCTTCCCATGCTGCATCAGAACACAACCCAACCCAACTCTAGATGCATCTGTATAAACCACATAGGGTTCTCCCTGCTCAGGCAAAGCCAACACTGGCGCAGTAGTCAACATCTCCTTCAGGCTTGCAAAGCCTTCCTCACACTCTTCTGACCAGACAAAAGGAACATCCTTCCCTGTCAACTTAGTCATAGGACGTGCTCTGCTTGCAAACCCCTGCACAAATCTCCTGTAGTAACCTGCCAAACCAAGGAAACTCCTGATCTCTGTGGCATTCTGCGGTCTAGGCCAATCTCTGATAGCCTGAATCTTCTCTGGATCCACTGAAACCCCCTCAACAGAAACAATGTGACCCAGAAAGCCCATCTCACGCTGCCAGAAACTACACTTGCTCAACTTGGCAAACAGCTTCTGCTCCCGCAGCTTCTCCATAACTGCCCTCAAATGCACTGCATGCTCCTCAGGACTCTTAGAGTAAACCAGGATATCGTCGATGAAAATGATGACAGATACATCCAGAAACTCCTGAAATACACTGTTCATCAATCTCATAAACGCTGCTGGTGCGTTAGTCAACCCGAAAGGCATCACCACAAACTCATAATGCCCATACCTCGTCCTGAAAGCAGTCTTCCTCACATCTGCCTCATCTATCGGTATCTGATGATAACCCGATGCCAGATCCACCTTGGAGAACCAAGTAGCACCCCTCAACTGATCCAACAACTCGTCAATCCTCGGGAGAGGGTACTTGTTCTTCACAGTGACCCGGTTCAAACCCCTGTAATCAATACACAACCGGAAACTCCCATCCTTTTTCTTGACAAACAACACCGGCGCTCCCCACGGTGACACACTAGGACGGATGAATCCCTTACTCAATAAATCCTCTAGCTGCTTCTTCAGCTCTGCCATCTCTGCTGGAGCCATCCTGTAAGGAGCCTTGGATAACGGTGTCGTCCCCGGTTCCAGTTCAATGGTAAAAGGATCCGACCGAGATGGTGGTAATCCTTGCAGAGACTGAAACACATCCTCAAACTCCTCCACTACTGGAATACCGCTAACCGTAGACTTCCCCACTGACTCTGGCATAGATATAGTGACCAAATAAGCCTCACGGCCCTTCTCGATCATCTTCCCAGCCTGAATGGCTGAGATCACGAGACTCCCTGAAGTCGGTCTAATACCCTGAAAAACCAACTTCCCTCCTGGTCGCTCAAACTCCACTCTACCCCGATAGCAATCTAAATGCACCCTATGCCGATGCATCCAATCCATCCCGAGAATAACATCATACAGCTCCACGGGACTGATAAGCAAAACCGCTGGCCATGACTCTCCTGCGATCTGAATATCAATTCCTCTAGCTCGTCCAATAACTCTCAGGAACTTGCCTCCCGCAACTCTAACAACTCCTGTGCGCTCTCCAGGATCCCCGCTGATCCCCGCACACTCTGCACACTCTGGAGTGATGAAGCTATGCGAAGCTCCAGAATCAAACATAACGTGGGACTTAAACCCGCCCACCAACAAGGTCCCTACACAAACCTCATGTGCTGAGAACCTAACACTATATCACAGGAACATAAAATCTGACCCTACTAAAATTCACAAAGATTAGGTACCAGAAATTATACCTGTGATCGCCCCGGCACTGGTTCCACCAGTCTCCACTGTCGTGTAAACCCGAGGCCCCTGCTCAATCCGTGCCACCTGCTGACCCCCAGGCTGCACCTGCTGCAACGCTGCCACTGCTGCCGGCTGCAGCTTGGGACAAAAAGGCTTGATGTGCCCCGTCTCCCTACAATGATAACACACCCGAGGTCCTGCCATCGGAACACTCCTCTTGGGACAACTAGCAACCCTGTGATCCCTGCTCCCACAACCGAAGCAACCCGCACCACTCGGCTTCTGCGTAGCCTCCCACTTCCTCTTGGTTCCCTGAGCATGCCTACCGCCCCTACTAGAACCACCGTGCTGCTGAGCCTTACTAGGCTGAACTGCTGGAGCTACCACCACTGACTGCGCCCGGATATCCTCCTCAATCTCTGCTGCAGTCTCAACCAGCTCTGCACGCGTAGCATAACTCCTCCCTCTACAGTGAACTCTCAAGTCATCACGTAGAGCCCTTAAGAACCTCCTGATCTGAGCCTCCTCAGGCTCCATAGCCCGACCTCCATAACAAAGAAGTCGACTGAACTCCAAGTCCAACTCCCGCACTGACCGTGTCCCCTGAGACAACTGAAGGAACTGCACCTCCAAACGATCTAATGCCTCTCTAGGAAAATACTTGCGGTTGAACTCCAAAACGAAGTCAGCCCAAGTCATCTCCTGCTGCACCCTCCTAGCAGCCACAGATCTCCACCACAACTCAGCATCACCACTCAAAAAGTAGACCCCTATGTCCACCCAAAACTCCTCAGGACATCTCAGAGTGTGGAAGTTACGTTCCACTCTCGTCCTCCACGCATCCGCAGCAGTAGGATCCACACCTCCTGAAAACTGCTCAGTACGCAACCGACCCATCTCTGTCAACATGCTGAGATAACGAGCATGGACTCCCGCATCCGCAGCCACTGGCTGCCGCTCCTCCGCCACCACTGGTGGCACTACCTGAGCCTGAGCCGGTACCACTGGTGGTAACCGCTCTAACACCTGTGCTAGCAAAGCCGCAAGGTCAACACCAGGGACTCCACCCGCTGGGACCCCCACACCCGGGACCCTAGCATCACCGGCCACTGGAGCATCAACACCGCCCCCTCCTGCCACACTCACGGAATCCCCCGGAACACCCTGCGACTCGCCAACACCCTCAGCTGTCACACTCTGGTCCTCGGTCTCACTAACCACTGGGACTCTGCCCCTACCACGACCACGTCCGCGTCCACGACCACGTCCGCGTCCACGACCTCGACCAGCCACAGCACCCTCTCTAACCATCTGCACTACCATGAACAGAAGGCTAAGCAAACAATTTCTATTATAACACAGAAACATAAACTCACCGTGGAATCACACACTCGGCTCGAAGAGGATGTTCTAAGACTCCATGCCACACACAATTGACTAACTCACATAATCAATCCAGACATGCAATCCCAAACATCTACAACAGAAACCTAGCGAACCCAAACCTAGAACCGTAAGGGCTCTGATACCAAAATGAAACGACCAACCCTTTTTTTTTTTTTTTTAATAAATAATTAATAAATATAATATATAAAAACGACTACAGCTAGTGGTCCCATACCCACTAGCCACCTAACCACAGCACATTCAACAGCGGAAAACATAAACAATATCCGATAATATTCCAATAATAAACCAATACTAAAACACGCAATAACTCAATACCAAACAACAAGAAACATGAAACCAGCAACCTAGCAATGTTTCTAATGACTCAACTCTAGCACCCTAGCAAATGCAAGACAACATCCAATCGAGTCCCTAGAACATCCTCCTCTTCATTGCCTTTGATTCCACGATCACACTTTGCCTTTACCTGCACCACAAACACAAATTGAGATGCATGAGTATTTGATAAACACTCAGTGAGGCAATCCTCCCATCTACTGGGCTATACACACAAGCAATAAGATCCCTACAAGCCACAAACAACAATCAATAAAACAAACCAGGCAATATACCACGCATGCAACTGAACAAGGGGTGTCGACCGACACCAGATGGTGTCGATCGTCACTGACTATCTGGTGTCGACCGACGCCAAACTGGTGTCGACCGACACCCTGCCCGACACTCCCGAAAACCCTAGTTTGTGTCGACCGACGCCTCCACATGGCATCGAACGACACTCGCCAAAGTCCCGAGCCGTCCTCGCGTTGGTGTCGACCGACACCCCAACTGGTGTCGACCGACACCGATATCGAGCAGCGATTTCCCTCGATCAGGAACTCCGAATCTCGCCTCCAATCTTCTCCAATCCGCTCCTTGCACTCCCAGAAGCCAAACCCAGCCCAGATAGCAACGAAATAACATAGGGAACTCAAAGAAACAACCACATAAGCACCAAATCACATAGAAGCTAGAAATCTTAGCTTAGATAAGCCATGGTCATGCACTCACCTCTTTGCAGGAAGTTTCTGACCAATAAGAACGAATCCAACCTTCCTAGAAAGCTTCTAGATCCTTCCTAGCTTCCAAAACTCTCAAGAACAGCCAGGAATCTCACCAATCTCTTTCAAAAACTCAGGAACAAGGTTTTTCTCTCCTTTCTCTCAAAAACAACAAAGCGGCGACAAAATAAACTTCCCAAAACCCTTCTTGTGTCGAAATCCACTTAAATAACCCGGTTCAATGGTTTCCTAAAACCAAACCGAACCAAAACGATAATTGAAAATGAACCGACCAAACCGGCCACAACTGGTGTCGATCGACACTCCCTCTGTGGTGTCGATCGACACCCTCACCAAAATTCCCAGAAAATGGTTTGCGGGTGTTACAAAAATCCTTTGTTATTGAACTGATGATTTAAAAATCTACTTTAAAATCCACTGTTATTCAAAACAGTTTTGTGGATTAGGATTTTAATAACTTTTAGTATTCTGGAGGATTCTGGAGAATTTGTTTAGTTAAAAATACAGAAATCACCCCACAACTCTGTCTTCACATCCGCACTATCTCCAAAGCTTCTTCCAGAGACCTCCTCGCCTTCTTGGATACTCTTAAAGGTGCGGTGTGAAAGTGTTTGTGGTAGCTGATGGTGCTCTTGTCACCACATCCTTTTCCTTCTTTTCTTCTTTGACAGTTTCAGTTTGCTCTTCTTTGTTCTCTTATTTTTTTTTTCTTTCTCAGCCTTACACTTCTCCTTGTGCAAGCTTCTTCCTTCCTCTCCCAACAAGCTTTGCTTTGAACAATATGCTGGGTTTCTTTCTCTCTAAGCCGTTTCTTCTTCACGGCTTTCTCTTCTTCTTCCTCACAGCCTTTGACCTGGCTGCAGGTCCTCCATTGAGCAGCTTCTCTAGCCGCATCTCACTTCCTCCTTTCTCTCGGATCCGTTTGTCTTCTCTAACCAAGCTTCAGGTCCGAACACATCCCCTCACTTTCCCTTATTCTTCAGTCTCTTCCTAGACTGCCTTTTCTCCCTCTAGGCCTCACCCTTTTCTTCTTGATGCAGGCTCCGGGATCTTTCAGCTCTGATACCATGTTGGAATTCTTACTTTGACCTCTGTTTACTCACAAATGTTTGATCTCTCACTTTCTCTCTTTCACTCTCTTAGTTTCACTTTTGTTGGTGTAGAGAGAAAGGATCCAAGAAGCGTTTATGCTTAACCTACTAAATTGATAATATCTTGGATAATGTTATCTTACAACATTACAACACTTTTATACTTAGGTTTCATTCTTAACCTAATTACTATAGCTAACCAACCAAACCCACTAACATTTGTAGGCCTAATACACTTACAGCCCAATAGCCATATTACAAAACACAAGCCCTACTTCTCTCTTGTTGACTTGTTTCTTTTTCACTTTGTGTCATTGACTCTTCTTCCTCCTTTGGTCACACGACAACTTCTTCTTGTTCTTTGCTTTCTTAGCTTTACTCTGTTCTTCTTCTTCTCCTCACTTCTTCTTCTCCTCACTTGAAGCTTTCTTTGTTTCAGGATTTAATCAGAAGATTCAATCTCCAACACTCCCTCTTGAATCTTACGATTGAATCCCCAAAATCAAATTTAGGGATTTGAATCCCATGCTCCTTGTTCTTCTGAAGATTCGCCTCCTCCCTCGGACAAATTCCTTTCACGACATCAGCAAGGTTCACTGTTAAGTTCACTCACTCCCTCTTGCACTGAACATTCACTCATCACTCCCTGTGCAAATCCATTTGCGACATTGGGACAATCCAATAGTGAGTTCTCTTGCTCCCTCATTGCTTCAATCTTCACAAGCTTTTCAATTTGCTACAGAATCATTCTTTTCTCTCGGTTTTTGATTCCAGTTTCGACTTTCCTCAATCGATTGTGCTTAACCCAATTAAAAAAACTAAGACTCTTTTTCCTGCAGATTATTGTGCTGTACTGCTGTCTCTGATCTCTCTCTTGCTCTTATTCTCCTTTTTTTTTCTTCTATTTCTCTTCTGCAGGTACACTCTTGTCTCCCTTTTCAACGAAGCTGATGCTTCACGTGAGTCTCTTCCGACGAGTCGAACCATCACCATCTCGGTTCTTCCTCATGGAGACTCTATGCTCTCCTCACGCAGGTAATTCCTTACCTCTCCCTTGTTTCTTTTCTAGCTTTTGCTTCTTGCCCGACATCACCATCTTTGATGAATTCTTTGTTACTATGTGGACATAGCTCATTTGAAGGTAGCTAGCTCTTGAAATCTCCCTCTTCATCTGAATCTCTATTGATCCAGCTTTTTTTTCTTGCGAATTTCTTTGTCACCTCTTGACAGTTTTCCTTCGCTTTCTCTCCATGTTTCTCTTTGATCAATTTCTTGACCAATTTGTTTCACTTGCAGGTCAGTCAGCCTTGTGGCTACTCTTTGTCCCTGCAATTCTCCATAAAACTTTTCCGTGAGCTTCTCCTCAGTGCTTCTACAACCAGCACTAGCTCCCACTAAGGTGAGCTTTCTCTTGTTCTGTTTGGTGTCCTCTTTGATATCACCATCTTGCGCGTGACTCTTGTTCACGTCTTCAGCTCCCTCTCTTAGGTAAGCCTCCTTTGTTCTTCTGTTTGGTTTAAGATTTGATCTTTCTCTGTCTAACCAGTTCGTTGCTCCCTTTCACTCTTAGGTGAGCATCCTCCTTCTGGTTTACTTTGATCTCTGCTTCTCCAACAGCTTGCTTCGTTCACTCAACCTCAAGTATGCATTCTCCCTTCCTTTGCTTTGAGTCTTAATTGATCACCAAGTTGTGCATTTCCATTCTCTAAACCATCACTTTGGTTGACTTTAGTCTGTTTGGTTCTTTTCACCATCACCTAAAGCTTTGCTCTAACCTCGGTCTATTTGGTTTTTCCAGAATCTCCAACACAACTTGAATAATCAAAAACTTTTCCAAACTTAAGCATACCTTTCTGATTTCAACTTCAGCCACAAATTCTCCCTCTTGGTTTGATGCTTCATAGGTTTGTTCTCAGCCTCAACCTTCTTTCTCAATCCATCCTTCTTGAATTTGAGTATTGTTGATCTTTGAACACTGGTTTTATGCACACTAACCTCATGAGAATTTCTTTCATGGCTGCAGCTTCCTTTCATCGGTGACTGAGCTTCTTCTCTGCTTCAGCCCCACTCTTCTTTGACACCATTGATGTGGTGCCTCCCTTCCTCTTTTGCTTCAGCTTCCTCTGCTGCAAGCTTCTTTTTTTTTTTTTCTTTTTTTTTTTTTTTCACAAAGGTTTTTCTCTAACCTTAGCCTTTTTTGGTTTCTTGAATCATCAACCTCGGCTCTGCCCGATTTGGTTTGTTTGATTCCTTACACCTCCATTAGCTTTAGTCTTTCTCTAACCTCTGGCTTCTTATTATTCTTCTTGTTTCAGTTGGAGAACCACATGGATCCTCAACTTCACCAAGCATCTTCAAGCTTCACTTCACTATGTAAAAAAAAATAGAAATCACCCCACAACTCTGTCTTCACATCCGCACTATCTCCACAGCTTCTTCCAGAGACCTCCTCGCCTTCTTGGATACTCTTAAAGGTGCGGTGTGAAAGTGTTTGTGGTAGCTGATGGTGCTCTTGTCACCACATCCTTTTCCTTCTTTTCTTCTTTGACAGTTTCAGTTTGCTCTTCTTTGTTCTCTTATTTTTTTTTTCTTTCTCAGCCTTACACTTCTCCTTGTGCAGGCTTCTTCCTTCCTCTCCCAACAAGCTTTGCTTTGAACAATATGCTGGGTTTCTTTCTCTCTAAGCCGTTTCTTCTTCACGGCTTTCTCTTCTTCTTCCTCACAGCCTTTGACCTGGCTGCAGGTCCTCCATTGAGCAGCTTCTCTAGCCGCATCTCACTTCCTCCTTTCTCTCGGATCCGTTTGTCTTCTCTAACCAAGCTTCAGGTCCGAACACATCCCCTCACTTTCCCTTATTCTTCAGTCTCTTCCTAGACTGCCTTTTCTCCCTCTAGGCCTCACCCTTTTCTTCTTGATGCAGGCTCCGGGATCTTTCAGCTCTGATACCATGTTGGAATTCTTACTTTGACCTCTGTTTACTCACAAATGTTTGATCTCTCACTTTCTCTCTTTCACTCTCTTTGTTTCACTTTTGTTGGTGTAGAGAGAAAGGATCCAAGAAGCGTTTATGCTTAACCTACTACATTGATAATATCTTGGATAATGTTATCTTACAACATTACAACACTTTTATACTTAGGTTTCATTCTTAACCTAATTACTATAGCTAACCAACCAAACCCACTAACATTTGTAGGCCTAATACACTTACAGCCCAATAGCCATATTACAAAACACAAGCCCAACTTCTCTCTTGTTGACTTGTTTCTTTTTCACTTTGTGTCATTGACTCTTCTTCCTCCTTTGGTCACACGACAACTTCTTCTTGTTCTTTGCTTTCTTAGCTTTACTCTGTTCTTCTTCTTCTCCTCACTTCTTCTTCTCATCACTTGAAGCTTTCTTTGTTTCAGGATTTAATCAGAAGATTCAATCTCCAACAGTGTTTAGTATCGTTTGCAGTTTTGTTGGACCTTCGTTTGGGGAGCTATTAAGCTTGATTGAGGTTCTGATTTGTGTTTGTGTTGAGGATGCTGTCAGAGTGGCCATGTCTGTGAAGGTTCTGATTACAAGTAAGGATAATGATGCCGGATCTTAGATCAACGGTTGTTTTGGGAAATAATTGCCATTGTGGTTTGCTTGTCCTGTCTCGGATCTTGTTGCTGGTCTCGTGCTTTCTTCGTTTTATTGCCGCAATTATGGGCTGGTTGAGGTTCCTTATCAGTTCCGTCCAGCCTTTGCCTATTCTCCCAGTCCTTGTCTAATTGATTCAGCTTGTGGTTCCTGTTAGGCTCGGCTCATTTCTTAGCAGAGATTTCGTGCCTAGTTTTGGTTGGTAGTCTCCAAAGAGTGCAATGTTATCTATTTATTGGTGTTCGCGGCGTATGTTAACTTTCAGAAGTTTTGCTTTGCTCCTTTTCCCCGCCTTCATGATATGTTTAGATATGATCGCCTTTTGAAGGATTCTAGTTAGACGTAATGAGACGCATCAGTCGTCGTCGTCGCATATGGGAATTTGTTTGAGTCTCTATGAACTTCTATGAGTTCTCTTTGCTTGCCGGGTTATGAAGTCATTGTTCTCGAGAGATTGGCTCTCACCATGATAGGAGGAGGTAGGTGTTATCTACGGATTGGCCGTGGACAGTCGTGATAAACCGCATGCGCAGGTGTTTCAGAAGAAGAAGTTTCTCGGCTTTCTTGGGTTTTCCATATTTAAGGTTTTTGCCTTGTTATCTCTGCTTTGTTTAAGGAGTCGTCCTCTTTCGATTTGGTTTCGATATTATCAGAAATGGAAATAATTTAATACCTAAAGTAAGTAACAAAGATGCAAGAGCAAATAAGGAAAATAAATGATAAATAAGAATAAAACACATTCTAATTGCAGATACACAATATGGAGTTTGAAACCGATGACTCTGAGTCGGTCAAGATTATACGATTTAAATCAGTTTTTGAAATCGAATACTAAAAAAATCATCGACTAAATTTTATGATTGATTGTTTAATTAATTAACTTGTAGCCAAAACCAGATTTGTGAATTTTCAAGTTTCTTTTTAATTTAAAAGTTAATTTGGTGCCAAAAAAAAAGTTTTGTGGAATGTACACATAATTTTAAAAATAGTATTTCTATTAAATCCTAAGTGAGAAGTGAGAAGATTTTTTGCTGAATTTCTCAATTCTCAGAAACTCTTACTGGGTAAGTAATCCGAGGTAAAACCCTAGAGTCCAAGTGGGCACACATGTGCAACCCTTTGCTCGAAGTAAAACTTGAACCCGAAATCTCTGCAGAGTTTACAATCTGAAACCATAATCTAGTGAAATGCTCACCTTTGTAAATAATATAGCTCTTGTAATAAATTTTTAAGTAATCATATTATAGTCTCAAAAATAAAAATAATAATGAATATTAATAACATAAAATTATAAATTTAGTTTTGCCATATTATATTATTATGGCATGTGTATCGAAGAAAATTTCCATTAGGGCATCTCCAATGGTTATCTGTTTTTGTCTCTATAATAGAGAAACTCTATAAAACCATCTCCAATGGTTTTCCCTATTTTTTCCTCTATAATAGAGAATCCCTATAATAGAAATGAGTTTTGCTCCAATGGTTTTCCCTATTTTTTCCTCTATAAAAGAATATTCTAAATAGATACTATTTTTATTTTGTAATTAACACCTTTTATTTATAAAAATTGCAAAGTAACCCATTTTACTTTAAATTTGGTAACATTTTCATAAAATTATTATTTTTATTTAAATTAAGTATTTATTATTATAAAGAGCATCACATCATACAAAAATTATAAAGAATACTAGATTTTTAACCATCAACACTATTGTATTTTTCCCACAAATGATCAATTATTTATATAAATTATTAAATTATCTTTTGCAAATGGTAGTCTCAATATTTTAGAATAAATATTTATACTTAAATTTATTTTATTAGTTCTTAAAAATACTTTTTTATTTATTTTGGTCATAAATAAAAGAAGTTTAAAGATTAAAAGGACTACTTTGCAAATAAAATAGTTCACCTCTATCTATAGAGGAAAAAATAGAGTTCCCCTAAAAATAGAGAAAAAAATAGCAATCTCTATTATAGAGATGAAAATAGAGATGCATTGGAGCAAAAATTACTCTATAATAGAGTTTAGAGGTAGAAATAGAGGACCATTGGAGATTCTCTAATAGAGGTGAGTTTTACTCCAATGGTCCTCTATTTTCACCTCTAAAATAGAGATTGCTATTTTTTCCTCTATTTAGACCATCTCCAATGGTTTTCTCTATTTTATCCTCTATAATAGAGAAACTCTGTTTGTCAAAAAAAAAAAAAAAATAGAGGAACTGTAACACCCGCAAACCATTTTTCTGGGAATTTTGGTGAGGGTGTCGATCGACACCACAGAGGGAGTGTCGATCGACACCAGTTGTGGCCGGTTTGGTCGGTTCAATTTCAATTATCGTTTTGGTTCGGTTTGGTTTTAGGAAACCATTGAACCGGGTTATTTAAGTGGATTTCGACACAAGAAGGGTTTTGGAAGTTTATTTTGTCGCCGCTTTGTTGTTTTTGAGAGAAAGGAGAGAAAAACCTTGTTCCTGAGTTTTTGAAAGAGATTGGTGAGATTCCTGGCTGTTCTTGAGAGTTTTGGAAGCTAGGAAGGATCTAGAAGCTTTCTAGGAAGGTTGGATTCGTTGCTTTTGGTTTGAATCTTCCTGCAAAGAGGTGAGTGCATGACCATGGCTTATCTAAGCTAAGATTTTCTAGTTTCTATGTGATTTGGTGCTTATGTGGTTGTTTCCTTGAGTTCCCTATGCTTTTTCGTTGCTATCTGGGCTGGGTTTGGCTTCTGGGAGTGCAAGGAGCGGATTGGAGGAGATTGGAGGCGAGATTCGGAGTTTCTGATCGAGGGAAATCGCTGCTCGATATCGGTGTCGGTCGACACCAGTTGGGGTGTCGGTCGACACCAACGCGAGGACGGCTCGGGACTTTGGCGAGTGTCGTTCGATGCCATGTGGAGGCGTCGGTCGACACAAACTAGGGTTTTCGGGAGTGTCGGGCAGGGTGTCGGTCGACACCAGTTTGGCGTCGGTCGACACCAGATAGTCAGTGACGATCGACACCATCTGGTGTCGGTCGACACCCCTTGTTCAGTTGCATGCGTGGTATATTGCCTGGTTTGTTTTATTGATTGTTGTTTGTGGCTTGTAGGGATCTTATTGCTTGTGTGTATAGCCCAGTAGATGGGAGGATTGCCTCACTGAGTGTTTATCAAATACTCATGCATCTCAATTTGTGTTGTGGTGCAGGTAAAGGCAAAGTGTGATCGTGGAATCAAAGGCAATGAAGAGGAGGATGTTCTAGGGACTCGATTGGATGTTGTCTGGCTTTTGCTAGGGTGCTAGAGTTGAGTCATTAGAAACATTGCTAGGTTGCTGGTTCCATGTTTCTTGTTGTTTGGTATTGATTATTGCTTTGCTATAGTATTGGTTTATTATTGGTTATTATTGGTTATCGATTATGTTTTCCGCTGTTGAATGTGTTGTGGTTAGGTGGCTAGTGGGTATGGGACCACTAGCTGTAGTTGTTTTCATATATTATATTTATTATTTATTTATTAAAAAAAAAAGGGTTGGTCGTTTCATTTTGGTATCAGAGCCCTTACGGTTCTAGGATTGGGTTCACTAGGTTTCTGTTGTAGATGTTTGGGATTGCATGTCTTGATTGATTATGTGAGTTAGTCAATTGTGTGTGGCATGGAGTCTTAGAACATCCTCTTCGAGCCGAGTGTGTGATTCCACGGTGAGTTTATGTTTCTGTGTAATAATAGAAATTGTTTGCTTAGCCTTCTGTTCATGGTAGTGCAGATGGTTAGAGAGGGTGCTGTGGCTGGTCGAGGTCGTGGACGCGGACGTGGTCGTGGACGCGGACGTGGTCGTGGTAGGGGCAGAGTCCCAGTGGTTAGTGAGACCGAGGACCAGAGTGTGACAGCTGAGGGTGTTGGCGAGTCGCAGGGTGTTCCGGGGGATTCCGTGAGTGTGGCAGGAGGGGGCGGTGTTGATGCTCCAGTGGCCGGTGATGCTAGGGTCCCGGGTGTGGGGGTCCCAGCGGGTGGAGTCCCTGGTGTTGACCTTGCGGCTTTGCTAGCACAGGTGTTAGAGCGGTTACCACCAGTGGTACCGGCTCAGGCTCAGGTAGTGCCACCAGTGGTGGCGGAGGAGCGGCAGCCAGTGGCTGCGGATGCGGGGGTCCATGCTCGTTATCTCAGCATGTTGACAGAGATGGGTCGGTTGCGTACTGAGCAGTTTTCAGGAGGTGTAGATCCTACTGCTGCGGATGCGTGGAGGACGAGAGTGGAACGTAACTTCCACACTCTGAGATGTCCTGAGGAGTTTTGGGTGGACATAGGGGTCTACTTTTTGAGTGGTGATGCTGAGTTGTGGTGGAGATCTGTGGCTGCTAGGAGGGGCAGCAGGAGATGACTTGGGCTGACTTCGTTTTGGAGTTCAACCGCAAGTATTTTCCTAGAGAGGCATTGGATCGTTTGGAGGTGCAGTTCCTTCAGTTGTCTCAGGGGACACGGTCAGTGCGGGAGTTGGACTTGGAGTTCAGTCGACTTCTTTGTTATGGAGGTCGGGCTATGGAGCCTGAGGAGGCTCAGATCAGGAGGTTCTTGAGGGCTCTACGTGATGACTTGAGAGTTCACTGTAGAGGGAGGAGTTATGCTACGCGTGCAGAGCTGGTTGAGACTGCAGCAGAGATTGAGGAGGATATCCGGGCGCAGTCAGTGGTGGTAGCTCCAGCAGTTCAGCCTAGTAAGGCTCAGCAGCAGGGTGGTTCTAGCAGGGGCGGTAGGCATGCTCAGGGAACCAAGAGGAAGTGGGAGGCTACGCAGAAGCCGAGTGGTGCGGGTTGCTTCGGTTGTGGGAGCAGGGATCACAGGGTTGCTAGTTGTCCCAAGAGGAGTGTTCCGACGGCAGGACCTCGGGTGTGTTATCATTGTAGGGAGACAGGGCACATCAAGCCTTTTTGTCCCAAACTGCAGCCGGCAGCAGTGGCAGCGTTGCAGCAGGTGCAGCCTGGGGGTCAGCAGGTGGCACGGATTGAGCAGGGGCCTCGGGTTTACACGACAGTGGAGACTGGTGGAACCAGTGCCGGGGCGATCACAGGTATAATTTCTGGTACTTAATCTTTGTGAATTTTAGTAGGGTCAGATTTTATGTTCCTGTGATAAAGTGTTAGGTTCTCAACACATGAGGTTTGTGTAGGGACCTTGTTGGTGGGCGGGTTTAAGTCCCACGTTATGTTTGATTCTGGAGCTTCGCATAGCTTCATTACTCCAGAGTGTGCAGAGTGTGCGGGGATCAGCGGGGATCCTGGAGAGCGCACAGGAGTTGTTAGAGTTGCGGGAGGCAAGTTCCTGAGAGTTATTGGACGAGCTAGAGGAATTGATATTCAGATCGCAGGAGAGTCATGGCCAGCGGATTTGCTTATCAGTCCCGTGGAGCTGTATGATGTTATTCTCGGGATGGATTGGATGCATCGGCATATGGTGCATTTAGATTGCTATCGGGGTAGAGTGGAGTTTGAGCGACCAGGAGGGAAGTTGGTTTTTCAGGGTATTAGACCGACTTCAGGGAGTCTCGTGATCTCAGCCATTCAGGCTGGGAAGATGATCGAGAAGGGCCGTGAGGCTTATTTGGTCACTATATCTATGCCAGAGTCAGTGGGGAAGTCTACGGTTAGCGGTATTCCAGTAGTGGAGGAGTTTGAGGATGTGTTTCAGTCTCTGCAAGGATTACCACCATCTCGGTCGGATCCTTTTACCATTGAACTGGAACCGGGGACGACACCGTTATCCAAGGCTCCTTACAGGATGGCTCCAGCAGAGATGGCAGAGCTGAAGAAGCAGCTAGAGGATTTATTGAGTAAGGGATTCATCCGTCCTAGTGTGTCACCGTGGGGAGCGCCGGTGTTGTTTGTCAAGAAAAAGGATGGGAGTTTCCGGTTGTGTATTGATTACAGGGGTTTGAACCGGGTCACTGTGAAGAACAAGTACCCTCTCCCGAGGATTGACGAGTTGTTGGATCAGTTGAGGGGTGCTACTTGGTTCTCCAAGGTGGATCTGGCATCGGGTTATCATCAGATACCGATAGATGAGGCAGATGTGAGGAAGACTGCTTTCAGGACGAGGTATGGGCATTATGAGTTTGTGGTGATGCCTTTCGGGTTGACTAACGCACCAGCAGCGTTTATGAGATTGATGAACAGTGTATTTCAGGAGTTTCTGGATGTATCTGTCATCATTTTCATCGACGATATCCTGGTTTATTCTAAGAGTCCTGAGGAGCATGCAGTGCATTTGAGGGCAGTTATGGAGAAGCTGCGGGAGCAGAAGCTGTTTGCCAAGTTGAGCAAGTGTAGTTTCTGGCAGCGTGAGATGGGCTTTCTGGGTCACATTGTTTCTGTTGAGGGGGTTTCAGTAGATCCAGAGAAGATTCAGGCTATCAGAGATTGGCCTAGACCGCAGAATGCCACAGAGATCAGGAGTTTCCTTGGATTGGCAGGTTACTACAGGAGATTTGTGCAGGGGTTTGCAAGCAGAGCACGTCCTATGACTAAGTTGACAGGGAAGGATGTTCCTTTTGTCTGGTCAGAAGAGTGTGAGGAAGGCTTTGCAAGCCTGAAGGAGATGTTGACTACTGCGCCAGTGTTGGCTTTGCCTGAGCAGGGAGAACCCTATGTGGTTTATACAGATGCATCTAGAGTTGGGTTGGGTTGTGTTCTGATGCAGCATGGGAAGGTGATTGCTTATGCTTCGCGGCAGTTGCGGGTGCATGAAGGCAACTATCCTACTCATGATTTGGAGATGGGTGCTGTAGTTTTTGCCCTGAAGATTTGGAGATCTTATCTTTATGGTGCAAAGGTACAGGTGTTCACAGATCATAAGAGCCTGAAGTATATATTCACTCAGCCTGAGTTGAATTTGAGACAGAGGCGGTGGATGGAGCTTGTGGCAGATTATGATTTGGAGATAGCCTATCATCCTGGTAAGGCTAACACGGTTGCAGATGCTCTGAGTCGGAAGAGGGTAGCTTCGGCTCAGGAGCAGGAGATGGAGTCTCTGGTAGGGGAGATCAGTGCTTTGAGCTTATGTGCTGTTTCACAGGAACCGTTGGGTTTGGAAGCAGTAGATAGAGCAGATCTTCTGAGTAGAGTGCGGTTGGCTCAGGAGAAGGATTTGGGGCTAGTGAATGCCTCTAAGGATGTGGGTTCAGAGTATCAGGTCTCAGATAATGGTACTATCTTGGTGCACGGTCGTGTGTGTGTGCCCAAGGATGAGGAGTTGAGACAGGAGATTCTGAGAGAGGCTCATGCGAGCAAGTTATCCATTCATCCAGGAGCGACCAAGATGTACCGTGACCTCAAGAGGTACTATCATTGGGTCGGGATGAAGAAGGATGTGGCTAGTTGGGTTTCGAGGTGTGATGTATGTCAGCTAGTGAAGGCTGAGCATCAGGTTCCTGGCGGGTTACTGAAGAGTTTACCCATTCCTGAGTGGAAGTGGGATATGATCACTATGGATTTCGTGGTAGGATTGCCAGTGTCACGGACCTTTGATGCTATTTGGGTCATTGTGGACCGGTTGACTAAGTCAGCACATTTTCTGGCCATTAAGAAGACTGATGGAGCAGCGGTCTTGGCTAAGAAGTATGTGAGGGAGATAGTCAGGTTGCATGGGGTGCCAGCAAGCATTGTGTCTGATAGGGATTCTAAGTTCACTTCGGTGTTCTGGAAGGCATTTCAGGCAGAGATGGGCACTAAGGTGCATATGAGTACAGCTTATCATCCCCAGACTGATGGACAGTCAGAGAGGACGATCCAGACGCTGGAGGATTTGCTGAGGATGTGTGTGCTGGATTGGGGTGGCCATTGGGCAGATCATCTGAACCTGGTAGAGTTTGCTTACAACAACAGCTATCAGGCAAGTATTAAGATGGCTCCTTATGAGGCTTTGTATGGGAGGCCATGTCGTACACCATTATGCTGGACTCAGGTGGGGGAGAGGAGCATGTTTGGTGCTAGTTTTGTTCAGGAGACCTCAGAGAAGATTCGGGTTCTCAAGCTGAACATGAAGGAGGCTCAGGATAGGCAGAGGAGTTATGCAGATAGGAGGAGGAGAGATCTTGAGTTTCAGGTAGGAGACAGAGTGTACCTCAAGATGGCCATGTTGCGGGGTCCGAACAGGTCATTGTCAGAGACTAAGTTGAGTCCGAGGTATATGGGTCCATTCAGAGTGATTGAGCGGGTTGGACCAGTGGCATATAGATTGGAGTTACCTGAGGTGATGCGTGCATTCCATAAGGTTTTCCATGTGTCTATGTTGCGGAAGTGTCTCCGTGAGGGAGAGGAGGTGTTGGCTAAGATTCCTGAGGATCTTCAGCCTAACATGACTTTGGAGGCGAGACCAGTGAGGGTTCTCGAGAGGAGGATCAAGGAGCTTCGGAAGAAGAAGATTCCTTTGATGAGAGTCCTTTGGGACTGTGATGGTGTTGAGGAGCAGACTTGGGAGCCTGAGGCAAAGATGAAGGCAAGGTTCAAGAAGTGGTATGAGAAGCAAGCCGCGACTTGAGCTTGTTTAGCCGGGTCCCATCTGTAATCCGTGGCTGGAGCGGGAATGGAGTATTCCAGCCCATCTCTCTTGTTACTCGGTCGCTTGGGGTGGTTGGTTGTGCGACTCAGTAACAAGATGAGGTGGTGTTTGGGGTACAAAGTTTCCGTGAGGCGGGGTTGTGAAGAGAAGTTTCCAAAAGTGGAAAGTTTCCAAAAATGGAAGGTGCTAAATATGGAAAGTTTTATGGGAGTTAGAATTTGTCCATTTTAGCGGTGGAGAGCCTTAAAGGGGGCTTGAGTGTGGCCTTAGTGGTGGACTTTTGAGTCAGTGTGCCCGTGTGTGGCGGTCTTTTTAGACATTGTGGGGTCTTCGTGACGGGCTTTTAGCCAGAGTGTCTTTGTGACGGTCCTCTTTAGGACATTTGTGTGGCCTTGGTGGCGGTCCTTTTTAGGACATTTGTTTGGCCTTGGTGGCGGTCCTCTTTAGGACATTTGTTTGGCCTTGGTGGCGGTCCTCTTTAGGACATTTTGTTTGGCCTGGGTGGCGGTCCTCTTTAGGACATTCTGTTTGGCCTTTGTGGCGGCCCTTGGGGCGTATATGATCCTTGTGTGGTCATGAGGTATTCCAGTGAGGGAATATGTGGTTGGTAGGACATTGAGATGTTTTACGCGAGCCACGGGAAGGAAACCTGGATAGGGATAGGACTCGGACGTGTTCAGAATCGTTTGCTCGCGACTCTTGGGGAACTTAGGTTCTCCTAGTACTGCCATTTTCAGAGACTTTGTGGCTCGGGAGAATGGTTGGTATATCGACTTCGGATGACGATCCGGGGGCGCGCTGTAGGGTGGCAACCCGAGAGACGAGTTTGGACTTTTCCTTATATATTATGGCATGCGGGTTTCGGCCTGATGAGGAGCCAACATTTGGCATGCAGACTTAGGTCTGATGAGGAGCCAATAAAAACTCAAGGTTTAGGCCTATGAGTAAAGGAAGTCCAAAAAGTCAAGAGCAAATGACGCCTGGAGCGTGAGTCTATCGCCTAGAGGAGACCTTCTGTAGATCGGTCGGAGGAGTGCGGGCCGTGGAGACGGTTGCACGGGAGTCCTTGACTGATGGTTGTTCGAGATTCGAGGACGAATCTAGATTGGTGGGGGAGAATTGTAACACCCGCAAACCATTTTTCTGGGAATTTTGGTGAGGGTGTCGATCGACACCACAGAGGGAGTGTCGATCGACACCAGTTGTGGCCGGTTTGGTCGGTTCAATTTCAATTATCGTTTTGGTTCGGTTTGGTTTTAGGAAACCATTGAACCGGGTTATTTAAGTGGATTTCGACACAAGAAGGGTTTTGGAAGTTTATTTTGTCGCCGCTTTGTTGTTTTTGAGAGAAAGGAGAGAAAAACCTTGTTCCTGAGTTTTTGAAAGAGATTGGTGAGATTCCTGGCTGTTCTTGAGAGTTTTGGAAGCTAGGAAGGATCTAGAAGCTTTCTAGGAAGGTTGGATTCGTTGCTTTTGGTTTGAATCTTCCTGCAAAGAGGTGAGTGCATGACCATGGCTTATCTAAGCTAAGATTTTCTAGTTTCTATGTGATTTGGTGCTTATGTGGTTGTTTCCTTGAGTTCCCTATGCTTTTTCGTTGCTATCTGGGCTGGGTTTGGCTTCTGGGAGTGCAAGGAGCGGATTGGAGGAGATTGGAGGCGAGATTCGGAGTTTCTGATCGAGGGAAATCGCTGCTCGATATCGGTGTCGGTCGACACCAGTTGGGGTGTCGGTCGACACCAACGCGAGGACGGCTCGGGACTTTGGCGAGTGTCGTTCGATGCCATGTGGAGGCGTCGGTCGACACAAACTAGGGTTTTCGGGAGTGTCGGGCAGGGTGTCGGTCGACACCAGTTTGGCGTCGGTCGACACCAGATAGTCAGTGACGATCGACACCATCTGGTGTCGGTCGACACCCTTGTTCAGTTGCATGCGTGGTATATTGCCTGGTTTGTTTTATTGATTGTTGTTTGTGGCTTGTAGGGATCTTATTGCTTGTGTGTATAGCCCAGTAGATGGGAGGATTGCCTCACTGAGTGTTTATCAAATACTCATGCATCTCAATTTGTGTTGTGGTGCAGGTAAAGGCAAAGTGTGATCGTGGAATCAAAGGCAATGAAGAGGAGGATGTTCTAGGGACTCGATTGGATGTTGTCTGGCTTTTGCTAGGGTGCTAGAGTTGAGTCATTAGAAACATTGCTAGGTTGCTGGTTCCATGTTTCTTGTTGTTTGGTATTGATTATTGCTTTGCTATAGTATTGGTTTATTATTGGTTATTATTGGTTATCGATTATGTTTTCCGCTGTTGAATGTGTTGTGGTTAGGTGGCTAGTGGGTATGGGACCACTAGCTGTAGTTGTTTTCATATATTATATTTATTATTTATTTATTAAAAAAAAAAGGGTTGGTCGTTTCAGGAACTCTATAAAAAAAAAATAGGGTTCCTCTATAAATAGAGGAATAAATATAAATAAAGGAATAAATAGCAATCTCTATTTTAGATGTGAGAATAGAGTAAAACCCACCTCTATTATAGAGTTTCTCTATTATAAAGACAAAAAAAAAGACCATTGGAGATGCTTTTATAGAGGAACCCTATTTTTTTTTTACAAAGGTTCCTCTATAAATAAAGGAATCTATCTCTATTTAAGAAGTGAGAATAGAGAACCATCAGAGTAAAACTCACCTCTATTATAGACGAAAAAATAAAAATACCATTGGAGATGGTCTTAAATTTGTTCTCATAAATAATAATCACATCTCTAACTTCCATTAGAATATATTTTCATTATTAAAATCATACTATTGTCAAAACTAAATGTATAGTTAAAACAAAGTTTTACTTTTAATATATATGGCTATAATAATAAAATATGGCATGAATAATTTGCCCGGCTCTCTCCACAATATGAGGCTAAGATTTATTATCTCTTTAAATATGCTTTTTGAAGTCTCTCTATAATATGTTATTTTTTTTTATATATAATATGTTATGTTTATAATTAGGGAAATTCTCAAAAATAGCACCAATTTAACTTTTTGTTCCAAACTTAGCACACATTATCCTAAATTCCAAAACTAGCACATATGTTCTAATTAAATATTAAAAGAATAAAATTATTAATTCTCTTTTCTGGGTAAAGTATAATCACGCATCTCTCGCCCACTAACCATCATCGTCTCGTTGTTGATTGCTTACAAGAGATCAGAGTTTGATGAAATCGCCGGCGATCTACAAGAGATTGATGACATCCACAGAAGATCTGTGACACCCGCAGGAGATCAAAAATTGCCACCGCTTTCACCTCTTTCTCTCTCTCCCCTCCATCACCATCTGGTTAATTGAAGCGCTTTGTGTTTGAATCCTTCTTCTTATTCTAAAACCTAGCTTGTAAAATTGGGCGTTTTTGATTCAGTTGGGGGTTTTAGTTGTTTCATTTGTTTGCTAGTTTGATGAAGTTTAATGGAGTGAAAGTATTTTTTTTTTTTTGTAATTTGAGCTTGTTGGTGAAGGTTAAGATGTGATTGGTACAAATGATTCATGTAGCAAATTGATTGTTGATGGTTGTGTGATTTTTTGCATTAGAGTTTGATTAGTTAGTCTAACTTTCAGGTTGGCTGGTACAAATGATTCGTGTAGCAAAGAGTGTTGTTTGTTGTTCGTGTATTGATGTGTTTCTTTGTCACATTTGAAGATTAAGCAAGCATTGTTGAGAAGACTTTCCTGAAATTATTACCTGATTTCAATTTTTATCGCATGAAATTGGGTTGAAAGTTTCTCTAAGCTACGTGATGTATCTGCAGATGACACAAGATGCAGGTATGCTTTGGATATGTTCATTTATCTAATTTTACTCTATTTGATGTTTAGACATATATGATGCTTGAGAAATTTTTTTAGTTTTTTTGGTACTTGTCTGATGTATAACATTCTCACATGTTTTACCCTAATCTTATGTTTTCTTAGATTCTTGATCTCTTTGTTATTATCTTATGTTTTTTTCTGGGATGGTCTTGCACATACTGTTGTTTGTTAATATGTTCTGCTCTTTTTTAGTTTTCATGTATGCTCTAAGATACATAGGTTCTTACTTCCATCTTATGAAAATTCAGGAAGGATTGAACGAAATTCAAGAAAGTTTCCTTAAACTTTAGGATGACCTTCATAAAAAGTTTAGGAGGAATTGGAGCTGCAATAACACTCAAAATCAAAGACGAACGGTGCTCATACAAGATTGAAGGCTTCAGTTGCCATATGAGATCGAAGTATTTACAATTTGATTCTTTGTATTCACATGGTCTTTGTTTTAGCATTATGATTTTGGTTATGAAAGATAGTTTGGATGGTTTTCGCCACAAGACTTGTTTTAAAATATATTCAGGAAGGTTTTGTATTAATTATCTCGATATTTTGGTAGATAGCTATGTTTTCACCAGTAAACATATAAGAAGGATTTGAATGTAACATTCAAGAAGGATTCTCATATATCTATGAATGATTTCTTGAATTTCAGGAAGACCGTCATGATAAGAAAAAAAGAGCATTAGGAAGGAGCCATTGACGTTTAGAAAGAACTCTTTGAAATTTAGGAAGAAGTCATTGATGTTTAGGAAGATCTTCCTAAAACATCATGTTGGATATTTCTATTTGCTACATTATTGTAAAACACCAATATTTGCACATAATCAAATCATTATACATCCTTAATGAAGTAATATGTGATACAATAAAGCAAAACACATATAAAGAGATTTAGAAACACATTCCTAAAAAATTTAGGAAGGATTCCATAGCTTTTAGGAAGGTGTTCTTGAAATTTAGGCAGACCTTCCATAATGACGAACTCAACTTTCACTCAAGTGTCCATTTTCACATCTTCATCATCAACTCTCTGCTTTGTTCTTGAAATATATGTCATCATTTATATCATCAATCACTTGAATTTGAAGCTCAAAACCTTATTCAACAACATGGTTAGTCCATGATTCAATTTTCGTTTTTACATATTACTTCAAGAGATATCTTATATATCACCCCACATTTAATCTAGTTCTGCAACACTTCCAGATTGATTAACTTTAAAACCCCAAGAAACACTACCAAGTTGATTTGTACCATTAGCAAAACAATTCAAAAACTCATAGCAAGCTAGATACCTACCAATTTTCCTACATGTAGTGTAGTCATTGGAGAGAAATAATGTTTAAGCTTAATCTCAATAGTACATATAAGCCTTACACAAATTTAAAACTCTCACCATGTTCTTAAAGCAAAGATGAAATGAAAACATCCCCAACTCTATTCACCTAGAACCTTAAACGATTAAATGGTAATTCCATCGTAATACAGCTCTCTAGTAACGTCTTCATCAACACGTCAATCAATTGAAAAAAAAAAACTAAAATCCCTGAGAAATCAACAACACAGTCACCCACATAATCGATATAACGCATTCTCATAGAAATCAAATTGATTCCTGAGATTTTATTTTCTGAAGGTATCGAAGATGATTGATAATTACAGTAAGGTTAAACACAATACAAACATTTTACATTCAAACTGGAGCTCAACCCAAACTTAGATACGAAATCTATACGGGAACAGATCTATTTCGCTCATCAAATCTAGTTTAGAGAGAGGGGGGAAAAGAAAATTACCATGAGAATCGAGACTGGTAAGTATGAGCAGAGCACAAGGAGATACACAACCATGGATTCATCTGAGGTCTCGTTCTTCTGTACGTTACTCTGATTTCCTCTTCCATCTATTTTCTTCTTCAACTATTTTTGAAATCTGATTGGAATCTGAGATCGGAATCTGAGATCGGAAGCTTCACCACAAGCTTTGCCAGGAAGAAGAAGACGAAGATCAGAGATTAAAAGCTTCACCACAAGATTGTTTCAGAAAATTCATCTGAGTTTTTTAAAATAATAATATTTCTCTTTATTAATTATTCAATATTAAAAAATGCTAGTTTTGGAACATTCCAGCGTGTGTGCTAGTTTTGGAACAAAAACCCAAATGTGTGCCATTTTAGGGTATTTCTCTTATAATTAAGAGTGTAAAACGTGGGAATATAATATTCTCTAAAGCTACTTATGAAGATGCGGAAGATAAAAATAAGAGAAACTTGTGTATGTAAATGCAACCCAAATAATTTAAGGAAGAAGGTTTTTGTAATATTAATAATACATTTTTTCTTTTCAAAATGTCAAAAACGAATCAGAATAAATAGAAAAAAATAAAGCATTGTCAAATATGGTTTGTGTTGCTGTTTTCATTTGGACCACACGAAATGGTATAGAACAAAACAACATGAGAATACTAAATATGTTATAGATATATTGTATAATGTGGATGCCCATTATTGGCCCATTAGTGTAAACCCTAAACCCTAATATTGTATCTTATATATATGTTGTAGTTTATGCAACAGATAAATAATAGAGAGAACTATTTTTCTAAAATCTTTGTTTATAACATGTTATCAGCACGAGTTTCTAACCCTAGCCGTCTTAAGAGAGAAAAATCTAGCCGATGTCGTGTATGTATTGTGATGCGGCTCGTCTCCCAAGTCTCCATATCCGTTTATGATATCCGATTCTTTGAAGCATATGTCTTATTCTAAAAGATAAGTAACTCATGATTTTATTATCATTCGGCTCATGTTATAGTGTGTCGAACTTGTTCAATTTTTTCTTTTTTATTTTTTTAGGAAAATGTCGTATTAGTGCTTGTTCCATTATAAGTTAATGGTTCCATAGTTTCATGGTGGTTTTTTAAAAGAAAAAAAAAACAAGAATAATTGTTAGTGTACACTGTATAGTATATACTCCTTTAATTTCATTTTTGACCTGTATATGCCAGAGCCATTTCTGACCTTGAGAGTGACAAAGTCACATATAACAGCTAAGCTCCAATTAATATTATTGTCCTATAAAGATAAGATCAACTACTAGTAAGTCTAAAGATCGCATGAAGTGTGATAGACTTATGGTTCCAAATATAAGCATTCTCGGAAAAGAAAAGGAGCATAAATTAATATGGCACCGAGGAAGCAAAGAGTTATGAAAAATCTCTAGAAGAGATGTAGACATGAGTAAGAAAGAGATTCAGGTACCTGAGAATCATAATGAAAGAAAATCTCAACAAGTTGAGTCATGTCTAGAATGAAAAGGAACCAAAAGAGCAAATCGATGTCGTAAATATGTTTGCATGCAGAGTTGCAGTTGATGATTTTATAGATGAAAAACGAGGATCATAAACTGCGGTTAATAGAAAAGTTTTATTGAAAAGTGTACACAAAGAATGATTGGTTAATCATTGAAAGAAGTAACTATGAAATAGTTCAAGTCTCTTAAAGAGATAATATTTGGACTTGTAGTCCTTACACTTGAAAGTGTAAAATGAGTGGGACATAAGAGGATCTTTATGAGAAATAAAGTACATGTAGTAGTACAATGATTCTCATAAGTACTTGATATTTATTATGAGAAATGCACTCTCATATAGTGGAAGCAACTATGTAGATCCCTTATGAGTTCGAACATAAGGCAAGACTTGATTTAGTCTATTTAGAAGGTTTTCAAACTATAAGAGATATCCCTTAAAGTAATTATCTTGCTAATTATATTGCTAGAAGCAATACCTTATAGTACTCGAGAATATTCTAAAAGCAAGAAAAAAAATCTTAATGCCTTTTGACACCTTTGGAGAGAAAATGTTAGAGTTTATCTCTATGAGAGAATCTTGTGTGTAGATCATTGTTATTGATCTTAGGGATCTCATAGTGGGTTGAAAATCGGTAACAAGCTAAGCAAATATCTTAGAGTTGTGTGAACCCGAGATTGAACACTAATTGTAATTATGTTCAAGAAATATTTTCAACAAAGTTTGAGGATGTAGGCATTTGCTGAACCTCCTTAAAAGAAAAACTATATGTGTCTCTTGTCTCTTCAGCACTTACAAAGTGGTTCTTGTTAAAAGAAAGGTACAAGAACAAGTGCAAATATGTTGATGATGAAAACATTATCTGATCTCTGGTAGAAACAATCAATGATGAAATATTACTCCTGAAAGATGGAGAAATCAGATTTTATAAGATCAGATTTTTCATGAAATTTCTTGAGGTTATGGATTTGACATCTATTGAAAGAGATGTTATCTCAAGATGCTTACATCATCTTACATAGAAAAATGGTCTCTAGTACCATACTAAGAAGAAGAGTTGAAAGAGAAAGTTTTACAAGGAGATTATGAATAACTCCTATGTATAAGATGATTGTTTGGAAGATTGTATGTAAAAGAATATTTGGGCTTAAGTTCAAATAGATTTTCTATATGAAAGGGGTGCAAATGACTTGAAGTTGAATGACTTGAGAGAATATATGATGATCATATGAGTTCTGTTTATAACAGTTCAGAAAAGATGATATATATATATGATCATAATGCATAACCTGAAGATGATGCTTTCAGGGGGAGAAATATGCTCATGTGCGTGGTTGTACTCTTTTTCCCTTATCATTGTTTTTATCCCATTGGGTTTTTCCATGAAAGATTTTTAACGAGACAACAAAAGAACACGCGAAAGATAAACACCTGAAAAGGAATATTATGATTCCAATGGTGAAATACTATCATTTTCAAAGTCTCTAACATACATTGATGAGATCATGAAAAACAAAAATAATGATCAAGATAAGTCATTTAAGAGACCAATATCCTGTAGAAGAATGGTGATGTACGGTGATATATATGTCCTACAAATTTGTTCAAGTGATGATTTGGTGAACCATTTACCAAGGCGTTTTTAACCACTACTTCAAGAAGTTACTTCATCATATTGGATTGCGACTTTTCGAAGATTTCAAGTGATGTACTCAAGAGGGGGAGTAAAAGAGGGCTGCACTCTTTTTCCCTTAACCATGGTTTTCCCCACTGGGTTTTCCTGGTAAGGTTTTTAACGAGGCAGCATCTCATATGCGCATTTGAGACTTTATTTGTATAATGGTCATCCAAAGGGGAATGTTATAGATATATTGTATAATGTGGATGCCCATTATCGGTCCATTAGTGTAAATCCTAAGTCCTAATATTGTATCCTATATATATGTTGTAGCTTATGCCACAGATAAATAACAGAGATAACTATTTTCCTAAAACTTTTCTTTATAACAAAATAAAAGTAACCACAAATAGTTGAGGTTTTTTTAATAGTTTTTTTTTATCTTTTTGAGAATTAATCTTTCTTAAATGCAGAAATTACTCAACTACTTTTATTAAATAACCCATATATGACATACCCAAGTTCTTAAAAATAACAATTATTTTCTACTAGACTACTACATTAAAACAATTACATTATCTCACCAAATCGCCAATATGGATTTTACTTAGAATGACCACATCAGCTCATGCCCATAAATGAAAACATCTGTGACATAATAAGCTTTTAAAATTTAGCAATTTTGAATGAGTTGGGACGATATAAAGAGATTTACAAGAAAGCATAGTTTTTGAAGGAAAACCAATCAGCTCTAAATAATATCCTACATTTTTAATCAAATCATCATACACATAAGAGGAAAATAAACACTCTCCATCTAGAGTACTACATGACATCACCAAGTATTTAAAAAATACATACATCTAGTATTTTATTTTATTCTACTAAAGAAACACTGTAGAATACACATGCTTTCGGGATTATATATGAAACTACAATACCCAAGTTAATCATACTTTCGTGTTTGGAAGATGATATTGTTGTATACATGAACATAATGATTTTACTCTTATAAAAAAAAAATTAAAACTGATTGCGGTTTGAATAAAGAGAGTTGGAAGGTGGAAAATTCAATGTATTAGTTAATGAATGTCTTGGAAAATTAAGAGAGACATTTTGACCATGGCTCTTGGTTTTATATGAAAATAATTTTAAAAAAACACCCTCCAACAAAGATCTTTACTTTGATACGTTTGCAAGTTTCCAAGAAACTAGAGCGTGATGATCTTACGGCTTAAGGGGAAGCAATAAGTGATCATAGTGCCCTATCTACTCCATCAAATTTATATTTATTTATGTTCAGTCGAAAGGTCCAAAACTACTTCACGTTGACAATATTTATTCATTTCTTCACTTCGACATTTTGTTTTCTCTAAAATGGCTTCCTCTTACGTGCCTTCGTTTATGAAAGATGAAGAGACGAGAAACTGGGCAGAGCTTCCGTCGGAATTGACGTCTTTGATACTCAATCGGCTTGGCATGATTGATATACTGGAAAACGTTCAGAAAGTGTGTAAGCCGTGGCGTCGCGTATGTAAAGACCCTTCAGTGTGGCGGAAGATTGACATGCGCAACCTTGGAGACTTTGCAATGAAATACGACCTCGAGATCATGTGTCGTCATGCAGTTGATCTTAGCCAAGGTGGCTTGGTTGATATCGATATTTGGGACTTTTGTACTGATGATCTCCTCTATTACATTGCTGAAAGGTTCTGTCTCTTTCCTTTTTTCTCCCTGTGGCTGTGACTCAAAACCACGTCAATTAATTTCAGCTTATGATTGTTTTTGAAGGATTTTGTGTCAATTTTTAGCTAGATTTGTCTTTTCTCTATCCTTATATTGGTCTCCGATGAATGCAGTTTTGGAAATTGAATAGGGTTGAACTAGAGATCATTTACATCTTAACAGCAACACATTGTGATTTTCTTTTCGGATAAATAATTTAAGAAAACCAAAATCAAATGTTTGTCTTCTTCGTCTGTCTGGATCATCCGGAATATCCGAAATTGAATCCAAAGTTCATACACGTACATATATCCTGCGTAAATGTATCTTCCCGCCGAAATAGTCTAGAACCACCGAGATCTAGAAATCAAACATGTCATCATCTAAGAAAAAGTTTGAGAAAGTATTTGATACCGTCGTCATCGAAGGTTCTTCCTTCACTACGACCACCGCTGCTGCTGCTGGCGAAGAGCTGCCGGAGAATTCGTCGACCGTAAACGGAGAT
Source organism: Camelina laxa (assembly GCA_024034495.1). Classification (NCBI taxonomy): domain Eukaryota; kingdom Viridiplantae; phylum Streptophyta; class Magnoliopsida; order Brassicales; family Brassicaceae; genus Camelina; species Camelina laxa. The sequence continues at coordinate 23,136,269 of CM043880.1, read as the reverse complement.
CGAAAAATAGAGACAGTCGTTGCTTCACCGCTTCCGCTGATTGATGAGAGCGTTGGGACCACGAAGCTGAATGGCGGCGTTGTCGTAAGCCATGGCTATGAGTGTAATTGAGAATTTTTCTTGTTCTCATCTTTCATCTCGATAGCTACAACATGCAATTGAGAATTTCAAAATTTCCAATTGGAATACATATATACTATTTTATAATGGCTGTAAGAAAATTTAAAATACTTGTACAGCTAAACTAATGCTTTACTCTTTACACTTAGCACATTCATACTATATTCAATTATCTTACTAATAATTAAAGAGTTTTTTAACAAATGTACCACATTCAGAAATTAAATTTGTGGGATCTACCACATTGACTTAGGTCTTGAATGAAAAAAGCATATAGGCAGAACAGATTAAGTGGTTCAAGCAGATCAAGCAGAATAAAAGTAGATCAAATATTTGGTTGTTCAAGTGCAGATCAAAGGTGAACAGCATCAAAAAAACTGTAGACCAGATCTGCATGTGTTTCTCCTGCATTTACCATAAAAAGAGAAAAAAAATCTGAACTGCACACAGTCCATCTACATTAACTTTCAAAAGTGAAAAAAAAATCTTGAATGGTAACTTAATGATAGGAGGACTACACTAAAGGGTGATCTGCAATTTTTCTGTTCTTTCATTCAAAGCCTTAGTTCTTTCGGGCTATACCACATCATAGAAGTGTAAAGACGTATATAACCCACAAGAGTAGTCAAAGCTTTTTCTTAAAAACTAAATAATTTGAATTTAGTATAGCTGAACGTGTATGTCCTGTCTTTTCATGTTTTGTTACTTTTATTTTTATTTGTTGCATTTATTCTCGAGCTCTTCATCTCTCCTACTTTTTTTTTTCTTTGTTTCGTGACGTTCCTTTGCGGCAAAGATAATCGCTTCTGCCGGGGCTAATGTAACGCTCCAGAACACCTCTAGTTGGAATCCTCGGCACGAGGTTTTGTGTAGTCGGGACTCAGAGATCACGGAGGCTGTTCTTCGGAGCCACCACCGTTCGGCATGGTGCAAATGGAGACAAAGACTTCCTCATCTGATCTTTGTGCTCTGCCGCATGAAAGATCTCTAAATATATATATCGTTTCACTTTGAAAGCTTTGTGATACCATTTAATAGACAACTTTTTTTAGGACAAGATGTTGTCAGTTGTAGGCTTTCAACGTTTAATGGACAACTGTTTTAGTTTGTCCTTCAGTAGTTTCAAAATATCATCCAAGCTATCCTTTTGTTATGTAATTCAATTTCTCAATTTTTAACAGATATGTTCTTTGCATTTTCAATATATCCACACACACTTGTCAACCAATGAACATGTCTACAATCAGTTTTTATGTCCACACACATATGTTGTCCATACTATACTTTTTTGTCCACAATCACTTGATAACCAATTAAGGAGTAGTCCTCAGTGTACTTTTATGTCTACAGTCTACTTTTATGTCCACGCCCACTTGATAATCAAAGAACATGTCTACTACATATGTTAGATTGTCCTCCACATGCTTCACAGTTACAAAGAAATTTTAGTGAATTATATTGTCCACAACTCGTATTAAATTGTTGGCACAAACATCAAAATTACTATCTCTCGCAATTTAAGTCCACAAATCTCTCTATTCTTCTTCTTCCCTTTTAATCCATTTACTCTTATTTTATGCATTAACATCTCATTTCTTTTATCGAGGGATCCTTGCTTTTGGCCACATTAAATGCCAATTTACCTAAACGATGCAATAAATGCTAAGTTAGAAGCTGTACTATGTTGCTGCATGGGCTATGTTAAGTATATAACTGTCATATAAACAAAATATTTCTTTATATTTTCATCCAATAAACATATTGGTATTTTTGTTATTTGCAATGCCCCTTGTGGTAGAATAGAAAAGGATTTGTGATTGTGGTAGATTGAAAAAGTTTTATATCAAATATAGTAGATCTGACTAAAATCCCTAAATTAAAGATTTCATATAAATGATCGATTACGCTAAAAAAAATAATGATATATATTAATAAAATGTAATATATTTGGAAAATGTACTAGTTTCAACTTATCTCTAAAAAATAATATGGTTGTGTAATGTATGTCAAAAAAATATAGCGAAAGATAAAACAATCCATTTGGTTGTCAGTTTTCTTTTTTATATATACTTAATGAAGATGGAGGATAAAATACAACACATTATCAATCACAAAACAAGGGGTTATATTAGTTACACATCACTAAAAGTTAAAGCAAATACGGGAGACAATTTTTTTTGAGGCACAGCTGCTCACATATAGATAAAACACACACGCACACCACAAAAGGAGAATTCAAGAATCTTATAACTCATAAGTCATACCAACCTTGAGAAGCTTCGACCTTGGTATGGCAAGTGCTTTGTCTCCTTCCCGACAATTCTTCTTCAAGAAATTGTATGCATGGTTCACTATAAACTTCTTAAACAAAGAAGAACTTTTCTCAGCCGTAATCTCTGTCTCACCCATCAGATAAACCATTCCTTTCTCTCTCGCTTTGTCCACCAACTCTGTCTGACCCTCCGCCGATTGCACCTGCACCACTCTTGCCGACCTAATCTTGTTCGACGAAGATGAATGCGAGGAACCGATCCTCCCTGACGAAGGCACAGAGCTAGACAAGGGAACAAGTGTTGTCTCAACGTTTGCTTCCTCTTCTTTGTCCATCTCATCCACATCTCCTCCTCCGGACATGAAGTACTCATGATGGATAAACTCCTTTAAGTAATGAACAAACTGACGCTCGAACTCATCAGGCTCTTCAATGTCTTCCTTGTAACCATACCTCACAACACACCGAAACATCCCTGAATCCTTTGGTCCAACATAGCGGAAAAAGAATCGTTCTGATGATGCCACACGGTTTATGGGAAGTGACTTGATCGATATCAAGACGAAAACCGAGTGGACTGAGGAAAGATTTGAGATATAGTGAGAGAACAGCGGAGTTATACCGTGAACAAGCTCCGTGTAAAACAAACCAATCCCCGGAACCCGGTTTACATCAGGATTTATAGCCATTTGTATAGCGGTTTCACCAGAAATCTTCTCCCTTAGCTCATACCGGTACTTGAGGACATGAACGTATTGCCAAATCGCCATCATGGCCATCAAAACGATGGTTATTGCAAGCGGTAAATACCCACCGCTCGTAAACTTGTACATGACTGATGATAGGTATAACATCTCTATAGAACCAAACACTACCAAGAACATACCGATCCACACTATGTTGGTCTTCCAAATAACCAACATAATAAGGGTCACCATAAAGGTCGTGATGACCATGACGGTTACAACAGCGATCCCATAAGCATGGCCAATCTTCTCAGTGGTTCTGAAGGCGAGGGTAACAGCGATGCATGCAAGCATGAGCACGTAGTTGATCTCAGGGATGTAGATTTGTCCCTCGTACTTAGCCGAGGTGTGAATCACTTGCACCCGAGGAAAACAACCCATACGTAGAGACTGTGAGATTACTGAGAAGGCTCCCGATATCATAGCTTGGCTCGCAATGATCGATGCTGCCACAGCCACCACAAATGTTGGCCAGTATATCGGATCTGATATCCAATATTATATTGTTAGAAATTTTATTTTTATTTGAGTATGGAATATATAACAATATTTCCTTCATTAACTGATCCAGTTGACTTTGAGACGAAGCGTTATTAACTTTCACATGTAGTAATTTTAAAGAATGTTTAAGAACAATATAAGCAAGCATGTATATTTTACTTTTTCCAAAATGATATATTATGAGAGTTAAAGTAACCTGGAATTGAGTCGTAGAAAGTATTTGAAACGTTAGAGGCATGCTTAGTGAGGTACGCAGCCTGCCCGCAATATATCGTTACTAGCGCTGGATATGCGACACATGAGAAACTAATCTGCGACATTAAATTTAACCTGGGTCAGTACGTGTATATATGATTTTTTTTTTAAACTCCTTTAGGGGATATAAGTGACCTGTACGGCTCGGACGCTGAAATGACCTAGATCAGCAAACATGGCCTCCGTCCCTTATTCCACAAATTACATTTCAATCATTTTGGGAAGTAAATGTATTACTCTAGGATTATAATCTAAAAAAAATATATATATATATATATAAGCAATTTAAGGAATAAATTATGGACTCTCTCACCAGTAATGCAGAGGAATACACCTCCGAGTGAAATCCAACCCTTTTTACCTGTTCTTCTAAAGTAGTGAATGATATAGAGTGGATTAAGTGCCCTTAAGACGGTGATGTCATGCTTGAACAGATTAAAGAGACCGATTCCAGTAAGAAATGTGAACCATACAAGGATGATCGGGGCGAATGAGAATCCAACTTTATCGGTTCCAAACCGTTGAAATGCGAATAGTAGTATCAAGATTGCAACCGAAACGCCCACCACCGTGTCTGCAAATTTATATCACATGTATGTACGTACGTTAGTGCATTGTTGTGTATATATCATGTTAATAAACTAGAATTGGGATGCGGTGGGAATTACTTTGGCCGAGCGATTTGATTCCACTAACAGCTGAAAGTACTGGATCAACATTACAAAAAAGAATAAGCATGAAACTGTCAGTTATAATCAATATGATTCTAAAGAACATGACCGTCTTTTAACATTGGAGCACTAGGACCCGATCCAAAAAATTTTAATTTTTGAAAGTCAGGTAAATTGGGGCCTGTAAAAATAATAAAATAGAACTTTTAACATATATATTTAATATACTTATAACTAAAAGTTGTATAATGGTTTTGGTTTAATAAGGTCATGATGTTGGAGAAGGATAACGCGCGAGTAATGATTTTAGGCCTCACCTGAGATAGAAGGCGTAAGGATTCCATCACCAATGACCATGGAAGTGCCCATAATGGTTACGAGGAAGAGTATGATCTTTGTTAATTTAGAGTTCTCGAGCTTCTCTTTGATCATATGGGCTCTTTTGAGCTGTGTGGTTGGAAGTTCAAGCGTATAGTTTGAGAGGTCTCTATCTTCTGGTTCTTGGTTTGGAATTAGTCCCGTTTTTGCATATCGACATATCAACGAGTACAATGCAAATGTTCCTCCTGCGTTCAAAATATTTTACGTGTAAAACGTCATTTTTATTTTGAGCATTGACATTATAATATTTTCCGGGAGTAAATAAGATCTTTTTAGTCTACATATAAACTAAAGAATGAATATAGTATGTAGCAACCTTCACTGAGATCTTTCTATTTCACCAACAAAATAATTAAACTTATATTTTTGCATTCATATGATTTTTGGTAGGTTTCTATATCAACTATGATGACACTTCTTTATCAAAGAAAAAAAAGGTATCATGTCACTAATGTATTACTCCCTCTGTATTTATTTAATTGACGTTTTAGGTTGTTTTGAATAGATTAAAAAAAATAAGTAGGTTGACTATTTTAACCTTACAAACAACATTGATTTAAAACGTGACTCTTAAGATTGTCATAGACGTGAAGCTATAATTGAGATTCTTTTACAAAACATACATTATTGATAAGTGTGAACGATAATCATTTTAAAATATGAAAACAAACTTAGAACGACAATTAAATCAATACGTAGGGAGTACTATATTAAATATTTCAGCTAAAAACACGCAATACTAAGAAACTAAATACTTAGTCAAAAATCAACTTGTAATAAAAACGACAATGCAGAATTATAATACAAATTCGTAAAAGTCAACCAATAATTAAAAAAATATATTGCATAATACAAATGGTTATAAAGTATATAATAACTATTTTTGCATAGAAACTTAAGAGAAAAAAAATAAATAAAAGCATATAAAGTACATGTAAAACAGTTATAAAATTCAACTTAATGGGGGTACCTTGTATTACTAGTTGATAAATCATAATGACACGATGAAAAAATTTATAAACAAAACAAATACGCACAATTATGAAATTAACATTATTAACATATTGGTTATAATAAAAAGTAGATATTGGTGTTTGACATTAACATCTAAAATGACAAAAATATCATATATAATAAAACAGAAATACACAATATTTTTTTGTACACTGTATAATTTTTATAAGTTGGTTACAAAATAACTTATAATTTAAATATAGGTTGGTTACCAAAAAAGGTTATAGATTAATTGGTAAATGTACACTTAAGAATATCCCAAAGAACTCTCTGAATAAGAATATTCCAATGATTTATACATCTCTTATATAATAAAACGGAAGTACACAATTTTTTTTTATACACTATATAATTTTTATAAGTTGGTTACAAAATATGTTATAAATTAAATATAGGTTGGTTACCAAAAAAAGTGATAGATTAATTGGTCAATATACACTTAAGAATATCCTAAAGAATCCTTTGAATAATAATATTTCAATGATTTATATAATTTCCAAAATAAAATCTTTAGTATTCCATGTATTGTTACAAAATATATATTGTTAGGCATAAAAATGAATAATTTTTTTGTAATTTATCACAATTAATCATGATTTTCCTGGATCTTATTGTGCAGTTAAAATAAAATCTTACAGCACGGATCATATTAAAACACTTTCACCAAACATGTTTAAAAATTAAAATTAAAACAAACAACAAACATAATCATATCTCATACAAAAAATTACAAAATTAATAATATAAAACTTACAAATATATGTTTTTTCATGCCATCATATTAAACATATAATTTTATTGTATAATATTTTATCTAAATTTTTTAAAAAAAATAATTATAAAAATTATATTTTATTTTAAAATTATAATATAAATAAAATAAATTTCAACCAAGTCAACGTTGTACTCGAATGAACTTAGGAAATTAGATTAGTTTACGTTTATTGGATCGCGTGAATCGCATCACACTTGACACTAGGAGTATTTTAAAGATTTGGTCAACATGCGACATCGTACTTTGTACACATATAACGTACATCTAAGGTAGCGAGGACGTGCGTCACATAATAAAAAGTCAACAGTAATAATTGTGTTTATTGTTTAACTATATTATAAGAAAAAACTAATGAAGCTTTGATTCTTGATTAACTCGTTCTCGTTATAGATCTATTGAATCCCAATGACTGGTGAATGTGAATCCAATAAAAGCGCGATCATCGTGTGTGTAATTATTTTTGTACTATAGCATCTTTTTCTATTAACAATTATATCATATAGCAAAAAAAAAAAAAAAAAAAAATTATATCATATGGATATATATAATACATATATCTTGCTTGTTCCATAAGTTTACAATTTACAGGAGACAAATAGAAAAGGTCTACAATTTCCATTGATCCTAATTCACTCATTATTTAGAGAACAAGTAAAGTTGTATGTTGCATATTTTTCTTTCTAAACCTTACATTTAGGGGGATTATCGAACGCATGATTTTAACTGTATTTGAAAAAAATAAAACTCTATATAAACCTAATATTATCCAATTGTGTATTTTATAGATTTTTTAAAAATTATGTTGTTATCATTTTATTGGTTTTAGAATTCTATAAGATGGTTTTAATGGTGTATTCTTTCCCAATCTTGGGTGATCCAATGAATAGTTCTATGTTTCATATATAACAAGTCCTTATGATTTATTTTATTTTATTTTACAAATGATCATTTTATTTTATGTGTTTGCTATCACTATACTTAGTTTTACAGAAAATTAAAAGTGTTTTCTTTTTAATGAAAAATTGAAGTACCCCTTTTAATTTATATTTCTTGATAACAAATTACCACAATAGAAACTTTTAAAGTATATTAATTAAAAGAAAATCTTAAAACGATATTTGTAAGGAATGGTTAACTGTCCGGTACCTTCACCGTTGTCGTTAGCCTGAAGAACAATAAAGACGTATTTGAGGAGCGCAACGAGAGTGATAGTGTAGATAATGAGTGAGAGAACGCCAATGACATCATCTTTGTCGTGGATGCCTTCAGTGAAAGTACTTGCGTACACATACAACGGCGATGTCCCGATGTCTCCATATACCACTCCTAGGCTTTGAAATGCCAAACTCAACGTCGTTCTCCAGCTCATCTGTTTCATATTTTCAAAAGGTTATATGTTTTTATATACAAAGTTATGATAATTTTCTTCATTAAATACGTTCGAAGGATTTCGATACACACCAGTGAGGTATGATTGGTATTTGTTGGAGTTTTCCCGGCCTCTATGCTGAAAGAATCGGGCCGAAATAGTTTTCCCCATGATTTCTGATGAATAGCCAAACAAATAACAACAAAAAAAAAAGGTGTTGAGAAATATGACTGATGGATGTATTTGGTAATTAGAACAACCATCAGTTGGTTGAGCCTCTATACATAAAATGATTGTATTTACCAAAGCTCAACCATGAAATATGACACAATCATTTGTAATTCATGGTTGAGCTTTGGTAAATACAATCATTTTATGTTTTCTCATTCATTGTTGTTCTAATTAAACCGTGCGTGATTCTGATTGTTTTCTTAATAGCAAGAAAAATAACTTATAGTTTTAGATAGAAACTGATATTTGAAAGGCACATGACCAACACGGCCTATATTTCCTGGTAAAAACAAGATGATTGTATGAATTCGAACTATATTATAGAATTTATATGTATACACACCTATATTAACTTTTAGAAGTAGATAGAATCGGAGAAAGATAAGAGATGATCTAAACTAAAGAGAAGAATAAAATCATGATCATACCTTTTTCTCATTCAACTTGTTCTCATGGTTATGGACTTCACCATCTATTTTCTGTTCCTCACCATCCATTTTTTTGGTTTTGGTTTTTGTGTTGTGTATTATTGTAACAATGGAGAGAGATGGGCTAATTTAGATGTGCTTTTAACTGTTCTTTTTCCAGTGGCCTTTATAGGCGTATAGTAAGCTGACTTGTGTTTAAACAAACACCAAAAAAAAAAAAAAATCAACCAGTCTGTGGAAAGTAGAGTTGTTTAATGTGGTAGGGACGCGTCTCAAACACGTATTGCCGGCTGTTGAAACTTTTAAACTATTTAAGTCTACTACATTACAATTTTGATGCAAAATATTTGGGAAATGAACAAACGACATCTCCCGAATCTTTTTCCCTATGTAGAAGCCTGAGAGCAATTAATTACATATTTAATAAACTATAAAGAAGGTATCCATAATTTCAGAAATACAAAGTTTAGTTGCTTGCACTTGCGTTTAAATGTTTAAACCATAAAAACTCTATTAGCCTCTATTCGACTCATTCAACTTTTATTATTCTCGTTGTGCACTTGTTTTACCTATTTTTTTGTCCCATTTACTCTTTACCAATGCATGTTGTTCCACTTACTCTTTACAAGTCCTAATGTATTCTATCGTCCCCATTAGGATAATCAAATCTGGACATGGGGGTTAGAGTATTTGGGGTCCGTTCTTATTCGGTTTCAATCTTTTCAGTTCTAAAATTTATGATCATATAAGTTTCGAAAAAAATCGGTTTGACTCCAGTTTAGATCAGGTTTAGGTTTTTTTTTTCGTCTATTTTGGATCTAAGGATCTAGTCAGCTTTTTTTTTGCTTATTTTTTCAAGTATTTTTCAGGTATTTTGATATTTGTTTTCGTTATATGTGATAATTTTGGTATCTGGATTATAAATAACTAATATTTTGTATATAATTATTTTTTTTCGAGTATTCGAAATATTTTGGTTCTGCATCTGTTCGGTTTAAACTTTTTAAGTTTTAAAATTTAGGATTCATTCCGCTATTTTAATACTTTAATTCAGTGTTAGTTTGCTTTTTGTAGGCTGATTTCGATCCGGTACCATTCGGTTAATTTTGCAAAAATCTTATACTCCCGCCGTTTCAAAATATAGGATGTTTTGAACAAACCACGCATATTAAAAAATGACTAATTTAAAAAAGTTCAACCAATTATAAACAAGACTGCATAATATAAAGTCAATTGCCCCTCACCAATTTTAATGTTGCCTCTCTAAATTATATCGATATTAAAATACGTATTATTGGAGGGTTAATAATTTATTAGCATTATTGAGGGTTAAACCTGTATACTTCTCTCTTGTCAGCTTTGCTAATTCAATGGCTTTTACCAAATATATTCCCTCTCTAACACAAATGTTTCAACGGTACTATAATCTTCTATATTTAAGTTCCTAGAGAGAATTGATTGACTTAATTATAGCTTCCATTATTGGAGTTTAATACATTTTGAGAACTCAAAAAATATTATATTGTAATTTATTTATATATATGACAAACCACAATATAAGATAGCCAAGTTTTCACCAAGTCTTCAATATCTTACTTAGCAATAAAATCACTGATAGTATCATTAAGATATTAGAATGTATGAGCATTGACTTGTCTAACTCTCTCTCTCTTTCTCTTTTTATTATTATTACTTCAAACTCAAAACATAAAAATTTGACCAAGTCCTTGAAAACTATTAAAGTCCACCAGGGAAATAAAGAAAATACATACATATAGTTCACAATGCCCATGATTTAACGATGTTGTGTCGACAATGCATAGCATATGATTTTCACAGAAAGACATTTCATTAGCCTACTGCAAGAACTCCCTTGGGTCAGTGACATGGCCGGTTAAGGCCGAGGCAGCAGCTGTGTAAGGAGAAGCTAAGTAAATCTGTCCTTCTTTGTGTCCCATCCGTCCAGGGAAGTTCCTGTTCGTGGTTGAGACACACACCTGTAATAAAACACATGTCTCTGTTAGTCTCACTACATGTAAACCTCCACGTGTTACCATATACTAGATCAGACTTTTCAACGGTATAAGTAAAATACTCAATTTTAAAACTTCCATAATGTAGGTTGAACAACAAATGCGACAAAAGGAAACGTCTTAGCCATATTGAATACGAATTGCAACTACAAGACGCAAATTAGCTATTCCCGTGGATCAAGCATATGCAGAAATCCAAGGGAAGGGGTTGAAGTGATTATTTTTTTTTGGTGGTGATTCAGTTTTTACTGAGATATCGATTTATTATTTTTTCAAGAATAGGTGAAGCACAATTGAATAAGTAGGGTAAGAAACGGGTGCATACTTGAGGTTCATTCAAGCGAGCGTAAGTGTCTGCTGGACCACCAAGGCAAGCACCGCAGCTAGGGCTGGCTGGAGTGTCACAGCCAGCTTCTTCAAAGATCTGCGCACATGTCTTCCCACCTGATCCAGGCACCGGGAGAGCATACACATCCATCCACACCTGACGAGATGACCAGATAGATACAATGCATCTGATATTTGTATTCTAAGATAAAACCACTTGAAATAGTAACAATGTCGAAATGTAGAGCTAACCTTCTGAGTAGCTGGGACAAGGAAAGTTGGGACTTTGACCTTCTTTCCCTGCAAATACAAAGCAGAAACTATATGAGGCTATAACACAAACCAAATCGAGGTGCCAGAGAAGAGAAAACTTAGACAAAGACTCAACAACTTTTTCCTTATACCGAAAAACATACCAGGAAATCTGACTCATCCATACAAACAAAATACATAACTATGTTTTCCATAGAAAAGAATTCAGAAAACAATGCATGACTGATTCAAATATTTCAATGAAGTATTTGCTTCAGATAGAAAAAAAAATTACAAGATATATTCGTGTTTTGCAAGATTAAGATCGTAGTTTCTTTCCCAAAATCGAGTAAAACAGTGGTACGCATGTCTAATAAGAAATAGACAACAAGTGGAACTTACTGCTGCATGGAAAAGCTTAGCTGCAGCCATAAAATCCTCTGTCTTCCCACCAGTACAAGAACCGATGTATACTCTGTCAATTTTCACATCTTTGCATTCTCTTGCTAGAGCCCGGTTGTCAGGAGAATGAGGCTGAAAAAAAGAATTACAATAGCAAATAAATTAAAATAACCTGAGGAGGCGGAAAGAACTCAATGTTTTAAATTGGTAACTATAGTAAACCAACCTTGGCTACCACAGGCTCCAGCTTCGACACATCAAATCTATAATCTGCGACAAAGCTATGGAAGAAAACAACAAAAAAGTATGATTACAAAAAGAAAGGTTAAGCAACAGAGTGATAACCGCAAAGAGCAATCTGTAATGCTGGTAAACTGGGTACTTTCATAATCCTTAACCGAAAATTACTCCCCAACCAAAAGACGAAAAAAAAAACTTAATAGTGTGAGACCATTCTGTCAAGTTGCATTACTCATATGCAGAGTAGGTTCGAAACACATTTTACATGTCCAGAGTACTGAAGTTATCCCGTTGTACTAATAATTCAAATAGAGATAACAGAAATCCATATTTATTCTACTCATTCTTTATAAAATTTAGGGTGCCATGTGATTGTACCTTGCATTTCCATCACTGTATACTGGTTCAAAGGGTACAGATGTCCTATTCTGCATTTAACATAAGATAAGGAATAAGCATATCTCAACATCACTTCCTTTTGAAAACACACATAATTTACAAGAAAACACAGCATGCATACCTCCACATAATTTAATGTCGTCGTATCAGGAGGGATGACACCATTCTTTCCTCCAGCTTCCACAACCATGTTGCATAGTGTCATTCTTTCTTCCATCTAGCAGCCAAAAATGATGAAGCAACTATTTATAATTCAACGAAAACATCATACCAAAATTCTTTTTTATCCCCATAGGAGAAGGGACCCATGATGTAGGAAACACAAAATAGTTTCTTACACTCAGACTTTCGATACATGTACCACTGAACTCCATGGTCTTGTAAGTTGCACCGGCAACAGATATTTCACCAATGATCTACAAAGTTGGAAGCAACTTCAAGATTCAGATACAATCCCAAAAGTGGAAACATAAAATAAAGAAACTATCAACTAAGAATGGAGATGACTTCACACAAATATGCAATTTGATGAAGACATGACTAGAACACATAAAAAAGGTGGAATGGACTTCATACTACTGTCACTAATGATCTGTAAAAAATTTGGAAGCTGGGAAAGGAAATAAAAGCTATAAATTAAAACATTTAACACTCACTTGCAAAATCAAATCCTTTGCTTGCAAGTAACTGGGCATTTCCCCATCCAAGATAAACCTCATTGTTGGTGGAACCTGCGAAGATAGGATATGAGTTTGAACCATACAAATTGGAGAGGGGACCTATCAAGCTTCAAGTTGAAACGGGCATCACTGATTTCCTTTTAACAGAGTGAACATAACTATAGCATAGATAATAAACGGAATAAGCTTTATACAAACCTTAAGGAGGATTTTTCCAGTCCCTAACACAAAGCCTGCATCAGTGTTTCCAATCCCTGTAGCAAATTGACCAAATGCTCCGGCAGTACAAGTGTGTGAGTCTGTTCCCAACAAAACCTACAAAAGGGAAGCACATCAATTTAGAACAGAATCGAACAAAGCCAGATTTAACAAGAAGAAAGCCAATCATATCCAGTGAGAGAGATTATTACCTCTCCTGGCCTGCAATGACCTTCTTGTGCAAGTGCGACATGGCAAACACCTTTGTAGTCAGGATTAGCCTACATATGAGGGGCAAAAACACTAAGCGCTATCCAAATACAAGCAAGAGAGAATCAATGTAAACATGCAAGTCACAATTTTCACGACACCATGTAAAGTTTGAAACCATCATACCTTAAAATTTCCAAGGTCGGTGATATCATAGAAATACTTGATGTTCTGTTCCTTGCAATGTTCCCGCATAATGTCAACATTACGGTTTGCACGCTTATCAGCTGTGAATATATAGTGGTCTGGAATAACAACAATCTTCTCTGGGTCCCAAACCTTGAACATATAAGTAACAATCACAATAAGTAACACGGCAAAAGTGATCAAGCAAGCGTAAATACAAAATTTACACAAGCTTCTTAACTAGCTGAAAAAACAAGACAACAAACCAACATACTATAATCATAGCAAGATTCCAACCTATCAAACCCCTAAACCAGAAACTAAAAAAAAAACCAATCACTGTGATCACCATTCACCAATTCCTAAACTTATCAATTCCATAGTAAAGCAGAAGCAATCACATCATTTCTTGAGTTCTAGTACTACTACTACTAGGCTTATAGTAAAAAGAGAGCTTCCAGGTGGATTGTGATCAAAAGAAGAAGCATGCTATATTAATACCTTAGCCTTTTCACCAAACTCTCTCTTGAAGATACCGAAAGCACCAGGTCCACAAACATCATGAGTCATAAGAACATCAACATTAACCCAAATGTTATCACCAGGAACCACTAATGACTTCTCAGCGGCCCTCGCTAGAATCTTCTCCGTCATCGTCATCCCAGTCTTCACCTGCAAAAATCCCACACAACAGAACCGTATAAGAAATCGAACTAGAATCAATAAAACGAATGCCACGAGAGAGAAGAAGAAGAAGAACAAGGTACAGACCGCTCCTGTGGTGCCAGGAGACCGATCCTTCTGGGGAGCCATAACAGAGACAATCTTCCGAGAAATCGATTTCTTCTGACATCGATGAATCGAAATCTGCGACGATTTAGTAAACGACGAAATCCCCAAATCCTTCTGCTCAAAGAGAAACAACAAAAAAAAACCTATAAGGAAATTGGGAAGACTCGAAAATTGTTGAAAAATGTGAAATCGATGATAGAGAAATGGAACCTTGGAGGAGGAGGATGAGGATTTGCAGACGAAAGGAGAGGAAGAGATTACAGAGGAAGCCATGGTTGGTTTCTTCTTCAAGGTCTCTCTGTGTGCGTGCGGAGGATTTCAATGTAGAAAGAGATTTTGAGGCGTGTGTGGCTTTATAAACCTAAGAGGGTTATAAATGTTGGGGGGTTTGTATAGGAAGGACACAAGTGTGTGTGACACAAACGTTGCGTTGACTGAGCGAGAGAGAGTCTATAGGTTGGTGACAAACATTATAAAAACAAAAAATTTAATGGTCATTAGGTTGGTGCCATTAACAAAGCTTAATCACGTGAAACTTCTCTTAATTAATCTTCTCTTTTTGCTTTCACAATAACAAAAATATTCGTTAATTGATACTTTATCAGCTTCGCATTAAATATTTTTAAAAACAAGTAGTGTAATTCCTTTTGTTCTTTTTACCACTTTTTCCAATCAACAAAAAAAAAAAAAAAAAAAAAAATTCAAGTGAATGTAAATCAAATTTATTCAAATTAAAAAATAATCTGAAGACGTTCTCTGTGTTTTCGGTTTTTAAAAGTCGCAAATTGATGTAATTTTTAATTTTTAGTGCGACAGACTTAGCTATGATGACATGTTATGTGTGATGGACATCTCGATTCTATCCTGTCTTCTATAATCATTTTGAATGATCTTTTTGTTCTTTGTAATAGGCATCTCGAACCACATATACACACATATCTGGACTTGACACTTATCTAGTGTGGCTCCACACATTAGATATTTAGCTTTATATACTTCGTTTCCAATTTCAATCATATTTGCATTTAAACCACTATAACTAATATAATCCGTGCATTAGCCAATGATTGCACCTGTCAAATGTTGTATTTAGTACATTTTTATGCAGTTTGATGCTAAAAAAAAAAAAAAAAAAAAAAATGCTAAGATAACTGTGTTAATTTATGTAACACTCGAAGTCGAAGTTGATATCACGATTGACGACGTCATTCCGGTAAAACTTATGCACCAGCACCACAAGTTGAGAGAGAGACTAAAGTAAGCTAGGTTATATATAATACATGAAGCATTTTTAGTGGGATAATGTATTTTAATCGCTATCTTAGAGGATTGAGTCTTTAGGTTGGCGGAGACATAATCGTTTACAACGTGATGTCAATATCTTTCAAAATTTACAATGTCCAAACGAGGATTTTTTTTTTTTTTTTGTCAAACCAAAGCTATTTTAATTAATGCTGGTTCAGTACAAGGGAGAGAGATATTAAAGCCGATTTGACTGCCTCATCAGCTTCTTTTGTTTTGCTTTTTTTTTTTTTTCCTTAAAAAGAAAAAGCATTCAATAAAATTAAAAAATAAATGAAAGATGTCGTGTAGAATCCGACATAGCTTCGTCAATTAGGACGGTTCTACATAAAGTACTTTGATTAATTGTTGCGAATCTAAAGCAAATGAAATTGTTTGGATGCCAAGATCTAGGACCTATTTGAGAGCAAGTAGAAGAATCATCGCTTCTGCCATTATAGTTGAGGATGAATTCCTAACCGCAGATTTGTCTTGAGTTTCCGATCGCGGAAGGTATGAGTTGAAGATCCAACCAAGCCGGCTTCTTTTGACTCCTCTCGCCAAGTTACATCTGAGAAGCAGAGGGTCGTATCCGTACCTATTAGTGGGTTGGTTTTGGTTGAGTCTGAGCCGAAAGTTACTCTTTTCCTTGAAAAATTGTGTTGGTTATGGTTTCAGCGCTGTTTGATTATTTCTACTAAACACCCTTTTGTTTCGTCTAGTCCAGATCACATGATCCAAGGGAATAGAATTTCATGTCCAATTCCAGAGGGCGGGAGGCAGATAAACTTGTTTACTGTTCCAATACTCATTTGGAGGCTTGTAATCTGTGATGGTTTAATTGGGGACTTGAAAGGGGCTAGCTCCCACACTTCTTTGGTGCATTGGCAGTGGAAGAATAGATGTAAGCATGTTTCCTCTTCTCCACAAGGGGGAAATCGGCAGACATGTTAATACCTCTTTCTTGTGAGTTCTTCCCTACCGGAATCGCGTTTTTCATCGCCTTCCATAGTAGGAACTTCACTTTTTGCGAACAATGGATATTCTATATCTCTTTAAGCCAATTGAACTCTCTATGTTTAAGTATACAAGGGATAACTTTCACCATGTTCCTAGTTGCTTCATGATATCCAGATTTTGCACTATAATCTCCGTGTTTTGACGGAAGCAAACAATAGTTGTCTCGAGCTCCCAACTTATTTGGTTGTAAAGCAAGAATCTCTTGTTTGTAATGAGGTAAGGTTTGTAAGATTTTTGCTCTATCTCATTCCTTAGTTAAGGGACATAATAGGTCTGATACCATCACTTTCTAACTTTTTTTTTGTTGGAGGACCCATGGGCACTACATGAGATGTCAACGATATTTACGGGTCGAACAAAACCCGAGTATCAATGCAAGCTCAAATAGTTTTCTCTAGTTGAGATTTCAGTAAGTCGCTCCCTATAAAGATCTCTCTCTAGCCATGAGCAGCAGGATTGGAAACCCAACATTGTAGGAAGGTGGATGAGTTACAATATATTCCTAGGAGAAATCTTGCTAGCAAACATGATGGCTTTGTGAGGATTCTTCAACTGATCTTTGCAAGTACTGCATCACTAAAGCCATTTATGTCTTTGAATCCCAGTACACCACCTCTCTTGGATTTTTTTTTTTTTGACCAAGTTATCCATGACATCTTCTTATTTGCAGATATATCCCACCAAAAACGGACAGAGAGGATTGAATTATTTTGCACAATGATCTGGGAGCTTGAAGCAAGATATAGTATATGTAGGTATGGTGGATAAGACATCTTTCAACATAGTAGTCTTTCCAGTTGTAGACAAGAATCTTGATGAGTAGCTTCTCGTTTTCTGGTTTATTTTGTCAATGACTTAGTTGAACATTTCATTTTTCTTCCTGCCAAACATTTCAAGTAGGCCTAGATATTTTCCTAATTCTCCCACTTTTCTATTCCGAGGATTTGTTGGGCCTCTGTCTTGTTTGCTTCTTCAGTTTTGGAGGAGAAAGTGATAGCTGCTTAAGTTTTGTTGATCATCTGCCCCGAAACTGATTCATATTCCTTAAAAATTTCTAGGAGAGTGTTGCAGTTTTTAGCATCTGATCTACAAAATAACATAGTATCGTCTACAAATAGTAGATGATTAACCTTAGGGCTGCCTTTAGTGACTCTCAAAACATGTAAGCTCCCAAATTTTTGTGCTTTGGTGCAAAGTCCTGAAAGAATCTCACTACAAAGGATAAACAGATATGAGGATGGGGGATTTCCTTGGCGGATTCCTCTATGGGGAGTAACTTCCCCTTGGGCTGAGCCATTTAGTAGGAAGGAGTATGTTACATTGGTAATGCATTGCATGATCCACTGTATCCATTTTGGGTGAAAGTCCAGTCTCTCCAATACCATTATAGTGAACTCCCATTCTAGCCTACCATATGCTTTGGTCATATCGGTTTTCACTGCCATATAGAATCTCTTTTTTGCTCTTGAAGTTTTAAGATAGTGCAAGGATTCATGGATGATCAACACATTATTAGTGATGGCTCGCTTAGGAACAAATGATGATTGGTTTTCTGACACTATATCTTGTAAGACCGATTGTAATCTCTTCGAGAGGATCTTTGAGATGATTTTGTAATACACCGTGCATAGCGCTAGAGGTTTGTAATCCATCATGGTTTGCGAACTGTGGATTTTTGGAATCAATCTGATATGGGTTTTGTTGATGTTGTCTTGTAGACACGCAAAGAAGAAGAAGGATTGGACCTCCAAGATGATATTAGGACCCATGGTTTCTGAGTTTGACTAGGAAAAACTAGCAGAAAAAACATATGGACCAAGAGCCTTATTTGTATGTATAGCATAACAAGCTTTTTTTATTTCTTCACCTGAGGGGAAAGATATGAGATTTTGATTGATTTCTTCTGTTACACAGGGGGTTATGACTTCTTGGATTATCTCTAGTCTCTCCCCGTGTTCGGCCGTGAACAAGTCCAAGAAATACTCAGATATAACCTGCATAATGCCATCTTCATCATCGGTCTGTTGCTTGTTTTTGTTCTCTATCACAACGAATTTGTTTATGATTGTTCTTCCCCTAGTGATTGCATGAAAATATACAGTGTTCTTATCTCCCAAAACTAACGATAATGGTCTGCTTCTTTGTTTCTAGAATTCTTCTTCTACTTTATAAGCTAGAAGCATGTTATTGTTACTGGAGGAGATTAAGTTCTGGTTTGGAGTTGGATCTGCCATATTGCCTAATCCAGCTTTTGCTTGTACTCATCGATCAACTTTTTGTTGGATTGGTATTTCGATCTTGACCATGAGAATATTTCAGATTGACATCTGGTAATTTTTTCCTTCACATCCTCATTTGGATCAAAATGCCAGGCTGTTTGATCAGATTTGTGACTTCCTCGTTCTCTGTAAGTCGTCTATCATATCTGAATGTGCTCTTTTTCTTCTTTTTGGTGAGATCCAGGTAGGTGAGCATGGGTCTATGGTCTGATCCTTTAAACTTCGTGTGTTCACAACAACTAAACGGGTAATCCTTTGCCCATAAGCCATTTGACATAGCCCTGCCCAATCTGCAATGGACTAGGTGATCATTTCTCTTTCCTTTCTAGGAGAAGATGTTTCAAGAATGTCTAAAAGAAAATAGGTCACACTCCGATATAAAAGTTATGATGTCAACAAGCTTTCATGTCTCTCGGGACCTCCTTGCTTCTATGTAGCATCGATTATATCGTTAAAATCACCAATGAAAAACCAGGGGTTCTCCCTGGTTGTACCAAGACTCTCTCTGGTATCAGAACCTTTATCTGGAGTATTCTTTCTCTTAGGTGAATTCTGGATTTAAGCATTTATTCTTCTTGCTTTATTTAGCTCTATTTAAATTTAAAAGGTTCTTGATTGGTGGTTTATGAAGGGGCGAGCGTGCTCTCCTCTTTTTTTGCCAGAGCAACATTAACATCTTGGCTGTCAGAAGGGTGACTAGGTTGGCCGTCAACTGGGTTATTTTCTTCATGCTCAATGGGCTGCTCAGGTGAGCTTAGTGAGATAATATGGCTCCCTCTATAATATGTTTTGCTATCTCAAGTGTTAAAACCCTTGATTCTCCCTATATAACTCTGGATTTTATGGCATCACTCTCCATTGGGTTAGGACAACTGATGTATTGAACTGTAACATCTCTGAGCTATCACATGATTTCTTATGTTGTAAGTATAGGAGTGGGGGGGGGTTGGAGGTGAGACTTCAGTTGCCAACAAAGATTGCTCAAGGAGAGTTCATCTTGTCTTGGACGTTTCAAAGCTATAAGACCTTGGGTTGATCCTTGAGATATTTTTTTCCCCGTCATTGATAGTTTGGTTCTCGGGAGTTAGATTTGTCCCTATAGAAGGCTTTTTTAGATTCTTCCCTTGAGAAATTATTGGATCTTGCCAAGTGGCTTATGTTAGGAGGGTATCTACATCCCTTGGGTTCTTCATGTCATTAAGGGTGATTTTGGGGTGGGTGTTCCTCATAGTTTATTTTTTATGCAAGATATCTGTCTAGGGAGGGGTTTTGGAATTCTTCTGCTCCGCCAGGTAGGTGATGGTCTCCTTTGGGTATTGATATCTTCCGAGTAAGTAATAATTTCTCTTAACCTCATTTGGCTTAGTTAAGTTCATCGGGTGAGCTAATCTTTCAAACTTTCCGTTTTATGCATTGGAGACCGGATAGTTTCTTCTTTCATGGGATAGTCTGAAGCAATACGAGTAGTGATTCTTTAAATTTTTACACTCTAGGCTCACCAAAGCTTCATTGCCATCAGAAAATTCCACTATTGTTTCCTTTGTTAAAGGTGGAAGGCCATTTATGAGTATGTTCATCTTCACTAATGAGCTAGTGATATCTGAGTCAATTAGCTCACCAAGCTCTTCTCCTATGGTTTGCAGCATAGCGGGTTGCCAGTAGTGCTTTGGAAGCCCTCGGATCTCCAGCCTAAAGGGAATCATTGAGGGGAAGGAGTCATAGATGATAGGCTCTCATTTTTGTAAGATAACATCCACTGGTCATAACGGTATGGTTGATTTTGTAGTACCTTAAGTAGGTCTTCCTCAAATTAAAATCTGAATTAGAAACACCCCCTGCCTAGATCTGAACCAGTAGCTTTGCCTCGTAGGTTCCATCAGTTGGAAAAGAAGGGGAATAGTGTCTAGAATCTATGGACATAAGGATTGGATAGGCGTCCAATCAAGGTGAGGGAGTTTTCTTCAATCAGGGCTGTTTTGTCAAGTTTTGGTGCTCTGATTCTCTTATGGGGAAGGGAAGCCTCTGTCAATATCTTTGCCTTTGAAGCGGTAAGGGATTCTTTTCTCCATGATTTTTGAAGCTTTAGTGGTTGGATACCAGTGGGTTCCGAAGAGGGGTTACTCACATGTATGCGAGATTTGTACAAAAGGTTATACAAACTTAATTAGAGTGCAAAACAGGTTTAGACAACAACTAGTAACAAAAGATGAAAATCATCTTACCAGCACTCTAACTTTGGTCGGTAGTGTTATGTTAGAGGCACGACGATAAGGAGGATGTGGAGGTTACAAAGGTACTTTGGTCACCAGAAAAATTTAGGTATCCAACAGATATTTCCATGTATTGTAAATTAAAACTGTTAGATATTACCTTTTTAGAAATAAAAAGAAGATGAGATCTGGTATTTTGAACTCTTCGTTCTGCTTTAGTCTTTCATGGAGACTCAGATCTGAGAGAAAAAGGTTTTTTTTCCTCTTCTTTAGTTAATCAACTTTATTTATATAATTTTGAAACATAAATTATATATATAGTTATAGTAACTTAGTATAGTATATGATTTTCCTAAGTTTCCTAATTTGTTTTTTGAGTTTTTTTCTTGTAGTAAACTCTTTTGGTTAAGCTAATTTTTTATTTTATGCCTTCTCATTTTTTTTTTATGAAATTAACAGACATACAAATAAATAAAAAGACGTCATTGTAATATAGTATACTTTATTCAGAATAAGATTTTTTAAACACTCTAACTTATCACAAGCTGACAAGCATGATTATGATCTATATCATTTGAAGTAATTGTGATGCAATCGATTACATGGTTTGCATTGTTTTACAGGGTTTCATGCTTTCGTGCCAATGATTGTGAAAAATCAAAATCATCCCAAGTTGAGAGACGACATAGTGATGTAACAGATATCCGATAAATGGATAGGAGTTGATATGGAGGAAAACTGACATCATGCAAAATTAGAAAATCACCAAAATAGGTGAAAGGAAAAGTAGTACTTTTTTTTGGGTAATGTGGGTTTCGTTAGAAACTTCATAAAAGACTTTTTAAGTAAGTATAGCCGACTCTAACACAACTCATATGCAAACACATATATCATTTGAGACTGAAGAAAAGTGAGTTGAAGCATTTTAACTAATAACTAGGCTACCATTTGAAGTGTTTACGGAGCAATCGCCTAGGCAGTTTTTGCCATACTGGGCAAAAGGTTAGTACAGGAAAGTGGCTCGTCGGTTCCTTCTGCAAGAAACCAAATATACGGCAAGGCTATATAATTTAGTACACATACAATCTTATATTTGTTTCTTTGTTTTTATTTACAGGCTTGAATATCACAGGGAACAAGTTCTGTTTTACGCACTAAATAACACTACAACTAGACTTTTACAGTTGACTTAAACAAAACTCATCTATTTCTTATCTCTTTCCTCTATTTATAGAGACAAACAAGACAAGACTTGTGGTCCTAAACTTGGCTTCCGAGCTCCTTGTACCTCTTCGTTCATTGACTCTTTCAAGTAGGGTCGCGAGCTCATCTTGTACGTAGAAACTTCGACATTCTGACTTATCAAAATATATATATCTTCATCTTTCGTATGTCTAAGCCACTTATCTTCACAATTTCCTTTCGTTTTATCTTTCTTTTTCTTCGTAATCATACAATCAATAATGGATGAGCTCCACGAAGCGGCGATTGCTAACTATAACAACGGCTCCAGGGAACAACAGGATTTGGCATGGCAGTTTTTCCGAGCAATGGACGTTGATGGAGACGGTTGTGTCAGCCTTCAAGAGTACACTGGCTTCTTATGTCGAACGACCTAGCCTGGGTCTGTCCCTAGATGTTCCGGGAGCTCGACCGCAACAGAGACAGCCAGCTTGACTTTTGGGAGGTCTTGACGATTTACTACGTGGCTCAGACCCGGACCATTAGCTGCCGCACGTGCCTTCGCTCTCACAATGGTCTACACTTCACTTGTGTTACATGCTTCGATAAGCCATGTGGCAAAAACTTTGATCTTTGCGTCAACTGTTATATGCGGCAGACCTATAGTGATATGATTCTCCCAAGAAATCGGCACCTTCGAGTTGGTAGATAGCGACACCTTAATTCTAAAGATGATAAAGTCTCAAAAATAAGGATGGTGGAATGAATGGTCACACAAGAGTTGCGGAAAAGCTCTTGATATACCGGTTTGATCTTTCAGCCTCGCACCAAAAAAATCGGATCTCTCAGCCTTGCACCAAAAAGATCGGGTTTTGACTGTTTGAATCACACCAAGCAGTCGGTTTTGATTGTTGGAATCACACCAAGCAATCGGTTTTGTTCACAAAGAACATAAGAGAATCACTCTCACAAAAGAAAATGTTTTTATAAAAAGTTGGTTCTTTATTTCATTGCTATTACATGAGTTTATATAGAAAAAGAAACTTGGAAACAAAGCCAAGTATGAATTATTCTTGAAGACTAAAAACAATAAAAATACATAGTTGAATGAAGACCCAATTCTTAGTGTTTCCCTTCCCAAAGTGAGTGAGTCTTGAACTATCTTTTCATCACTCCTCTTTGACTACAAAATAAAGTGATTATTTTGACCTTTCTTGGACTTGGATTAGGCTCAAAGTGGTCAGTTATTTTCAGATTTTTCTTGTGATAACTCAGCCATAACTCACTATAACTTAGCCGTCACATGATCTTTCGTTTTCCGTAAATATTATAACTCAGCCGTAAAGTCATATATATCATCTATTTACTTTCGGTTTTTTCTTGTGATAACTCAGCCATAACTCACTATAACTCAGCCGTCACATGACCTTTCATTTTCCCGTAAATATTATAACTCAGCCGTAAAGTCATATATATCATCTATTTACTTTCAGATTTTTCTTGTGATAACTCAGCCATAACTCACTATAACTCAGCCGTCACATGACCTTTTGTTTTCCCGTAATGATTATAACTCAGCCGTAAAGCGATATTTTGGCGTGAAACCATCAGTTAATCTAATAATAGACATATTTCCATTCTAAATTTAAATTTTGAGTTATAATAATTTTAATATTCAATTGTTGGAGAAATATTCTAAGAAAAATAAAATTCTAAATTCGAATAATAATTATTTAATTATTTGCAATAATATCTTGTGATAAAAAGCTCACTTTATGAATTTATTATGCGTGTGGATTTGAACAGGCACAAAATTAGTGATTTTTTGTGCATCCCTAAGAACACTTTTTGTGACATCGATAGACGTTTTAATACTTATTAGGAATCTGACAGAACAAAAGACTCACACATTATTTGCAATAATATCTTGTGATAAAAAGCTCACTTTATGAATTTATTATGCGTGTGGATTTGAGCAGGCACAGAATTAGTGATTTTTTTGCGCTTTCCTAACAACACATTTTGTGACATTGAGAGACGTTTTAATACTTATTAGGAATCTGGCAGAACAAAAGACCCAAGAAAGAAAGAAGAATACGTTTTCATATTATTGAGAAGACCCTAAACGATAACTTTACCATAACTCAGCCAACCCTCAAATTAGAATAACTAAATAACCGACCAAACCGAACCGAATCGGAAACTATTTTTTCCACTATTTTTGGTTAATTACACAATATTCGGCTTGCTATCGGTTATATTAAGTTAATCGACCTAATTTGGTTAACGTTTGGATTATTTATGGTTATATATTCATCTAACCGATCCATAACCGGAAATAACTGAAAAGTAATTTCAAAAAAAATTTAATTTTCAAATGTTATCATATTAGTATATCCAAATTACCACCTTAAACCAAACACAATATAACCAAAACTAAACTGTTATATTAAAACTCATAATGTTGGAAATATGAACCCTAAACCTCAAACCCTAACCCTAACCCTAACCCTAACCCCTAAATGTCATGTTTTGCATGTTAAATGGTTAGTATATCCATATTACCACCTTAAACCAAACACATTAAAACACATTAGAACCAAAACCAAAAAAATAAATAATGTTACTAATCTGAACCCTATATCTCAAACCCTAAACCCCAACACTAACCCTAACCCCTAAACGTCATGTGTTGTATGTTTAACATTCTGGTGCGAATGTGTAAAAATCAATCTTTCTCTATAGTTATGACCTTTTATTGGTTATAATAATTGTAATATTCATATTTCAATTGTACATTTAAATATTGAGTTATAATAATATTAATTTACAAATATTTCATAAGTCAGCCGTGTAAGTCAATAACTCAGCCATCACTTAGTCATTTTGTCGAAATTTTTTTATTTTTATTCAAATTTCGAATTCAATATTTTAATTATTTTGTATAATATATTGTGAAAAAACTAACTTTATAAATTTATTACGCGAGTGAATCTGAGTAGGCACAGAATTATAATTAATATTAATATTATAACGTTTGGTGGTTATATACTTTGTTTGCGTGAAAGTTACTAGAAAAACATAGCTCAGTTGGTTAGTGACTCGTTTCTCAGATTGTGTGTCACGAGTTTGACACCTCAAAACCCTATTTGTGCATTTTTCGTCATTTTTTAATAAAGGGTAAAACATTCATTTCCAATTCATCTTCTCTACCTGAACCTATAACTCTATTTCATGGCTGCCGGTCGTTTATTTACTCGTTTTTCATCGATTTTTTTGTTAATTCAACTATTTTTGATAACCCAATATTAGATCTAACATCTATTATTCTATTTTCAGTAAAAAAGATCAATTTTTATCCGTTTTTCCGATTTTACAACCGATTAAGATTTCCGGGTTGTGACGTGGAAAATCGAAAATAATGTGTATTTTAATTTGCTGATGTGTATTTTTCTTTTATTTTTTACTCAAAATCGAAAAACAAAACCCAAGAGGTAAATTGTAACTACCCCAAAATCACTAAACATTTGAGTAATTTTCAAAAAATTTATAGATATAAATAATAAACCAACTTTTGGATAACATTTTAGTAATTCTTTCTTGATAAAATGCACTAGTTAATTTGTATATAACTTCATCCGGCTATTTTTCAGTCATCTAGGTTTTCACACGAAAATGAGCTTTTGCAACAAAACAGCCAAAACCTCTTACAAGTTGCAAGCAATAAACCACATCCATGTCAACCAAAAAAAAGCAATAAATCACATCCACCTACGCAATAATTATAAAATAGTATTAAATTGGTATAACACAGGTTGCAAACAAAAATCCGTTGTAGTCTAGCTGGTCAGGATACTCGGCTCTCACCCGAGAGACCCGGGTTCGGATCCCGGCAACGGAGTTTTTATTCCTGTGGAATCCTTATTAGTGTTTCGACGAAGCAAACAAAGCTTAAAACGCCAAACCTCAATAATTTTTGTTTATCCTATATATATATATATATATATATATATATTTTTTTTTTTCTTTTTATTTTCTGTCCAGGTGTGAAGCTGAAAATTAAAGTGTTGTTCATAAGTAAGACAACACTTCTGAACATAAGCTGACAACATAAGTAAGATTATGTTGACAACATAAGCTGACAACATAAGTAAGATTATTTTTGTTGTTGTGTGTTGATTGACCAAATTGACTTTAGGTGTTTATTTTTGTTGTCAGTTTGTAGGTAATTTTGTGAAAGACTTAATTTGCTTGATTGAGCACTATGTGTGTGTTTTCATTTTCTTACAGTCCATTTCCGTTGAAACCATATTGACAACTATCATGAGTTATATCAATATTGCTAAACCATTTTGTTCCATTATCTTGTTTCAAATGGTGGAAGCTGTACCAAAAAATTACTGATGCTATTCTTTTGTTATGCTTGTTATGTACTCAAGGCTTTTTGATTAACCAAATCAGCTGATGTTTCATGTCGGTAAAAACACTCGTTGTGAAGGATACTTTCTAACATCATGATGTTTGATGTTTCATTCATTCATGTATGTCTCTATCATTGCCAATATTTACTGATATGATTATGCTCATATTCATTTGTAGACGAATCTACTTTCTACAGTGCTATGTCACGATGTAATTGACATGAACCTTGAAAGAGTAGGTTCTATATGATTACTCTGATGTGTTTAATCAAAAAGCCTTCCGGGCACTGTCAATAAGTTAATTCTCATTGTTGGGTTTAATTTGTACTCATGTCCTGTTATCTTGTTTTTGTTATCTCAAAGCGTATATGAATCCGGTAACTGCAAAAGATTTGCTACTGCTGCCACAAATCGCTAGAAATGATTAAATGAAGCAAATCAACAGAAGCAGTGTGTAGGAAATGCTATGCATCTGTAACAATTTGTAGGAAAGTTAAAGCGGTACGTATGTTTTGTTTTTTTTTTCTTTTCCTTTTTTTTGTATACATTATTACAGATCCTACAGTTTTTAATACTGGATGAGACTAATCAAAAGCTCCCGTTGCTCTTTACAACAATGATATATGAACATATTCTTCCCTCTAGATTCTTATACATCCGTTTATTTCCCATTGGTGTCATTAGACTGTCATGTGTTAGATATTTACAGCGTTACGTTTACCCACACTTTTCAAAGTGGAAAAAAACACAAGATATAAAAGAACACTTCATTGCCAGAATTTAGAGAGATGAGAGGAAAAGAAAACACTTGAAGATCCATGAGTGGGGGAGGTAACCTTTATTTTATCTTCTTAATTTTTTTGTCACAGCATTAAGCTACCTGAAAGCATTTAAAAACTGACTAGGTATATATGATCATGCCAAGAGCCAGAAGTTCTTATGTGTCTTGGTGTTTAGAACATAGCCTCCATTTTGACCTTTCTTTTGTACCCCAACACAAGTGCATTTACTGTTCTCGATTAGATATTCCGCTGTGTCTACTCCTTTTGAACCTCTTAGTGAGCCTCCAGGCCGCCTAGATCTGTCAAATTCAAAACTATCCTCAAAAATGTAAAGCTACCAACGCTTGTATATAAAAAACATTCAATACCAATTGGTATATGTGGAGATAGAGAGAACATACCCTAGAAGGGAAGATGAGATTGTCCTGCGTTGGCCTATGATGATAACATCAACGCCAAGCTTGTCACCATGAAGAAGAATCGCTATAGCTTTGATGCCTTCCATAGCTATACACTCGGTGTGTACGCGTACCTTAGGCTGAGCTATTTCACATATCCGTTTCATCTGTTCAAGAAAGTTTCCATCTCCTTGACCTATCTCAGAGGCCAAAGCGCTTACCGCCGCAGCGTTAGAAGCTGTTGCGGTAAGGTTAGAAGCGGGAGAGGAGCCGCTGCTAGAGGAAGAGATGGAGCTTGGTAATCTTAGAAAACTTGAGAAAGCGTTTTTCCAAGAACCACCAGAGCTTTCAACATGTACAAGGATAAGCTCGTCTTGCTCGAGCACGGCGTGTGAAAGAGCGTATTGTAGAGCGGCTGCTGATTCACGGGTCGGGTCAGCGATCACCATGATCTTACGTGATTGTGGTGTTGAAGATGATCCTCTTCGACCCTCTTCCATGCCCTTACCTTCTTCTTTTTTTTTCTTTTTCTTTCTTCCTCGTTCCTTTTGCCTATATCATCACCATTTTTGATGTTTTGTTTCTTATTGGATTGTTTTTCTTTTGATCAGAGAAAATTAGGGTATCAAAAAGCTCAAGATTCGTTGTCACGGTTTGTGTTCATGTTTATCTCTGAAAAAAAAACAGTTAAGGAAAAATAAAAGCCACTTAACCGTTGTGTTCTACGTTTAGAAAAAAAAAAAATGATAATTGTGGTGGTGGTGGTTAGTGTTGCTATTTTTGAGGAATACGTCACTTTTGTTTTAATTTGGTTATTTTTAGGCGTTACCAAACTTCCGACACATCAGCACAATCCCCACCAATTCTTTCTATGGTATTGTTTGTTTATAACTTCTTCTCATAAATTTTGATATTTTGAAACAAGACGAAAAAACTATATAAATGAAAGAAAAAAAAAACTACAATTGCTGAATCCTTGGGTTGATAAACTTAGATCTCTATTTAGTGAGCAAAAACAAATACATGAATGCATGATTCTGAAACTTGTTTGTTTGCATAATAAATAATTATTATTTACTTTTTATTTTAGAGTAACTTTGGTAGATAACCATGGATCCAAAAAAAACTGAGAAAATAACTATGAATCAGTTTTTTTTAGTAAATGACTCTTTTTATGGTGGGGTAGAGGTAGAGTAGTTACCAAATTAATCTTCTAACTAGGATATATCCCGTGCTTAAAGCACGGGTCAACATTTTTTAAAAAATTTATAATACAATAACAAAATTCTTGTTTTATTTTATTTAATTATTTTGTTTGAGATAATATTTATTTTTAATTGTTATGTAAATCTATTAGTCTATTTAAATATTAATTATTTTAGAATATTATAGTATTTTATTTTTGACGTATTCTTACAGTTTTATATTGTTTATTTGTTGTATTTACATCATATTTTGTGAAATATAAAATAGTAATTTTAATATTATAATTGTGAGTAAATAAAAATTATTAATTTATCATCAATATAAATTTAGTTTTACCAACCCGCCAATGTGGAAGTTAAAACACATATTTTCATACATTGAGTATTATATCTTCGTTTTAAAAAATTCAAATCACAACATATGCAGAATCATAATTTGAAATCTTAACAAAATCTTCGAATTTAGTTATTAAAAATAATTGTATTGTATACTTGGATATAAAATCTTAGTTTTTAAAATTCTGATTTGTTTATATATTTTAAAAAAAAATAATTAGTAATTTCGTCCATAATTTATTAGAGAGTAAAAATATTTTTTTAGACATTTTCGATTTTTTAATATTTGATATGTGAGTGTTTTTTTATTTTTAATTTAATTATATTTATTTAAATTAGTTAATTAAGCTTAATTAATTTTTTCTAATGGCAATTGAATGTAATTTTTGACACAATTTAAGGTTAGTTTCATATTTGTACTTCTCAATTAATATCTATTCTAAAAATAATAATATAATAATAAACTTATTGTTATATCTATATTTTTAAAAATATTTTGTTTGACATAGTATTTATTTTTAATACTATAATTGTTCGGTAAATCTATATATATCTTTTTGAGTACTAATTATTTTAGAATATTATAATTTTTAATTTGTTTGATGTATAATACAGTTTTATATTCCTTGTTTGTATTATTTGCATCATTATTTTATGAATTTTTTTGAAGTAGTAATTATAATATTGTAATTGTGAGTAAGTAAAATTTATGAATTTATCAGCCACATAAATTTAGTTTTACCAATCCGCCAATGTGTAAAATTAAAATACACACTTTTTCTTCATAGATTGAGTAATATATCTTTGATTTAAAAAATTCAAATCATAACATATGCAGAATTTTTTTACATATCTATTAATCATAATTATTATATGATAATTCAAAATAATTTTTAAATAAAATAAAAGAAAGATCATAGAAGAACCATAATTTAAAATCTTAACAAAATCTTCCAAATCTAGTTATTAAAAATAATCATATTATCTACTTGGATATAAAATTTTAGGTTTAAAAATTTTGATTGGTTATATATTTTAAAAAGTAAATAATAATTTTCGTCCATAATTTATTAGAAAAAGAAAATAATTGTTTTTTGAAAATTAATAATTATTTAAAAGATTTTATTAGAAAATTCTGAAATATTGTTTATATTTTGTCAAAGTATTTATTATCTTTATTAAATTAAGTAATTAATCTTTATTAAATATTTCTAATGGCATTTGAATGTAAATTTTTACACTTTTTAAGGTTAGTTTCATATTTGTACTTCTCAATTAATATAGTAGGATTTACAAGTTTTACAAAATTTGAAAATTTAATATGAGATATAATTTGTGATTGAAGAAGTGGATAGAGATAATGCTACAATAAGTCATAGTGAGTACCAAAATTAAAGCTGAGCTTACAATTGGACGAGATGGTGGTTGTGACTGTTATGGAGGTGCCTATGAAAGTGATTGAAAGTAGTCACAGAGGTGGTGATATGGTAATTTTAAAAAATAGCATAAATTATTTTAAAATTGCATGTAATTATCATATAACATGTGATATTATAAAATAGCATTCTTGGTTGGAGCAAATAGAAAAAACATGCGATATTATCATTTGTTGGAATATATCATGTCATTTATATAAAAATCACTATGAATTACAATAGTTTTCTAAAAAAAACATGATAGATAAACACAGATACATGTAAAAATATTAAACACATAGTTCCTCTTAAAGAGTTTTCCCGATGTTAGAGGCGATAAAGAGAATGAGAAAAGTAGAGCGGTTGGGAAAAGAGAAAACGAGGTGATATGATGATATAGGAGATGGTGGTCGTTACGGAGGTGACGGTGATGAATTTGGTGGATAAAAGGTGATGGAGAAGGCGGTAGTTGTTACGGAGATGATAGTGATGAACTCGGCGGAGTGGATTTGTGTTGGTGGTGGTGAATTTTGTGATGGAGCTTCTCATTAGAAACAAATGAGAGAGGTTTCTGTATTTTGATGAGAGAGAAAGAAGAAGGAAGCAACAAAATAACAAAAATAAATGAAGGGAGAAAGAGAGAGAAGAGAGAAGGATAAATAAGTAATTTGAGAGGCATGTCCTACACAAACACATGCCCCATAGTTATTCTCTTCATTATTTTTAGTTCTATAGTTATATAGTATATATACTCTTTATTTTATTTGGAAATAGTTCAAACTTTAAGATTGCAGGTGGAACTACCAAATATAAGTGGAATTTATTTCTTTTGAGTTTGGCAAATATTATTTTTATACACTTTAATGCTATGTAAAATTCTAACTTTTCGAATTTGAAATTGTTTATCTCTAAGAGACCAACGGTGGGGGGAGTCAGTGAGATTCTTTAATGAATTAATTTAAACATATTATAATCAATAAGTTGTTTATTTAAAATTTTCAATAATAAAATAAAAAATAACTAATCACATACTCACAAGTGGCAAGAAACATAGTAAGAAACGTTTTCTACATAGCTTACATAAGAAACTATTCTTTCTTTTTCTCCTTCCTTTTCTACATTGCTTACATGAGAAACTCCTATTGGACGTGGTCTAAAACTCTGACTGAATTTCACTCTAGGGTCTATATATGGTTTAATATGGATGGTTCTGCAGCCGTACTATGCCGGTAATTACACTCACTAATAACATGTAAATTACTCTAGTAATAAGATCATATATGAATCCTCCTTAAGAGATCTTCTGTTCTTCTTTGAGATTTTATTCCAGTTTGCAATTCTGGAGTTATTTTGTATGAAAAAATTACTATAAAATAATAGAAAAGTGGGAATATTGCTAATATATTATAAATTTTCTAAAAATTCCTCATATATTTAGTGTTTTGGGTGTAATTACAATTCATACCGTGGGTTAATTTTTTATTTTTAATTTTGAAAATATTTTTAAAAAATCCACGTCATCAAACACTTCTACATCATTATCGACAGCTTTCTCTGTCTCAAAGGAGAAAAACTGAATCGTTGCATTACTGTTAACGAACGAAAAAGAATCTCTCTCTCTCTCGGCGATTCCGACGAGGAACCCTAATTTTCGTCTCTCTCTCTCTCTCTCTCTCTCTCTCTCTCTCTCTCTCTCTCTCTCTCTCTCTCTCTCTCTCTCTCTCTCTCTCTCTCTCTCTCTCTCTCACTTCATGCTGTCGCATTTTATCTAGACTCGTGTTTGTATTTTCATGTTCTGGTATTGTCAATCTTTATTTTTGAGTGTTCCAACAATAACCCGTAATTTAAACATTTTTCCGGCTGATTGCGGGTTTTATCGATGCATTACGACTGATTGTCGTTGTCGCTGAATTACATATGGTGAATGATTTGCTAGATCTATTCGATTCGATGGCTGTTATAATACTTCATAGAAGATGAAAGGTTGCGTAGATTCATATGACGACTGATTTATATTGCTTCGCGGCTGAGTTATAATACTTTACAGAAGACGAAAGGTTGCGTAGATTCATATAACGGCTGATTTATATTGTTTTGCGGCTGAGTTATAATACTTCATGGAAGACGAAAGGTCGCGTAGATTCATATGACGACTGATTTAATTGCTTCGCGACTGAGTTATAATACTTCACGGAAGACAAAAGGTTGCGTAGATTCATATGACGACTGGTATATATTGCTTTGCGGCTGAGTTATAATACTTCATGAAAGACGAAAGGTTGCGTAGATTCATATCACGGCTGATTTATGTTGCTTCACGATTGACTTATAATACTTCACGGAATATGAACGGTTGCATAGATTCATATGACAGCTGATTTCTATTGCTTTGTTGCTGAGTTATAATACTTCACGGAAGAAGAAAGGTTGTGTAGATTCATATGACGACTGATTTATATTGCTTCGCGGCTGAGTTATAATAATTCACGGAAGATGAAAGGTTGCGTAAATTCATATGACAACTGATTGATATTGTAACATCCGCAAACCAAAATTGGTGATTTGGGGGTGGGTGTCGATCGACACCATGGAAGTGTCGATCGACACCAGCAATTTCTGGTTTGAGCAGATTGTTTTAATTCGTGATTTTGGTTTGGTTTGGTTTGTTTGGTTTGTCCAAACCAAGTATATAAGAGGAGAAGCGACAAAGTGAGGGTTTTGGGATTGTTTTTTCGCCGTTTAATTAGAGAAAAGAGAGAGTTTGGGTTCTTGAGAGATTTTTGGCTTGTTCTTGGTGGTTTTGGTGAGATCTGTTGCTGTGGAAGAGAGTGTGGTTGCTGGAAACGAAGGGAAGCTTCTTGTGGTGCTGTTTCCACCGTTTCTCAAACAAATCTTCCTGCAAAAGAGGTGAATGCTTGACCATGGCTTATCTAAGCCGGAAAATCCTTTGTTTGTTTGATTTGTTGTGTTTTGTGGGGTTGTTCTTGCTTGTGGTGGTTGTGCTATGGTTATTATAGGTTCCTGAAGCGTTTGGGTGAGTTTGGAACGAATTGGAGATGTTAGGAAATGGAGATTCGATGATCGGCTTCAAGCAGAACATGTCTTCAGGGTTGGTGTCGATCGACACCAAGTGGGTATCGGTCGACACCATGTTTGGGCCAGTGTCATCGACACCAACTTGCTTGATTCGTGATTTCCTGGTTTGTTGTGTTTGTTTGATGTTTGTTAAACATTGGAATCTCAGTTGCTTGTGTGTATATCCTAGTAGATGAGAGGATTGTCTCACTAAGTATTTGTGATAATACTTACGCATCTCAATTGTTGTTTGTGGTGTGCAGGTATGTGACGTGGAATCATGACAATGAGGAGGAGGATTATCTAGGTCTCGTTTGTGTGTTTTTGTTTTGTATTGTTTATGTTGGAACCATGGATAGAGTCAGGCTAGGTTGATGGATAGAATGGTTATGAATGTTATTGTATTGATGATGTATTCGTTTTGTATTATTTGTATGTTTCCGCTATGCTTAATTGTTATTGCTGGTTTACTGAGGAGTTGTGGTTTGGGTTGGTTTAATTAAGTAGTATGTGATGCTTAATTATATATTGTATTTACTATTAAAAAAAATGGATCGGGTCGTTTCAGATATTGCTTTGCGGCTGAGTTATAATACTTCACAGAAGAAGAAAGGTTCCGTAGATTCATATGACAACTGATTGATATTGCTTCGCGGCTGAGTTATAATACTTCACAGAAGACGAAAGGTTGTGTATATTCATATGACATCTAATTTATATTGCTTTGCCGCTGAGTTATATTACTTCACGGAAGACGAAAGGTTGCGTAAATTCATATGACGGCTGATTTATATTGCTTGTGGCTAACTTATTATAAGAAAGAAACTGAACGTAAACAAATGATTTATATTGCTTCTTGGCTGAGTTATTACAAGAAAGAAACTGAAAGTAAACAAATGTAGTAAAACAATACTACATTGGACAATTTTTTCACATCAATCTGCACAACTCTACACCCTCTATCGTTAGTGTTAAATACATATTTGTGATTTTTTACCCAATTATCGGAAACAACAAGTATCAGAACCGGATCCATCACATATTAAAACATGATAAACGAAAATGAAGAATAATGAGGAAGACGATTCAAAAATTAAGTTCTGGACATATCTGTTGATGTGAAGAACAAAGTGAAGAACATGTAAATCCTTTTTGAACAAGGTTAAGAACATGACGAGTACAAAAAGATGTTTCGTATTTTCTTTGATGATAATGACATGGAATGATGACATGAAATGATTCATCTGACGCCATTCTTAAATTGATGAAGTGGCAAGTAAGCCACCAAACTTGCATATAAATCAGCCTAACTAAACAAGCCATCAAACAAAACTATAATTCAGTCACAGCATGAATACTATTACGGTAAATAAAAACGAAAAACAGCTGTCAAATTCAGCTGTTTAATGTCGTAGCTCATCTGAACCGTATCGTTTCATAAATCGGCCGTAATTGCATGCTATTTTGGTAATTAATCTTTCACTCCTAACTCAGCCGTAAAATGGCTGAGTTTTTCGTTAATCCAGCTCATTACGGCTGATTTATGACACTTAAACGTAAATAATCCGTAGTGACATCCCATAAGCCATTGTTAATAACTCAGCCAGCCGCAGAAATTTTTTTTTTTGCTGAATGCCAGCCGGAGAAAGTTAATCCAGCCGTGTCGAAGTATTAACTCAGCCATTTTTTTTGACAAATCAACCATTGGGTAAAAATTCAGCTGTAATTACGGCTGGGTTATACTCGTCACTCAACCGTTTTCTCATAATTCAGACAGGTTTCATTAAGTCAGCCGTAACGCCAGACTGGATTATGCTCTTAAGTCAGCCGTTTACTCATAACTCAATCATTTTCCTTAAATCAGCCGCAACATACCGTAACTCAGTTGTCATTGCCGATGTAGCGCATTACGACTGAGTTATTTAATTGCTAACACAACGACGCATTTTTTCTGTTGTGAAATTTAAAAGTAATGACATTTTTGTAATTACGTTTTTTCTTATAATGTGGAACAAGGACACGCTTGATATATAAATTATTCCCGAAATATGGTAATAATAATAATAATAAAAGATTTATATGGTTCGGATAATATCACCTACTATGTATAATTTCTGAGTAAATCTCTATTATTATATTATTATTATTCAACTTGACATTTTCAGTGATTTATGTAAAATTTACAATTCCTATGTTATTCAATCAAAAATTTTAAAAAGTCTATTAAAATCCACAGTTATTGAACCGTTGATTTAAAAATCAACTTTAAAATCCACTGTTATTCAAAACAGTTTGTGGATTTGGATTTTAAAATTCTTGAGGTTCCCGAGGATTTGAGATGATTCGTTTAGTTAAAAATACAAAAATACAATCTCGTGGTTTTAAGTGAGATTTAAAAGAATTTTACCATAAATCATATCAACTTCTCTAGAATCTATCAAAATTTCAAATTTCTTAAGTTCCATAAAATCCTCCAAAATCTTTCAAAATCATGGTTTCAATACATCATGACTAATCAAATTACAATCCTTACACTGTTCATTTACTGTGATATAAACAACCCTATATTTGAATTTTTAACTGTTTCCTCGCCAATTGACTTGAGTTACTTCACTATCCTATTCCAAGAATTTGGTGATAATTTCAAATTAATACCCCTATTAGTTTAGAGGGACAGAGAGAGGTGGTTAACATTTGTTAAGTACGACACAAACCCAAGAACAAATCAGCACAGACAAAACAAACATCTTTTGAGTTTTGTACACTATTACTTACCCCCCAAAAAAAAAACCTCAAGACTCCCAAAATGTGCAAAACAAAGATACCCAAAATTCAAAATGGGAGGAGGGGGGTCTCTTAAACTTTAGCTTCTGCACAATTCCTTTCCTTCTGCACAATTCCTTTCATGTCCACCAACTAGCAAACAAACAAACAAACAAACAAAAAAGCAAACCATTCAATCGCAGCCTGATTACAATCTGCAAGAAACCGATAATTTATCGAATTCAAATGAACATGATATGACCAACATCAAGACCACATTTTTGGTTTTCTCAATGCAGCATAGACCAAAAATGAAATCAGACACCAAGTTGCAGCATTTCTCTCACAATCAGTACAATGTGCAAGGCGACTATTCAAGAAAGAAAACTATACAAGACCCATTGGCAATGTTTCTTGCTGGTGTTTTTCTCAAAGTTTAACATGAATGATACTAAAGGCTTTATTTGGTAAAACTTACTTAACCATTATTAACTTAGTTTTACCTGGAAAAATATGGCTAGGATCCACCATTAAAAAAGGAGATTTTTAATTACAAATGGCAAGCTTGGCAGTCCAATCATCAGCTACTCCATAATCAAGGCTGAGCTCAGTCATGGGAGGGATGTTCTCTGCAGCGAAGAGCATGACTCTGGGGAACATCAGACTGTTGTGATCATGGAGTACTAATTGGACAATGACATTTGGATCAGTACTGTGGCTTATGTAACAAGCAACATTCCTCATCTTAGACACATCCATTGCGAAATCAACAGGAGGAATCTGAGGATAAGAAGGCCGCTGGTAACCGGCTACCACCTGAGACAAATCTCCCCATTCTTCCCATCTTGCAGAGGAAAACCGAGCAGGATATACCAATGTATCACCGTTCATGGTCATAATGTTGGCTTGTTCCCTTGTCAAAGCAACCCCAGCATACTCACAAATAAACGCACCAGCATGCAATATATCCAAAGACCGCACTCCCCAACCCGTTTCCAGTGACCTAAACACTTCGAGCCTATTCTTCAAACCCTTCTGAGTCACACGGTTTCGACAAGTTGGAGGGCACTGACACGCCGGTCCACATTCATGTATCAGTGGTTTCAATCTTATCAACTTCCCATGGTAATCATAAGCAAACTCACCTGAATTCTTGGTTTCACAAATGCAGCCAGTGGTACAACCTGTGATACAGCTGCATCCACTTGCACTACCACTCCCTTGAATGAATAAGCCAGGGGGAAATGAAGCTTTAGCAAGGTACTCATAGAACAAAGGTTCTTGATCACTGTCAATGTCATTAAACAAATAGACAGGAACATTGTCTTTCCTATTCGAGATATCGAAACTGATGTAACCTGTCGGCCTGACAGACAACGGGTTGGTTTTAAGAGTGCTAGCAAGCTTCAAAATGGAGCTACCCATCTCAGCCTGGCCTTCAATTCTCTCCAGCCTAAATTTATACACACCGAAACCAGATATCCCAACATCGAACCAAGAATCAACAATCCTAAACAAGCCATCGTAAACATAAACTCTGCTAGAAACCGAGTTCTCATACTTCAACCCTCTAATCACCCTCACTTCAATCCCATAGTACATACTCCGTTCCATGGCAAGATTCCCACCTTCCAGCTTCTGATGTTCAGCTTGCCTTCCAAGCCTATCCTGCCCACCATGCCCTGTATAGATGATCACATCTCCTTGATCATCATCATCCTCATACCCACCAGAAACAATGACACTAGTAGCAATAGGCTCTCCATTAGAGCTAAGACTCCCTGTAAGGTAATCAATCCCAGCTTGAGTCTGCCCATGTAAACCCATAACACACAACTCGAGCCTAAAGAAGAAGATGTCCCCAACTTGAACACCAGGAATCGAACCCACGATTCGTTTATCACGATTCAGCCACAAGAAACAATCTTTCATCAACGAAGCAGCTTTACTATCAGGTCTACCTTTCCTTCCCCCAAACCCTAGACGTTTAGCTTCTTCCATCATCATATAGATCCTTAGGGAATCATAAACCATCCTCGTCCTCCTCACATGTTCACGAAACTGTCTCTCACCATCAGGTCCAACATCAGTGATCCTCACAAGCTCCGACGAACGTTGCTGCGGCTTCGGCCTACGGGTAAAAACACCCGACGGTGGTGAAGCGTCATCCGGAGCCGGCTCAGGGTTAGGATTCTCCTCAACCGGTACGATTGCTCCGGTTAAGGAATCAAGAACCGTAACATCATCGTGACGTTGAAGCCGTTGAGCGAACGCGGTCCTGAAATTGGAGACGGATGATGAAATCGGGGCTTGTGGGTTTGAGTTTGGGAGTTGAAATGCCAAGTTTTGGGTTGATTCAGTGATGGGTTCGAGCTTTGGGATCAGTGAAGGAGACGGGTTCAAAGACGGATCTTGAAGAGGAATGTGAGATGAAGAACCCATCTCTTCAAAAATGGGGTTTTTTTCTCAAAAAATAAAATCGAAGAAATGGGTTTCTTTTAAGCTTCATCCATGGCGAAAGCAGGAAGCTTTTTTACTCAAACGTTCCTCCAGATTTAAATCTCCTACACGGGATGACAAATGATAGTGTGTATTATTAACTCCTAAAATTTAGGCAATAGGAAAAAGAAAAAAAACCAAAAATTTCATACCTCTTTTTTTTTTTTTGCTTTTGAAATACAGAAATTGATGATCTCTAGAGATGAAAAAAGAGAGCTATCCTTGGGGAAATCGTGATTTCTTTTTTGTATCGGTGTGTTTGTTTGGTGCATTGAACCAAACCAAACATACCATAAACATTTTTAGTGACACGTAAGATTTTTTCTAAATTTTGTGTATTAAAATAATTGGTATTTTTAATTTTCTATATTAATGTATTAATTGTATTTTAACTTTTTCTATAATTTGATTTCTTACTTATCAAATTAAATAATTTCTTAACTTATTTATATATATATATAAAGTTAACTTTACTCACTTCTCTTTCCTCCACATTATTATCCACCTAATCAATTCTTTTTTTTCTGCATAAAAACTAATATTTTTAATACTCATTTATTGTATATTTATTACTTATAATTAATAATAATAAAAAATTATTAAAAAACGAGTTTATTAAATTAATTAAATTTTAAAATAGTTTAAACAATAATA
This sequence comes from Camelina laxa, assembly GCA_024034495.1. Classification (NCBI taxonomy): domain Eukaryota; kingdom Viridiplantae; phylum Streptophyta; class Magnoliopsida; order Brassicales; family Brassicaceae; genus Camelina; species Camelina laxa. Next base: position 23,096,267 of record CM043880.1, on the reverse strand, counting down.
TAATTTTTTAGTAAATAATAAAAATAATAACTATCAAAAATGAATTCAATAAAATAAATAAAAATTTTAAAATAAGAAAAATAATACTATAAATTTATTTTAATAATAATTTATTATTAAAATTTATAACCATAAAAGATTTCTTATTTATGGAAACATATACCATAAAGATTTATTATTAAATTTCACTTATAAGAAATATAAGATTAATCTCTTAACTTAACTTAAAAGTTTTGATCTAAAACAAAGATATTGTAAGGGGCACACTTTCTTTTGGGAAAACAATGAAAAAGAATTTTGAAAAAATAATCTATCTAAAAACATAATCAATGATCAGAAAATATAGAAAAAATTATATGTAAGCCGTTACAAAAAGTGTGATTTGTGTACCATATCTCATTAGGTATATTATCAACTGGAGCTACAATTTTATAATATGATATATAACATATATAACAAATATAATATATGTATATATATATATATTATCAAATACTTTTAACCCAAAACATTAGCAAAAACAACATATTTAAAGTACACTATGTTTTTTTTAGAAGATGAAGCTGGGGTTGCATGACAAAATTAACATCTGCAAATAACATATGAAATTTTAGAAAAATACGAAACTTGTTGTGGGGTTTAAACGTTTTATCATTAAACATTCTTGACTTAGTCAGAAATTCTATTATGGCAGATGATGCATTTGGACAACCTCATTGTAGCCACATAACACTAAAACAGTTCATGAAACTTTGTATATTCGCATTTAATGTAGGATATCGATATGTTTAAATGGTCTCTATAATTAGGTCACCGATCGATATTGACGTTAGAACTTATAAATTTATGTTTTTATGGGATATGAATATGATTTTTTTAAAGATAAAAGGCTAGAAGATTGTGGACAATATTGTTTACTCTTTCGGAGAGATTCTTAAGTCATTTTTTTGTTACCATTGCCAGAAAATATTATTGCGACACAAAACAATATATGTTATATATAAATTTTTAAAATAAATACGACATTTATATAGATTTATCTTTTAATCTTCAAATTTTATTCAATGATTCTTATTGATAAAAAATTTAACTAAAATCTCATGTAAAATCGCAAATAGATATAATAAAAAAATATTATCTTCAAAAATATATATATATATTGTATATCACTGGGCAAAATAGATTTATATTCAAAAGTTGGAATGATAATATTTGAGCTCAACAATTTCTATTGATAAGAAATATTTTAAATTAAAATCTCGCGCGTGCGCGGGTAAAAATTCTAGTATATAATATTATTAACATATTGATACACATAAGATTTACTAAAATTTTTGAATATAGAAATAAAAGAAATATAGATCTTTCAAACATATTTCATTTATTTTAATTTTGATAAATAACAGCACAAAAATTAATTTTTATAATTTATATAACTTAGTTAGTTATATACAAATTTTGGTATATACTAATATTATTTTTGCAGAAAAACATTTCTTTTCCAATTAAATATTAAGAGATTTCTTTTACAAAAATTATATATAAATATAAATATAAAAAAACAATCAAAAGCACGACCTTTTATATATTAATTGAAAAAATCGTTGTTACTAAAATTTTGAAATTTGACGAAAAAATTATAAAGAAGAGTATCAAAAATGAATGCAAGTTCTTTTTTATATTTATTTGTTTATTTATAATATTAAAAATATTTAATTATGTATATATATATCCTACTATATTAATTGAGAAGTACAAATATGAAACTAACCTTAAAATGTGTAAAAAATTACATTAAATTGCCATTAGAAAAAATCTATTAAGTTTAATTAACTAATTAAATATATATAATTAATTAAAAATAAAAAACAATCAAATATTAAAAAATCTAAAAAAGTATTTTCTCTCTCTAATAAATTATGGACGAAATTACTAATTAATTTTTTTAAAAATATATAAACTAATCAGAATTTCAAAACTAAGATTTTATATCCAAGTATACAATACCATTATTTTCAATAACTAAATTCGAAGATTTTGTTATGATTTCAAATTATGATTCTCCTAACATCTTTATTTTATTTTATTTACAAATTGTTTGTAATTTTCATATAATATTTATAATAAATAAATTGCATATTTTTTTGCATATGTTATGATTTGAATTTTTTTAAAACGAAGATATATTACTCAATGTATAAAAAAATGTGTGTTTTAGTTTCCACATTGGCGGGTTGGTAAAATTAAATTTATATAGATGATAAATTAATAATTTTATTTGCTCACAAATATAATATTAAAATTACTATTTTATATTTCACAAAATAATGATGCAAATACAATAAATAAACAATATAAAACTGTAATAATACGATAAAAATAAAATACTATAATATTCTAAAATAATTAGTATTCAAATAGACTAATAAATTTACATAACAATTAAAAATAAATATTATCTCAAACAAAATATTTAAAAAACTAATAATAATAATTTTATTATTATATTATAATTTTTTTTAAAAATGTTAACCTGTGCTTTAAGCACGGGATATATCCTAGTTTATACTATTAAAGCAAGAGTATTCACTAGACTCAAATTGGACTATGACTTCTATTTGGTACGTTTTCCGTTAAAAATGATTAGAGAATCGCTTAATTAAATTAAATTAACCTATAGTTAAGAATTCTCTAAATGACGTTTATACCTTTTGGGCAACAACATATTTACAACCGGGTTGACACACGGATCCTGTTTGACCCGATAATAGTAGATTTCAAAACACGCGGGTCCGTTTGTAATCCGGATTTACACTATTCGGATCGTGTATTTGGTTTGATTCAAGAATAATTATTTCCGTCGCCAAACAGAGGTATAGTCTCTATAAATAAGGAAATTGGTGTCCGAGTATTTAATGGCTTCAGTAATATCAAATATTAACTACTACCATACTTAATCCTTATAATTATTACGAATATTAATAATAATAATAAAATCTTTAATACTTATCGATTGTGACTTTGTTGATTACAAAATAATCAATATATTAAATACGAAATTGTATATATATGTAAACTTATCTGATTTGCTTTTATATTGTGAGATATTTACGGAAACAACAAATCAAATCAATACAATTAAATAAAATTAAATCATCATTTAGTTTAGATTTTTCAATATTTCCTTAATGAAATTATTGTAATTAATTATGAGTAGTATAGATGGAAAGAATTAAAAACGCAGAAATATATATATGTAAAGTTGTTAACTAATTTACAGAAAATGTGTATTGTATATCCCATATCAACTAATTATTTTGGAATATGATTCATAATCACTATAAATATATGACTAAAATGTTTTGAGTACAAATGAGGAGGAAGCTTGATTTAACATGTATCCAAATTTAACAGTTTAATTTGGTTATATATATGAGAATATTTAAACTTTTAAAAAGTAAACATATTATAATATATTTACGTTTTTTAAAAAGTTTAAGATATTATAAATATTTAAATTTTTATAGAATGTTTAAATTATTATAAATATTTGAACTCTGTCGAAAGATTAAGATATTATAATATATTTAAAGTCTATAAAATATTTAAGTAATATTAATATTTTTACTCTTAAAGATTGTACAATATAAAAAAAGTTTGAGTTAAACCCATCAAAAAAAGTATTTTTATCAAACTATAAATTAAGCTATGGAAGCGGAGTTTGTCTATCCTCTTACAAAACTACTATCCGATATTGCGGAGTGTCTATTCTCTTACAAAACTACTATATAATATTGCGGTGTGTCTATTTCCGTGAAAAGCTACATTCTGCAAACTACTTACTCTATTAGGATTTCCAATTTACCGTATAACCTCAAATATACAAATAAACACTATATAAAAAAATAAAATAAGTCAAATTAAGTCAAAATAAAAAACTACATTACAAAAATACAAATTAAAAAAAAAAAAAAGTAACTAACAAAATATATAATCACGTGTTATAGCATGGGTCTCCCCTAGTTATACAGTACATTGACATGTGGTACCAAAATTCCTACTACCAGAAATTGACATTGATACCTAATTTGGTACCTGTCTTGATTTTGTAAATAAAGTTTTTCTTTGAAAAAAGCAATTTTAGGTGCATACCATAACTCCAGATTTCCAAAATTAAAAACCTAATATTGAATGCATAAAATTTTACATATTCCATGTTGATTACATATCTCATATTCATGTTTTGATAAATGAATTCCATTTTAAACCTAACTAGATAATTACCCGCGCTCGTAGCGTGTGGAAAAACTTTTTTTTTTTTATATTTTGTTATTTGTTAATAATATTTTTATGTTGTATTATTCATTTACATATTATATAATATAGTACTAAATGGTGAGTTTTGATTCATATTAAACTACTAATAGGTATGCCTGAAAACTACTACCGATACCCGTATTCGACCCATTTTTTGGTTTGTATCCGCCCTGAAAAAAGGTACCGTAGCTTTAGGGTCGAGTGAAAGGTATAATAATTATATTATCCGTGAATAATGATCGAGTATCGGATATTAATTTAATTTTTGAGCGTCCGTTACCCGTCTCATTATCCGTTTTATTACCTGACTCATAAATACACGTTAATATTTTGTAGAATAATGTTACCAGCGTGAGGAAATATTTATGTAAATTTAGATTTCTTTGTTACAAAATAATAGTAGAAAAATGATTAATTCTATATATTTTATTTTGCTTAAGGTCATACTCTGATTTCAACCCGTAGTTGGTACTACTATTTTGGTTTGGTGCAATATCAAATTCGTTAATTATACATTCGGTAAAGCTAAAAGAACCCAACAAAACATGTATTGACCCGTGATTTGGTATTACAAATTAATGTGAACGTGTTTAAAGATCTTAATATACCAAATTTACAAATTGAAGTTATTGGTATAACATGTTATATATTAATTTTATAGGTGAAAATTATAATTATGTTATGTATATTATCAATATTATACACTTAGTATTGTTTATGTAATGAATATTGTGTATAAACAATTAATTTTTAGCCAATTTAATAGTTTGTTATTATTTCCTAAGATTTATGAAACAATAAATAGAGTTTTATTATTTTGTAAATAAATCTAAACTTTTCTTTTGTTTATTAGAATAATTAAAATACAATAGCATTTTCGTAATATGTCACATCAGAATTGGTTAAATTTTTAACAACATAGCTTAAATAAGTATATAGATATATTTTAAAAATAGAAACAATGTTGTATCTTAATTTTAATATATATTTATTATTATTAAATGATTTTGATATGTAAATATTTAATATTAGTTTTATAAATAAATTTAAGTTTTATAATTTTTCTAAATAGTTTGTTATTGTTTCCTAAGATTTTTGAAACAATAAATAGAATTTGTTTAATTATTTTATTACATAATTTTGAAATTATTTTATTAAATAATTCCAAAATTATTTTATTAATAATTTCTTGTAATCTAATAAATTGATAGTTGCTATTTTTAGGTAATCATTTTCTGATTACAACAAAATAATATTAAGATTTTTTTTTTTGATAAAGATTAATATTAAGATTATGTTATTATATTTTTTATTAAAATACAATGGCATTTTGTGTAATATCTTACATGTACTAAGGTTATTTGTTTATAGGGTTGCTTAAATAATATAATAGAGATACTGAATGCATAAGATTTGCATCTTGGAGGAAGATTACATATTCGATATTCACGTTTTAATAAATGAATTTCATTATATATAAAAATACTGAATAAATGCACCATATTTTCATGATTTAAACATTTAATATTTCATATGTTTCAAAATATAAAATATTTTAACTGAAAGTACATAGATTAAATATATATATATATATATATATATATGTTTATATTAACCGTGGTGGTCGAGTCCGACGTCGTCTCCCGGAGGTGTGTTCGAGTCCGACGTCAGATTTGGAGGTCTTCTACGTGAACGCACGGTCAAGTGGGAGGTGACTCCACCTAGGCATGCTCGAGTCCCACGTCGCTCCTCAGATGGTTGCTCAAGTCCAACATATTCAGCTCGCGGAGTGGTGCTCGAGTGGGATGACATCTTTCTCGGTGGCGCTCGAGTGGGACGTATCAAATCATTTGTTGTGCGCTTAAGTCGGATGCACTTCTCAGGCTCCATTCCGTTCCAACAGTCTGGACATCTTCTAAATACCGAAAATACTTCAAAATGCACGATGCAATGTAGGACTTATGCAAAACTAACTAATTATGCATTCTATGCAAAAGAGACTATCAATGATGCAAAACAATGAGTTATCCTAGCTAATTGCATGAAAAAAACATACCAAGATCTTGAGTGGAGAATGTATAAACGGGGCGGTTTTGCATATTTTATCAATAACGCTTTTATGTCACCATTCAACACACTTTTGCTTTTTCAAAAAAAAAAAAAAAAATAGGCATGAACCGTTTTTCACAACCAAACTAGTATTTACCCAGCGGTCTACCAGAAACCGCACATTGGATAATACACTTTTTATAATTATTAATATAAATTATTATATAGATTAGCCCTGTAAACGGAGCGGATATCCGGCTTTAAACTAGTCGGATCCGGATCCGTTTTCAGCGGATATGAAAACACTATCTGGATTCGGATCCGTGGTACCGAATATCCGAGTACAAATATCCGTGTCTAAAAACCTAGTATCCGCGGATATCCGGATCCATTTTTTTTTTTTTTTTTACCACCATCAAACGAAACCCTAGCATACTAATCACAAACTCAAATCTCTTCTCTAGACCTTTTTTGTTCTATTTTCTTCTTGATTTCTCTTAATTTCGTTAACTACCACAGCTAAACGCCGGATCTTGTATGGATCTGTCCAAAACTCATCATAAGATTCAATTCCTTTCTCTATAACCACTCAAAATGTAAAGCTTGAAAAAAGTATGAAAGCAAACATACACTTCTTTTGATACGATCTTCTGTTACGAAATTAGAAGAGGAAAGCAAACTAAAAGATTGGAGGAGATGAAGTTACAGTAACTAGGTTATTTTGAAAGAAAACGAGAGGAAAGGGGGAGAGAGATCGTGGGAAGAAAAATAACAGTAGGTAGGTTATTTTGCATCATTAAAAGGCCCATAAGTTTAGCTAAGCCCAATAATTTAGTTAATCTATTAGTATTATTAGGTCCATTAGTATTATTAAACCCATTAGACTAATAACTATTCGGATACAGATAACCGAACCAAAAATTGTTTATTATCCGCATCTGAATCCGTATCCGTTAGATCCGAAAATTTACTATCCGAATTTGTATTCGTTTTGGCCGGATATCCAAATTTTCAGATCGAATTCGGATCCGGATCCGGATATCCGCGGATATCAGATATTATTCTCAGCGCTAATATATATACATGGGTAAAAAGGAAAAAAAAACAAATTTCTCTCTCTCATTATTATTTTTTATTTTCTTTTTTTGGTAAGTCTTCTACATAATTTTTTTTATAATTCAAATATTAATTTTTAAAAAATCATTATAATTTATAAAATTATTGATAGTTTACCAATTTGGAATTAAAGAAGATTGACGTTATGAGTGGATTTGTAAATCAAAGAGTTTGATAGTAGATATTTTTTGTCATGTACTTTTTTTTTATGATTACACTCGTTAATTGATTTAGTAATAAATATATATGTATGATTAAAACTTTTATTTTATATAACATAAAAAATACAATACAAATTGATAAATAAACTATAGTTTTCGTTACAGCGAATTTTAAAAAAAATCAGATGTATTTCTTCACTATTTAATTAAATAAATTTACCTCATTAATTCAAAATAAATTTTGGCTTTTAAAGTTCATATATAATAGATCAAAATGTTAGTTCATTGACATTTAAATCAATAATAATCCATTTAAAATTATAATATATTTATTTGTTTTTATATCTATAATATATATTTTGCTATTTTGTAGCTATTTTAAGTTTGTAAATATATAAAATGTTTCTTTATTAATATTAAACTAATTAAAATAAATAATCATACTAATTATTAACAAAATAATATGAAATCTGCACCGCAACTAGTTTTTCACCAATCAAATATTTGTTTGTACCGCTTATTGTGCATTAACCGCACTTGTCCTGCAAATACGTTTATCCCGCACGTACCGCAGTTAAACCACACCACACTATCAAATCGTTTATCCCACACAATCAAATCCGCTGTTAGCATTCGGACCCTAAAGAGAGACAAAACACAAACATATCAACGACCCCAAACTTATTCTTTGCTTGCCCTCAAGCAAACAAGCAAACAAGCAAACAATCAAGGATAGGTTTGAAGATGGGGTCTCACAACTTAAAACATGCTGAATAGAATAGTTAGAATCAAGGTCGTTATTTTTAGTCCTATGATGCAAGGTGAAGGGACTCTATTTTAAAACTTTAGACAAGTTCATCACAACCTGAAACGATTCCAATCTTTAATCTACACATGCAATCCTATCAATCATTCCCTTTAACATTAATTAATAGAGGGCCATGACTCAAGCTATGCAATGTCATCAAACTCATTTGGCTAGGGTAAAAGGTTAGAGACAAAACTGGTATCCTTTTCACGTGGTTTTAACAATACAAAACAAGGGTCTCCCACGAAAAGGAGTTGAGCTGAAGAGAAGGCTAAAGATTGAAACCAACTGATACATACAAGAGCAATACCCCATCAACCAAAAGGTTCCCAAGGAAACTCAGCTCTAATATTCTAACCCGGAATTTGGTCCGGTCTCTACCCATCAACAATATCTCTTCTCAAACTCATTCTCTTATTCTTGCACTTAGTCTTAGGAGGAGGTTACTTTTTATCATTCTAGCGGATTGAGAATTCTTCTTTATCACTATGGTTCTCTTTATTTTCTTCTCAGAACTCTAGAGATCTTAAGCATTTTGTTTTCTTTTCTTTGACTAATCTTTTCATTCTATGCCTAGAACCAATAACTCTTTTTACTGTGCTAATCTCAAATCCTTTACTAGACTTGTAAATCTTGGAAACACATTCCCCCTCTGATATGCTCAATTAACCCTAGAGGTATTCTCTCAAATTAATAAATCACTGTAGTACCTAGGGGCCGAATTCCACAATGACTCTTGTTTACACAATAGATTACAAAGTTTTATGATTACACTAAATAGGTTGATTTAAATTAAGAAAAACAATGCAAAAAATACTAAATTAAAGGGTTATAAATTTAATGGATTAAAAAACTAGGCCTAGGAAATTTTTCAGAAAATTATAGAATATCAAATCAATTCATAAATTATACTATAATTCATAAACACTAGAATAATAAACACAATTTTTTTTTTGTGTAGATCTGTTCTAAATTTTTCATAAACTAACTATGGATGATAACTTCACCGAACAACTATACATACATTCAGACTAGATCAAAATAATAGCTTTGCTAAATGTTTTTCTCGAAGAGCTTTACTAAAAACTATATCTTTAATTGATTTTGCAGAAGAATTATGCATATGATTTTTATGAAATTATGCACATATAGAATTGACAAATTGTTTTAAGGGAGTTTGATTATATAAACACTTACAACATAGTTTAATGAGTTAATGGTTATCTTTTTTCTTTTTCTTTCCATCAATAAGAGGCATGATACCGAGTTTGAATCAATGTGGTATCGATGATACACTAAGGGCATCTCCATTGATGCATCTTAAACGAAATTTCTTAACAAATATTTTTATTATTATTTTTGAAAAAAGTTAGATTTAGAACTTCTTAATAAACTGTAAAATTTTATGGTCCATTGATAGTTGTTAAATTTAAGGTTCTAAGAAAAATAATATAAATATTATATGGACTGAAAGGAGATTACACATATGGACTGAAAGAAATGAAAATGCAAAAAAGAATCATTCAATGTCATTCATCTACCAAATAAGTAGAGATAATTCTTCCACGCAACTGCCTGATGAGAGCTGCGAGGAGGTGGACTGTTGGGACTTGAGACTAACTTCTACTCATGCTTATGTAGAGATCACCATAAACATATGTCTGCATTCACATGGAAAACATATTGATGAGCAGTTTAGATAATCACACGCTTCTCAACAAGGGTAATAAAAACTAACGCAAACAAAACATTGTGCAGCCAAAATTTGAAATCTTACCTTCTGGTCATTATACAATTCACCACCATAGAGTATCATCAACTCAGTCTCTTTCAAAGGATTTATAGTAAGCTGCATTAATATTCATCAATCAGCACAGATTTTGGAAAAATTCAAAAGCTTTAGATCAAAAAAAAGTTTCAATCTTTTAAAAACAAAAACAAACAGAGTAAGAGAGCCTAACCTCGAGCAAATCCAGTCACCACGTTTCATCTCAATGTTCTTCTGATAAGACCCTTGTCCATTTCTATCTGATATATGATTTTGCATCGTGCGATGAACATTCGACTCAGGAGTACGAACACTCATCTTTGCTATCTTCTGGCTCAAGAGGCTTCGAACCGACGACTCCATAATATCTTAGTTATGGTGTTTGATCCCTTCAGAAGAAGCAACATCCACAACATAACTCAAAAGAAGCCTCATCAAATCAACTGTACTCACCTTATCCACATCCAATATCTAATACGAAACAGAAATGATCAAACCATTGGGGCACAAATCACACTGAAGAAGAGAATGCACAATCCACCATCAAAAGAACTCACCTTACCAATGCCACTTCTTAGATAAAGGCTCATCCTTTTAAATGAATCTGGACAACTCCTAAATAAAAATGGCTTTCCATTGTTCACCACCACTTCAACGTCTCTCCTCGAATCCATTCTAATAAACAAGTAACATTATCAGATTGAATAATCAATCAAGAAGAAAAAGAGAGAAACCAAGAAACCGCAGCTAAACTTAAGTAATTCAGGTTGATCACGAGCTAGAGGTAAGCAAGCGAGAGCTGGTCGGAAAAGTTCATCAGGAAAACCGGGGAAGAACTCGTTTTCCAAACCGGAAATTGAACCGGAATCAGAGAAATAACCAGCTTGGGAGAGAGAATGAAGTAGCTCTGTCCATTCAGGTAGCTGGTGGTGGTGATATGAAGGAACAAAATCTGCGTCGGAGAGACGGACTTGGTGAGTGTAGAACCGTCCGATTGGAAACGTGGGAATAAGCGGCTGTAAAGAGACGAATGGACGGAGAGAGAAAAGGATTGGGCAAGCTTGCAAGTTTGATTACTCTGGTACTCAAGCTTGTAAAGCCCTAAGAGAAAAGGGCTACGAGGTGATTCTGATCATTTCCAATCCGGCTACTATCATGACTGACCCGAAGACTGCTAACCGGACTTATATTGCTCTGATGACTCCTGAGCTTGTTGAGCGGGTTATTGAGAAAGAGAGGTCTGACGCTTTGTTACCTACCATGGGTGGTCAGACCGCTTTGAACCTTGTTGTTGCTCTCGCTGAGAGCGATGCTCTCGAGAGATACGGTGTTGAGTTGATTGGTGCTAAGCTTGGTGCGATTCAGAAAGTTGAGGATCGTGATTTGTTTAAGCAGGCTATGTAGAACATTGGTCTAAAGACTCCACCTTCAGGGATTGGTAACACTCTTGATGAGTGTTTCGACATTGCTCAGAGGATTGGTGAGTTTCCTTTGATTATCCGTCCTGCCTTTACGTTAGGTGGTACTGGTGGTTGTATTGCGTATAACAAAGAGGAGTTTGAGTCTATTTGTTGGCTGCGAGTGTGACTAGTCAGGTTCTTGTTGAACTTTCGAATTAGGTTTGGTGGCTTGAAGGTGTTTCTTGTTTGTTCTTTTCGCAATTGGCTAAATCCTAAACCGAGAACTCTCAATTTCAGAGATGCAAAGAGATAGGCTAAAACATTATAATCCTTGCTCTTTAAGTAATTTTGTTTCTTTGATTGTTGGGTGTGCTCGTATACTTAATGTCCCCTGATTTTGGATTTTTCCATCTGCTTGATTTTGTTAGAGTAGTCATTGCACATTGAACAAGGAGATCATTAGGATAGTGTGGCAAATCTAAAAAGATTTTTTTATCTGTGTCATTGCACATTTTGTTTTATCTGTACTTTGTTTTTGTGGAGAATATGGTTTTCGGGAAGCTTTGGAAAGTGTATAGAGCTGGGATTGAAGATTGGCTTGTTGGTTTGTTTCAACATTGGGTTAGACAACTGTTTTGGTTGCTGATAATCCCATTGGTTCCAAGTGGAACAAGCAAAGCAAACGTATGGTCATCAGAAAAGAGTATATAATTGAATGATCTAGTAATTAGTTTTTGAAAATTGTGTAGGCGATTCAAAGGTAGTTTAAATAGTACACGATTGTGAACGTGTTTATTGCATAGTACTTCATTTGTGCTGATAGACTCATGGTAGATAGTAAAGAGTGCGTTTTGCAGACATCACAGTCTATTGTCCTGTCCTAATTTTCACAGAGGCTCGGAAGGTTTCAGTCCGCAATGAGTTACACATTTAGTCTTGTATTGCTTGTTCTCTAAGCCTGTACAGGAAGTGAGGTAGATTTTAACACAAATTGCATTTGATATGGACCCAATGTTAAGAGTTTTCTTGTATCAAACTGTTGTTTATCCCACTTATTACTGTCATAGGTATCTCCCCCGTTGATAGTAAAAACTAGAATCTCCTTTTCGACAGTTGAATATATTCTTTGTACTACCAATACCAGAGTTAGTAATGGGTGTGAGGTAGAGAGACTTAATAGCCTAATTTTTGGTGAAGTGTGTGCATATATAACCTTAGGCTCGTAACCACCTCAGGCACACTATTTCTGCTACTGTGACATCAGTACTAAGAGTGATATTAAATAACTGTTTTGGTAGCTGAAATCCCGTTGGTTCCTACTTGAATAGACACACCAAAGTTATAATTTTGAGAAGAAAAGTATTATAGATGATTGCTAAAATTAGTTTGTGAAATCCCTGCAGGCGGTGATGAAATCACAAGGATTGCAAAGAAGACTTTGATGCAAAGATTCAAAGGTGGTTCCACGTCTCAAATGGCCCTTTTGTCGTCTATCTATAGGTGTGTATAGAGATGTTTGGACAAATAGAAAAACAGAAAGGATGTGTAGTGAGTTTGATGGTGGAACCTTTATTATTGGTTGATACAAAAGACATGAACATTCGTTTGAGTGTTCGTGATCGAGATAAACATAAACAGTTACAAGATGATTTGGTTAAGAATATTTGGGCAAAATTTGGAGAATAAAATTAAGCATTTTCTCTTTTTATAAATTTTACTTGTCTTTTATTATGTTTTAATGTTTTATATGTTTAAAATTTTATGAAATGCAATAATTTTATAAACATATATCTCAAATGCAATAATTTCATATTGTAGTTTAAATTTTTAATTTTTAAAAAATAAAAAAAAAAAATTTAAGAGATTCAAAATAAGAACTCACCATTGGGGGAAACTTTTAATTAACAATCACAAAGTTCTTAATCTACTCGAAACACAAAATCTATTAATAAACAATCTTAAGAGGCCCTCAAATATATCTCCCCATTGGGGTTGCCCTAAGCTAACAATTGATTCTTACCAAAATTTGTTTATTTCCACTATAATTAATGTTTTTTTGTTAGCAACTTGTAAACATCTCATTAAGATGCATCAATGAAGATGACCTAACAGACTAATTAATTAAAATATATAAATGTTTAAGAAAGTTAACTGCTACATGAATGTGGTATCGATGATTTCGATTATTATTTTAGTTGATTTAGATGCTTCCGATGTAATAAATGATATGTAAACAATCTGACCTGTTATTTATTTATTTATACAATTAAATACTTCATAATATATAATTACAACTCAAATAATAGACTAACATTAAATCAACATATCCAACTTCAAGTAAGATAAACCAATTATCAACATACATAACAGAAACATATAAACCAAGCTAACATAATGAGCAATTTAGGAAGCTTCTAACCAAGTTCCAACGAGAATAACATAACCACAATATAACAACCAAAATCCTAGATCATTCTCATTCACATTGTTATGATTTCACATCACACATTACTTAAACAAAGTGTTCAAACAACAAATATAACCAGGAGAGACTTTCCTTACGTCTGCAACAACCTAGCATGCCTGTTAACTATCAAATCCCTCCGGTGGAAAGCTACCTTTAGACTTCATGGAGCTTCCCACAAAATCTTGTGTCGATCAGGTAACATAGGGGACCATGATCACACTTTCAATCTTCTTTGGTCCCAGTTCGCGTTTGAGAAGAAAAGTTCCACCAAACTTTGGATATGATTTGCTATGTCGAATCCTTTTTCTGCCAAACCATGACAGTTCTGTCTCCTTTGCCTTACATACCAAGGTCGAGCTTTCTCTCTTCTTCTTTTCCTTCACACCCAACAAACAAGTCTCTCTTTCTCTCTGAGCAGCAATGATAAATAGTAACACACAAAAGGAGAAAGATACCGAGGCTTATAGAAAAGAAGTAGGGCTTTTTTGTTTTATTTAATTAAACAAGAAATTAGTGAAACCAATAATTAAACCATCTTATTGGTTTAATCAATAAATCGACAAGCTTAGTAAACCAACAATAATTAAACTGAATCCACTTCAGTTTCTGATGTAAACACCAATATTTTATTATTATCCAAGACACATGCATTACAATAAGAATGATATTATTGACAAAATATATATTTAAAATAATATATTAAATCATAAACAAAAGTTCAATAAAAATAATATTAATTCATATCAAAAAACATATATATGAACATATATAACCATGTACAGTAGAGCTAAAATATATATAAATTTAATGAGTGTAGTTTGAAATTAGGAAAAAAAATACACTAAAACAAGGCTTATAACTAGGCATTAATGCTTCTTAAATATTGACAGCAAAATGTTTTTTGTTTAGTATAAGGGCTAATTTGTCCAATAACCAAATTTAATGATTTAATTAAGAATATAGCATGTTATTTGCAAAAATTAGAAAATAGGATTAAGCGTAGAAAAATAACCATTATAGTGTTTGATGGTGGTGATTGGTGATGGTGGTGGCTCGCAGCCGATAACCAGAGAAGGTGGCCAGAGGCCAGAGATGGTTGGAGATGGCCAGAGGTGGCCGGAGGTGGTGGCCGCCGGAGTTGGTGGTCACCGGAGTTGGTTGGATGTGGTGATCGACGGAGTTTGCCGGAGATGGTGGCTGCCGGTAGTGGTCACCGGAGTTTGTCGGAGGTGGTGGCCGTCAGTGGTGGTCATCAGAGTTGGTCGGAAGTGGTGGTCACCGGAGTTGGTCGGAGGCGGTGGTCACCGGATGTGGTGGTTGCCGGAAATGGCGCCGGAGGTGGCAGTAGTGGTGGTTACCGAAGGTGGTGAGAGAATAGGATGGTGGTAATGTTGGTAAAGGGTGGTAATAAAGGTTAATTTTGTAATTGTTATATAAAATATACACAAAATAAGCTTTATGTAGTTAGAATAGTTATGGATTAAATTATAAAGTTTTTTCTTGTTATACACTGGAATTCTTCTTATTATAAACCTTTTTGTTTCCATAACATAAGAAAAACTCCTTAACACTAATATGTTACAGAAAACCACTAAATTTACTAACGGCACAACGACTTCTACTTGTACTATTGTTGCTACAAAGCAATTCACACGATCACTCCTGTTTGATTAGATTTTTTTGTCACATTCTTTCATTAGTTTTAGATAGCTTTTTATTACATTTTAAGAAAAATAGTTGAGGTTTTATTATGAAATTAGTGTAAATAATTTTCGAGAATAAGAGATTATAAACTAAATTAAATTGTGCATCCGTGGGAGAAAATCATGACGAAACGACCCCAATGTCCAAACTGTTGACTAGAGCTGATCTTCTTTTTACTCATCTATCCAAAAGCTCCACAATATTTTGTTGTTTAGTCAAAGTCGAAAAGGGGTAGAGATGGATTGGTCACAAGTGCTCAACAGCCACATTCGATTTCGTATCATTAATGACAAAATATACAATTATTTAGATGGAGCCAAGTTCATTATTAAAATCCCACATCGGTTGGGATGTGTTTTTGAGGATGATATATAAAGATGATGGACTACAGTATTTATTGTCAATTGGTTTTAGGTTGGATGTCTATGATTCCTAATATAGTATCAGAGTTTATGATTAGGTCCAACAAGCAATTTCCTCACAAATAAATGGTTTTCCACCTATTTGATCCATGGAAATAGCATGTTTTTTTTTGTATTTCTGAGATGTTGGGTATGAGCAGTTTTCCATTGGACCACCCACATCACTAGGAGGCCTATTAGAATTCCACATCCGTTGGAATATGTTTCTAGGGGTAATTTATAAGGATCATGAAGCACTTCACTCATTGCCTATTTGTTTTTAGGTTGGTGGATGTCCGTTGTTTTTAATAATTCATCTCAACCAAATTGCTTGATATTTGAATTTTTGCTTAACTCAATATTCTTAATTACGTTTTTGGCTAAGACTGTAGTTTTTATGTCGGAACAAATTTATCATGACGTTTGCGTGGACCCAAAGATTGTGATCTTTTGTTAAAGACATGAATCAAATCAACATAGACGTAGACCGGTGATGGAAAAGTCACGATTAGTCTGGTTTAGCTGAACAAATGATTCTGCACACTCATACTAGATTATATTAATTCTAAATATTAACTTTTAACCTAATTTTGTTTCATAGTTTATTTTAATATGATATATTCGATGTTAATTTTCTTAAATTGTTTTTTTTTTTTTTTCTTTTTTGTGTCTAAAACAAATCCAAAAGAGTCAGAGATACGAAAGGCCTTGAATACTCAATGATAATATTAATTAATAATTAGATAGACAAATAAATTATTTTCTTAAGGAACATAATTAAATTATAAATCTCCAATTCAGATTATCCAAATATTGTATAACTATGATCTTAATGTTTTTCTTACGTGCTTTAATGATGATCCTTAGGGTTAAAAAAAACTCTAAAAGAATTTTAATGAGATCATTTCTAACAAAATTTCTACGATTAAATTAATTGGAAAACCATTGGGTTTCTAGAGACTTATTATGTGGAAATCTGATGACACAAAAGAACATACATTCTCCGTTTGTCCATATACTTTCACTATGTGGTCCAACATTTACACACGATGACATAACCTACTTGAATTGGGTATATCTTTGAACCGGAACAACATTTTGCATCAACTATTTCCTCTATACTTTCCGCTTTCACCATTTTGACGTTGTCCTATTCAATCTTATGTTCCAAGCCACGATTTACTAGTTTGGCGAGAAAGAAACTGATCGGACGACATCAACAAGGTTATTACACCATTTGGGTTTCTAGTTCGTATCAGTGACAAGGCGGTTGGTAACCACTTCTTCCATCCGTTACCCAAAGAGGCAAAGACTAGCAAGTGGGGTGGCCTTCTCAATGGATGGCATCAAACTTGTTAGTCTCTTTTAAATCTCTTTACTTATGATCTTGTGATATTTATGTTACATGTTATTCAAATATCTTTTTAACTTTTAAAATAACTCTAGTTTTTATTGACCAATAATTTCGCATTCCGGAAAAGAAAAGAAGAATCTTATATAGTTATAAATTATTATATTTGGTTGTTCATGTTAGGTGTGGGCGTTCGGATTTCTGATCGGATTCGGTTTGGATTTTTTGGATTTCGGATTTTTTTGATATTAACTCTAACATCCATCCGGATATTTATAAAATTTGGATCAGTGTGGATTTGGATAATTCAGATTTCGGATCGGTTCGAATATGATTATCGATAACCAAAATTAAACCAAAAGTTATTAGATAAGGTTTTATTGAGATACTTTTTAATCTTATTGTACCCAAATAACCATACTAACAGACTTATTTAAAACAAAATAAGATAGAAATGAAGCAAATGACAAGGTTCTCAAAGAACCATACAAATACAGGAAAACGGTATTTTCATACCCAAGCTAAGGGGGTATGTTGAATTCATACCCCAGCTATAGCATTGAGCAAATCCATACACAATGTTAAGTAAAATTCAAATTAGCTACCCAAACTCAAGAAATTGTGTAAGAACATACACAACGCGTAACGGTGTTATCTGCCCGTTAACAGCCGCTTACGTGGCTGCCACGTATGAAACGACGTCGTTTTGAGAAACAAATGAAAGAGCTCATTTTGTCCAAAACGACGTCGTTTCCTTTATCTTCCTCTTCTTCCATATTTCTTCTTTCCCGACCTCGTCAGTGCTAGCTCCGACCTCTACGAACGTCCAACGCGCCGTATCATTGACGACACTGAAAACTTTCTCGAGAAAGCATTGACGATGGTCCAAAGATGCCGTGATGATGGCTACATAATGCGTCTTTTCAACATAATCCCCGCCGCAGCATTCCGTAAAATGATCTCCCAACTAGAAAACTCCGTCGGCGACGTCTCTTGGCTCCTCCGTGTCTCAACTCCCGCTGGTAACGACATCGACTAAGGGTTTGGCTACTTAGGTCTTCCTCCGATCGCAGCAAACGAACCTATACTCTGTCTTATTTGGGAACAAATCGCGGTTTTAATGACCGGTTCACCGGATGATAAATCCGACGCCGCCGCGTCGTTAGCTTCGTTAGCGAGAGACAACGACAGATACGTGAAACTGATAGCTGAAGAAGGTGGAGTCAACCCTTTGTTGAAACTTCTTAAAGAAGGTAAAATCGACGGTCAAGAAAACGCGGCGAGAACAATCGGGTTATTGGGTCGTGATCCGGAAAGCGTGGAGCATATGATTCAGCTTGGAGTTTGTTCAGTTCTTTCGAGTATTCTCAAAGAAGGTTCGATGAAGGTTCAAGCCGTTGTGGCTTGGGCTGTTTCAGAGCTTGTCTCTGGTAACCACGCGAAATGTCAAGAGCTCTTCGCCCAAAACAACGTGATTCGTCTTCTCGTGAGTCATTTAGCGTTTGAAACGGTTCAAGAACATAGCAAATACGCGGTTGTCGCGGGTAGAGCTACGTCGATGCATCACAGCTATGGCTATCATGGAGATAACCGACGTGGCGGAGGAAAACGCCGATCTAAGAAGATCAGCGTTCAGACGAACTTCACCGGCGTGCAAAGCCGTTGCTGACCAGTTATTGAGAATCGTAGAAAACGCCGACGCCGGATCCGATTTGCTCATCCCCTGTGTAAGATCAATCGGAAACTTAGCAAGAACGTTCAAATCAGCAGAAACGGAAGAAGAAATATGGAAGAAGAGAAAGATAAAGGAAACGACGTCGTTTTGGACAAAATGAACTCTTTCTTTTGTTTCTCAAAACGACGTCGTTTCATACGTAGCAGCCACGTAAGCGGCTGTTAATGGGCAGATAACACCGTTACACGTTGTGTATGTTCTTACACAATTTCTCGAGTTTGGGTAGCTAATTTGAATTTTACTTAATATTGTGTATGGATTTGCTCAATGCTATAGCTGGGGTATGAATTCAACATACCCCCTTAGCTTGGGTATGAAAATACCGTTTTTCCTATAAATACATAAAAGATATATGACATATCTATCAGAATATCAAACTGTTTTTTATATGTTCGGTTATATTCAGATATCTATTGGATATCGGTTCGGATCGGATAATATCTGATATCCAATATAATGAAAGCCAAGAACCGATCCGTTAATTTTCTTAATTTTGGTTTGGTTATAATCCGCTTGTTTCGATTCAGATTTGGATTTTATGTCCAGGTCTAATTCATGTGTTCGTTTCATTTCCATATGATAGGGTAATATAATGTGCCTAGATTAATTTTTTCTAGTTTCTAGAGAAACAAGAACCACTAAACAACAAAACAAACAAAACCTAGCAATAGTCTCATATCCTGATTGACTGGTACACGTACACGCAAGTCGCAACACAGAAACAGTTACATTAAACTTTTTTTTTTCTTTAAACGACATTATCCGTATCTATGATGGATTTACTAAAACAATTTTTTTTATGATAATGCGTTTAACTTGACCAACTTAGCTTTGCAATATTCTTAATGATAATCATTATCTTGATGAGATTTTTAAAGAAGGAAAGAAGTAACAAATTAACTAATTTTATAATACTACTAATTATGTCTCTTTTTGAATTTGGCTTACGGCTCAACAGAGATATACATGCATTAACAAAAGAACTGATGAAAAAAGGTTCTGAAAACGAAATGTTTGGAACATATTGAGCAATAGCGATCTAAGTTAGGTCTATATTTTCTGAATATAATATTTCTCCACTTAGAAAAGATATATATATATATATATATATATATATATATATATAGACTGATAAACCATTAGCTTAATGTGAATCAGTAAATGCAAATGGCTACATCTGAATATTTACCTTTGTTTGTATCATTTAACATCTATGTTACGCCAAAATGCATAAGTGCATTACATTTCTCGTTTCAAGTAGTCGATTTTTCTGTTGTTTCATACATTATTTTAACTGAAAACTATAAGCAATTTTATAAGAGATCACAAGGTTTATTACCACAATCTTATTTCTTCACCTGCGCATGTATTAAGCCTAGAATTTTAGTCAACGAGCTCAAAGTTTCTCCAAACAACTTGTAACCACAAACAATTACAATGCTGAAAAAATAATCAAATATTTATAACTAGTTTTTCTTTTGAACTACCATAAAGCTAATGTTGTATAATTAACCGGAATATGTGCTCAACAATGGTATCTAATTCCTGATTTATTTTGACTCGTCATCACATAATATTATTGGTTTCCTACATTTTAAATATATTCGTATAGCTAAAACTATCTTAAAATAGTATTATAATTTTCATCAAGTATGTATTTGATTGTTTATAAGGATTTTTTTTTTTTTTTTTTTTGGAAGGGACTGCTTTCTTTTGTTATTCATGTATCTTTGTGTTAAAAAACGAATATGTATATCTTCAAGTTTTTTTATTTTTCTTTATTTTTTTTAATTTCTTTTGCTAATGGAAAAGTACTAAAGTAAATGCGACAGTCTTAGTCTTGTTTGGGAAATGGTTTGCGTTATAGCAACCACTTGGACTTTTTCATTTTTAGACCGATTGCTTAGAACTAAGCATCTAGAGAACTGACCAGCTTATTCCATGCCATTATATGATTTTTTTTCTTTTTTAGGAGAGAGATTTCTTAGGTTTTTTTGTATAACTCACAATCTCACATACTATATGGTCCAGTAAACTTTTCATATGAAGTATCAAATCCACCAGATTGGCTGCATAGTCCCCAGTACTTAATTTATAAAGTTAAGTTGACAAAAGATATATAGAGGATAAAAAACAAAAACAATAGATATAGTCTATTGTTTATATTATATTTTTCAATGTAAAAAATCCACCCTATGAAATCTAAATTTGGCCAAACAATAACGCTTAGTAAACTATGTATAAGATTTGTCCATACTTAAAGCTTTGATACCATGTTGGCAGAAAAGTTTCTTGTCGCTATTAGGTTATCGAACAAAATCTTGTTTCGGCAATTCTAAACAGAGAAACTAGCAAGTGGAGTCAAAGTCAACCTACAAGAAAAGGCTATGGATATGTTCCAGCCAACCACACGTATGGTTTATGCAAAACAATGCAATCTTTTGGTGGGTAATAAACACGCTTATTAGCTAATCAATACAATAAAAGAGTTTATAAAAAGAGTAAAGAAGTGATCATAATAAAAGTGAAAATTTGTATTGGTTTCAAAACGGGCATGAAAGTTACAGTTCAGCTCTAAGGATCCTCGGGTCAAAGTTTTGCAGTTCAAGATGTTTAGGTTTCGCACTACAAATAAAGTAAGGGAGCATCACTTGTTATGCCTAATCTTACCTAATCACGACCATTGGTATTTATTTGCTTCACAACTTTTAAAAACTCTCCAAGAATGTTAATTATGTCTCATTTCTCTGAATTTCTTGTCATCAAATACACGTACGTACTCCAAATTTAATATTTTTTTTTTTGTGTGTGTAAAGTGAAAGATCTCATATCTTTGAGTAGTAACAAAGTTTATGGCATCATCAAACTTTTGGTAACAGTATTTAAGACACGTAGGAAAAGTATATTGAATAATCTTAACTTAATATAGAAAGTCGAATTAGAGAGAGAAAGTCGAGCGAGTGTGATTCACGCGCGGCGATTTTTTCTCTCCCACCGTTTCTTCTTCTTCTGACCACAAGCTCGTGTTCCGATCTGGGTCCTCCGTCAATTCCGGTGACTGCGAGGATCCCTCGGCCCATGGTTCTTCACTCGCGACTCTTTGCATGTTACCGGCGAAGCTGATGGACGGAATCAAGGGAGCAGTGGAGAGGAGAAGAATCCGCGAGACGCCGATGGCAAGAGCTCTGCCGGAGGAGTTGCTACGCGGAGTGGAAGAGGAAGATTCACGGCGACGAACGAGAGAAGAAGGCAGATAGATCGGAGGATTGGAGATCTTGGAGGTTTCGCGGGATCGGTTACGATAGGGGAGGTAGTCTCCGATCCGGCGAAGCTAAACCACCATCGAAGGCCCGCTTATCTACTCCCTGCTGCCTCTTTCTCTCACGACTGAGCGTGAAAACCTCCTCGACAAAAGGCAGATCGGATCTCTTCCTACTTCCCAAAACGGCTCTACGGTGGCAGGACGGCAAACGGATCTTGGATCACCGTCTCTGTTCGGCTATCGTCGTCCAGGCTCACCGGAGGTCCTGTTCCGGCTGAGTATCCGCAAGTATGGGCGGCGGCTGCAAACGAGTTTTTCGTTCTGCAGATTAGGGTTTCATGGTTCCCGGTTAGGTTTGGTCTGTGAATCCGGCCGGTTTTGTTTTCATCGGTTTAGTTTTGGTTAACTGTAAATGAGTTGGACCCTAGGAATTTATGTATATGGGCCTACTCCGAAAATAGCCCATTGGGCATTATATTTTTATTAATTGAATACCCTTTAACAAAAAAAAAAAAAATAAAATAATAATCTTAACTTAACCCGTGCTATACTCGTCTAGTTAGTGATAATAATAGTGCTACAATCAAACAAATCTCTACTTGCAATGGGCGTAATACAAGCCACCTGTCTTGTGGTGACGTTAAAAGGCTTTAGACTGTTTCAAGTAATTACATAATTTATTGCCACAAGTCCTGACGTGGAATCCAATCAACATAAACTATATAAAAAAGACTTCAGTGTGAGATCGCATGTGTAAATTTCTTTAACACTTGGACGTATATGAGTGGTTTAGTTATGTATTACTCCACCACCAATCCACCATCCATTGTTATTAGGTTTTAATAATGTTTTCGACCTTTATAAGTAAGGGGGCTTGCATATGAGATAGGCCTCTATAAACCCATAGATAGTGTACGTGTCACATATTGAAGTTCAACTTTGTGCGAATATCACTTTTGCATAAAAAGAGCATAGGATTTGATGCTTTAGAAAATGTTACCCAATGCCTTAACATTAGTTCTTTAACCCCTATAATACCCTTTTTAGAAACCAATGAGACCCTTTTTTCCTTTTTCCTTTTAAATTTATATTCATATGGCACAACACATTTGTTTTCTACAGTATCATTTGTCGCCATTTTCTAAGATTATGGCAGCAAATCTTGTCTAATTATTTGCTATAAATTTTACAAGATAATCAAACATTTTTGTATAAGGAATTAAGTCGACATAATTTACAGTTCTTTACGGGTCTTACCTTTTTCTTTTGATTTATGACTTATGAGTTTATCCATTTTGTCTTTTGTCGTATATATTGATTAAATAATGAACTTTTATAAGCTGATGCATATGATCTCGTGGTCTCTTTTACCTACATAGACTGTATGCCCTTAAATTTTTATGTTATAGGTTTTTTTATCCTTGAAGTTGGTTTCTTTTGATTTGATATGCTAAAGATCATATTAACATTGGTTATAATAATATACGAATAATACTTTAATAAAAAAAAACGAATTCATTTTCTTTTGATCTCCCTCATCAACATATGTATCTTAACATAATTAAAAACAACAAGAGTGGTGGACCCAAGAAGACTTTAGTGAGTGCATATATAAGAACATTAGACATCGAAGCAGAGCAGCACAGAGCTTCCATAACAAGAAAAAGCCCAAGTGCTCAAATCTCTTTTTCTCAAATCTTTAATAGAGAAAGCAAATCTCTTTTTCTCAAATCAAAGTCAGGATAAGAATGAGTTGGTGGGGAGTGAAGGGAGGAGGATGGGGAACGGTGGAAGAAGTTTGGAGAAAAGGTCCATGGACCGCCGAAGAAGACCGTCTCTTGATCGAATACGTTCGTGTTCACGGTGAAGGTCGTTGGAACTCTGTTGCCAGACTCGCAGGTACCACCACTTTTTTTCTTTTTTTATTTGCATGTTTTATTAGTCTATGGGTTTGCAATATTTTTGATAATTTTGAATATTCTTAAACAAATGTTTTTTTGATAATTTTTAAATAAGCGCCAATCGCAAAGGCAAAAAGAGTATATATATATATATATATATATATATATTTATATCTACACTTTTGAGTAATAGCTTCTGTTTGATGTTTATATTTACACTTTGAGTAAATATTTTTAAGGAAAAAGTATGTTAATGCTTAAAATGTTTATTTTTTACTATATTGTCTTCACATGTAAAGGTAAAAGGCAAAGTTTACATATACGCAGCCAAATTGATCATCATAATTAAGACAATGATTGATTCATTCATTATTAATGTTTTGATCATTAGGATTGAAGAGGAATGGTAAAAGCTGCAGACTAAGGTGGGTGAATTACCTTAGACCAGACCTCAAGAGAGGACAGATCACTCCTCATGAAGAAAGTATAATACTTGATCTGCACGCTAAGTGGGGAAACAGGTAATATTACAGTATACCTAAAGCCAACACAAACAAATTCAGTCTTTTTTTATTTTATCTTAAGTATTAGGGTTTTGTATAGGTGGTCAACAATTGCACGTAGTTTACCTGGAAGAACAGACAATGAGATCAAGAACTATTGGAGAACCCATTTCAAGAAAAAGGCAAAGCCAGCGACTAACAATGAGGAGAAAACAAAGATTCGTCTCCTTAAAAGGAAACAATTCAAGCAACAGAGAGAATTAGAGTTGCAACAAGAACAACAGTTGTTTCAGTTTGATCAACTCGATATGAAAAAGATCATCGCTTTACTCGAAGACAACAATAGTAGTAGCAGCAGAGATGCCGGCGGCAATGTGTTCTATGCTCCTCATCAAATAACACATTCATCAAAACCCTTTGGCTATAATAACCCCAATTCGTTAGAGGAGCAGTTACAAGGGAGACTTGCTCCGGTGAACATACCTGACGCTAATACTATGAACGAAGACAATGCGATATGGGACGGGTTTTGGAACATGGATGGTGTGGATGGACATGGTGGAAACTTGAGTTCTGTAACTGCAACTGCTGCTTGTGGCCCAAGGAAGCCCTATTTCCATAACTTGGTGATTCCATTTTGTTAACTATGGTCGACTTGTGGGATTTCTTTTTTCTTTTTTTTTCTGTCTTATGATTTTGGTTTGATAACGCTATGAGCCTATTAAGTATCTTGTGATGAAGTGTGTGTGTGTGTGTGATGTAAAAAGGACTACTGTAAGTATTCATCCGGCTCTGGAACTCCGCCTTTATTTGTTTTGCGGTGTCTCTTCTTCTTTCATGTTGATGTTTTTTTATTTTTCTTCTCAGTTCCATAATAATTATTGTATCTAGTATTAGCTTTGATCTTAACAAAATCTTTTAAAAAAGAACACAATAATAACACTTAAATACGCAATTATTTTTTATTTTGTCTTTTTCATTTCTTTAAATAGACAAAAGAGGGAGCGAAGGGGAATCATAACTCCTACAAGGAAGGAGGGAATGTGAAGAGTGAAAGAGATGGTTCCTAAACTTAAAGAAGAACGATTCTCCTCTTATTTATAATAGAATTGATATTCTCCGATTTAGTTTGATTAGTGGTTCGTATATATATAAGGACCGGTCCTATGTATATATAAGTTTGGTTACCCAATTTTGTTTGAACATCGGTCCTTGAAATTGTTTTTATTTTTGTTTTAAAAATTACATCAAATGTCATTGGTAAAGGGTAAATTTTTAAATTAAATATTACACTAATAATATATTTAAATAATAATTATTTTCCAAAAAAAAAAGTCAGTTTCTATCTCTAATTTATGCTAGATTTTTTTTTTTTTATAATAATTATTAGCCTATCAAATTTTGAAAAACTAAGATATCTATTTATACCATATGATTTGTTTTAAATTATTATATTAGGAATAATTGTTAAATTTGATGATTCTCGTCTTTCTTTGATCTAATTTTAAAATTATCGTATAATACATATTAATTAACATATGATTATCATTTTTTTCTGTATATATTGTGTTAAAAAAAGAACGGTGATATATTACTCAACCTTTAAACAAAAGAATGTGTGTTCAGATTGTCTCGCTCGGTCGTCTAAAATTTTAATCGTAGAAACTATTTTTGTGAACTTTTTTCCTCCAGTTTGAGCTACATATCTTGGAGTTTCCTTCTAATTAATGTGTGGTTGAAGAAAAAAAATATGTGTTTAAATTTTCACATTGGTTGATAAAATTAACATTATGCGGATTAGTAAAATTAATAAGTCTTAGTCATAAATTTTGATTACTTAGTTTTTGTTAAGACTTTAATTTTGAGTCAATATTCAAACTACAAATTAAATAATGAAAAGAGATTTAGTTTTTTTTTAAAAAAATTGTTTCTATTTTATTTATCAATATTTTGGAATCCACATATTTCATTTTATTTCTATTTAAGATTAATTGAAATCTTTCTATCTATTAAAAAAAAAAAAAAACTTTTTCCCCACTTCATAATTTATACTTTTCGATTAACGTATTTTTAACATCAATGTATTTTAAAATATTCTATGATAATTTCTTTGCGTTATGTTTGAAGGAAGAGAAACAACATCTATTTTTTATATTCATTTTTTTTTTGTTAATTTGAATGATATAAGATATGGTCTTTGTTGCTAGGTAAAGTCATATTGAAAATCGTTTACTATGTTTTGTCTTTGTTTGCCAACGTTTTATTAAAACAATAATTTTTTGTCTTTTAACTTTACAAACACTTGGGTTAGTGTAATATTATACATAAAAAAAAAAAAGCCATAAATATTGTTATGATGCACCAAGATATTCAATGCCAAAGTTCTCCATAACAAAAACCAAATGTAACAAGAACAAAACAAACAAAAACCATGAAATTTGATAGTTTGATAAAGAAAAAGCAACAAAACAAACAAAAAAAAAACTAAAGGAAGCAAAGTCTAAATGATAGATCACATAAACCATATATTATGTTCGAGCCACAACTTCTTGCTTTTGTCACTATCATTTTCAGTTGCTACTCTTCCGTCATTTCTGTCCCTCCTGCCGCATCACCATCGCTGCTTCCATCGCCTCCCCCACCGCTGCTTTCACCTCCTCCCCCAGTTCCTCCGGTGCCATAATTCTCATACATCATTGCTTGTAAGCGATTTTCGCTATTAGCAATAAGTAATAAGTGTTCTTCTATCTGACGCTGCATCCTCGTGTCCGAGGAAGGGTCATGCCTCCATATGTCAGACCTCGTATTGCCACTGTCACGGACTAATTGGATCGGAGCATATGTAATTGGAGGGTGCATATGGGTCGGAGTATATGGAGGGTACACATGGCTCGGAGCAAATGGAGGGTGCACAGGGTTTGGAGCAAATGGAGGGTGCACAGGGTTCGGATCATATGCAACGCTCATAGGTGGAGTGTAGGAGAAGATTCTATCGATATAACTTTCAACAGAAGACGACACACTGTCACTCCTCATCATAGTTGGCTGAACGAACAAATGAATATGTTAAGTACTAACTGAATAATATGAAATTCCAAACCTAATATAATACGAGACATTTTTGGTAAAATTAAGGTATAGATCTGTTACCGAGTCAGGTATATCAACTCCAGTTTCATCATGCACAATATCCAAAGTGAATTGGGGAAATGAAGGCTCTTCAGGTTTTGGCAACATCCATTGACCTTTCTCTATCTGTCTACAGTTTGGACATTCCATGCTCTTCTTAAAATTGAACGCTGAGCCGATGCAATCTGTAGGGAAACATGCCAAGAAATAAATTGATTCATGTTACAACATAGCTAATAAGAAAAACCAAAACTATTAGCGGTGATGGGTTATAATTTTAAAAGTTCCTAATGAATTTTCTCAGGCAACAATAAATCATACTAATTTGCTAAATAATCTTATATATATGTTGGGACAATTTTGGTCGACTTAAATATATAGACAATTAAGGATGTCTCAGAGATCCAGCGTTGTATAATCAGAATAACCAGTATTGTAATGCTAGGTATGTATTAATGAATGCATCAAACAAGGTCGGGAGAGACAGAAAAAAACAAATTAATATACAAGCCGTGAAACTAAGAGTCTGCAAACAATAATTCCTTCAATAATATATTCACATCAAAGTCATAGAAAACAAAACAAATATTAAGAATCTGCAAATAAATCGAAAAGGATGTACGTAATCTTATATGTATTAAAATGCAATCAGCAGAAACAGATCTGATGGAAATGGATTTATTTTTGAAACACGAAATTCCATCGAAAAATAATTTTTGGTGGTCTCACAAAACAAAAGCTAATAATTTTTGGTGTTCTTCACAAACAAAAATCGAGTTTTATATGTAGTCTAATATGTATCTAAATCAACAGAAACAAATCAAATGAAAAATGGATTTGACAATGGATTATTTTTCTTAAAACGAGATTAATCCTATTCAAAAAAAATTTGGGTGCTCTTTGACAAACAAAAGATAACAAAATACTTACCGAGATGAAACTGGTGGCGACATCGAAGCTTAACAAGAGTTCGTTCATCATCATTGTTTGGCAATGACTCGAGACAAACCCCACACTCGTCAACGTCAACGTCAACTGGTTCAACGACTTGTTTGGTTTCCTTAACACCACTCCTTAAACTCATAGCTATTGTCTAATCTTATGTAAAACCCAATCTCAAAATGACTGAAGGTAACAATGAGGAAGAGCCTAATTTATATACAAGGGCAAATAACTTTTTCTTCTCATAGTCTAAGTTATCTTTAAAAATATTTCTTTTATTTCTAGGAAGGTAGTAATTAAAGATTTATGCTTTGACTCTCCAATAAAATTCACAATCTTCTTATTTTTCCCAATATTTTTAAGTTTTTACATAAACTACCAAACAATGACATTTTTTGTAACTTTGTACTGTAATAGTTTCCAATCTTAAATACCAAACAAGTATAACAGATATTTAAAATAGTACGGGCCAATTATATGTACTATCTAACGACTATTGTTCGTAAATTATTTTTAATTTATATGTACAAAGTATCAATAAATAAAGAATAGTTTATGTATTTTGCACCAATTATATTAAACAACTGTTGCAACGATTATTTAAAATGAATTTCTAACTTATTTAAAAAAATAAAAATAAATAACAAATAGTAAAAATATTATACCTAACAAATTATATACAAAATTATATTTCTAATGTTATATAATATTCTAGGAAAAATGGAAAACTATATCTTAGAAATATAGTTTCCTCTAATGGGAGTGCATATCACATCCCCTTGACCCCTTTATAGATGACTATTATTTCTGAGATTTTTTTCTATTTAAATTAATTGAGAACAAAAGAAAGATAGAAATATATAAAAGAGGAAATTGGAAATTTAGGATATTTTTTTCTTCATTTGTCCATGTATACTTTCTGTAGATAATTTTGATGAAATAGATTTTATAATTACTTATATATAATAGCAATCTGAATAAATACCACCAAAAGTTGTGTTTCTTCAATCGTACTTTTTGGATAATTTTCCAAAAAATCTGTAGAAAAATCCAATTATGTGTTTTACGGAAAGTTGTGATTGTTCATTGTAATGATTTTTTGTTGTAAAATTGCAACTGTTCATTATATAGTTGTGTTTATTCGAATATTAGTATCTTTTGAAATCTATATATATTTGTTTGTTTGAACGTTTTTTTTTTTGCCATGACCCAAATGATATAAAATTTCAATCTTGAAAGTTTTTACAGCTTTCTAAATTATTCTCTAAGACCATCTCCAATGTATATCTCTATTTTTTCCTCTAAAATATAGTTCCTCTATAATAGAGCATGTGTTAGTGTAAAAAAATAGATATGAGAATAGAGTTGCTCTATATATAGAGCAATCTGGAGTAAATATTGCTCTATAATAGAGTTTGACTCTAAAAATAGAGTGGCGTTGGAGATGCCCTAACATTCATTCTTTTAAAAGTAAAGAAATTCCTCCAACTCTTGATTTAACAAAAGATTTTTGAAACTATTAGCGACATCCCTGATTTGGGTCTTGGAATGTAAACCTCAAACCTTGGTTCAAAGCAATTCCTTGATGAACTCGGCATATCTCAGCTCAAGGCTTTTGGGAACTCCGCTGCTAGTCTCTTGCCACACCATCAGATTAAGTAAGAACGGTATTATTACCTCGGTTCCAAGGAACGGTGGTTACCGACTCTTCCTCAATCCCCTGCTCTCAGACCCTGTGATCACTGAGCCACATCATATCCAATCTATCAACATCAGGGACAAAACAACCGTTGCTCCATTTCTAAATCTATGTATACCCAGGTAAGATCCTTTGCTCCAACTGTTGACGTCATGTTTTAGCCAATGGTGGGATCAAGATTACAAACTCAATGGTTTCCATCTAAGAAGTAATTCATTATTGTTGCTATGTCGTTGCTTTCAATCCCTGAGAATCCTGGTAATAGTATCCCTTCTGGATCCAATCTCTGAAACCTCTTGCTTGAAGTTTTATGGCAAATGGAGCATGATTCTATGTTGTCCGACCTGTAGCTGTGACTTTGGTTTGTTCAAGGCCAGCCTTAATCCTGCGGCAACTCTAGCAAATATCTTCAAGCACCAGAGCACCTGCAACCTTGCTCAAAATCCTGTCAAATTATTACCTCGTGTCGTTCTTCTCAAGCCGGCGAGAAGCACAGATTTGACCCCTTCTTTAAAGCCAAATCTTCTTATGACAATGGCTATCTTCGCTTCCACTGACTTGTTCATCGAAGAAGGATCGATAATTCTTGATCTCACATATACCAAAACTCTCTCAAGATTTTGGCTCAAAGCTCTCAGGAAGCTATTGTCGATCATTTATTTTTTTGTTGCTATGTTTATTTTAGCATTGGTGAATGCCTTTTTTCTTACAAATTAAACTATGTTTGTATGAACCTTCTTTTTTCTTATCATTGAATGAATGCAAGTGTTTTGACAAAAAAAAAAAAAAAAAAATTATGGAATGATGAATCTAATTTACAATTTTAGTTAATTTTAAATATAAAAATTTAATGAAAATACCTATAGTTTTTGCTTCAAGAGTTAGATAGATTATATAGTGAGTTTTTAGATTTGACTTTTGAATATGGTAATAAATATGTCTTCTATTTAAAAGCAGTTTCTATGGTTGCATATACAGGAATTTGGATGTTGCATTAACATTACTATAAAGTACAGATCTGAAAAGATATCCTCAAGCTATATGGCTATCTTGTATATTTTTCATTTTATTGGACACTTAAATTGTAGTAAACGTGAAATGAATCGTTTAAAATGGTATTTTTTTCAAATAAAATTTTAACCATTAGAAGAAAAACAATGATTCTGATTCGTCACTTCAATATAAAATGAGGACCATTTTGTTATATAACTTTTTATATTTATTTTTAAAAAATCATACAGTTGTGTCTGTTCATTGTAGAGTTGTGTCTTTTACCATAAAATATCTATATAATATACTTATTTTGAAAAAATCATACGGCTGCGTCTGTTTATTATAAAGTTGTATCTTTTACAATAAAAATCTATATAAGAATAACAGCCTGAATAAATGTCACTACATTTTCGTTAAATAGTTTCTTTTTAAAACAAATTATAGAGTTGCGTTTTTTACCATAAGAGAAAATCATATGGTTTATTTTGTTCATTGTAAAGTTATATCTTTTCATAATATTTTATTTACAAATTTTTGTTTTAGTTATTATGTTTATCAAATGTTTATGTCATTTGAACTATATATATACATATATATATATATGTCTCTCTTCTTAGATAACTAACAAATCAATGAATCATTGTTGGCTGACACAAATTTTTTGTTTTATGCTTAATCTAAATAATACAAATTTTAATATTCAATATCCAATATTATTCTATCATCTAACTAAAATTTTTAGAAATGATTATAGTAATATATAAATTTAACAATGTAACTTACAGTTGCGTTTATTTATCGTAACTTTTTGAAAAATAAGTTTTTTTTTTAAGATTTAACTATTTCGTCTTTTATTTTAAAAGTTGTGTATTTTTATTACAATTATTGGTTGATAAATTTTCACTCAAAATGAAATTTATTTTATTTTTAAAATTAATTTATGAGAAACTGTATTAACTTATTATAATTGTTCATTTAATATTTTCACTTAAGATCACTTCGTCATAATATTTGTTTATGAGTAATATAAATATTAATAACTGTTATGATGCTAGTTATTCTTTATAATAATTTTTTGTTGGTTATTTTTTTAAATCACACTTATATATATTTAACATTTACGAAGTTTTAGACCTACTTCTTATTTTTTACTTTTATAATAATATATAATTATATATTTAAAATTTCACTTAATTAGTTTTAAAATACTTTTCCGCGTTGGGGTCAAAATCCTAGTTAAAGAAACATACTGTAGAAATTGTCTTTTAACTAAAATTCTACAGTAAACCAGAATTATGTTGAAGAAGCCACCAACGCTAGAATTAATGTTCACCACTTGGTCGTGTAACCAAGTCAATAATCAGAACATAAAGTCAAACGTTTTGAATATGTATTTACATATAATCAATTATTTTTTCCAAGAATGAACTCAATTGATTTTCTTTTTAATGAAATACGAAACCTAGGTAGAAGCTATATGAACCACTAAATTATGGAATTATTGTTAATCCATAATAAATAAAACTTGGACTTAGAAAACTATTTTTTGGTCAAACAGGTGAATTTTCATTCAAATCAAAGCTTCATAAAAAGGTAGGTTCTTACAACATACAACACAAAAAGCAAAGAGAAAAAGGATAAATGTTCCATAAATTCTTTAAAGGGATTCTCAAACGTTGGAAGTTTTACAATATTTGAAGAATCTATTGGTACCAAGGTGGATTCGACCATGAAGGCATGCTTCGTGAAATCCTTGACCAATAAGTGATCATAAATGGCTCTAGCGGTTGACGCAATCGAGCTTCGAAAAGAGTGTTCCATAGTGGATACATTAGGCGGCTATCTCGCCAAATATGAGAGGTAAGGTAGTTGGAGCAAAGTCCTTTAGCATTTTCAGACCGAAACCCATGTCTCTAGTAGGTTCCACCGAGGATCGCAAGAATTGGATACCAAACCTTAGCAAAGCAGGTGAGTCCTCCCTCACATGAAGCTCTTGGCCATGGAGGTTAAGGAGTTTCACACAAAGCTTGTTTAGAGTGTTTCTTCTAGAACTTTTGTTTTTAGGACATTTTACAATATATAAATCTTTTTTTGGTCCATTTACTCCTAAAGTTTCTAATCATTTTCAAATCAAGCTTATCCCAATTTTTTGGATCATAGATATCAAAAACACTAGAAACACCAACATCATCAACCTTATCAAGAACAACATGAGCATCTAGGACTTCTATATTATTTATATCATTGACATCCTCATTAGCACTAGAACTAGAAACACAATGATTCTCTTTCACAATAAATTTATCCAAAGCCCCTTTTTGTGATTCAATGAATTTTTCTATATGTTCTTTTTTTTTTTGTCGTTTAGTATGACCACATGGAGGCATATCTAATTGAACAATCAAAATTCAAACAATACAAAACAAGAATTAAAAGTTCAAGCGATAGAACCTGGATTGTTGCAAAGAAGATGGTACTTGTTTGAAAAATGAAATTGTAGTCTTGTTCTTGTAAAACCTTGTTGTAGATGTCCCAAACTTGCTGAAATTTTGAAATAGAAGGAACAATACAAACACTCGGCACTTAGAGAAAAATAAAATTCAGAACAGAAAATTACATATTTATGAAGAAAAAATAGAAATTTCTAACGGCTAGATCGAAATTAGAAGTTCTATCTGATAGATTTATCGATTTACCTGCAGTATTTTGCAGCTCCTCTTGTGATTATCCATCGGATCGTCTCGTGATCTCTGGCAAAGAAAGAGTAAATAACAATAAATATAATAGATTAGGTTTCGTTTACCTTTTAATTAACAAATAATACACAAACTATTGGGCTTACAGAATGAAATTTTTTTTTTGGGCCTTTGGACCCGGTGCTGCTGCACCGCTCGCACATGTCCAGAGCCGGGGCTGGTCCCAATTGGTGGTAACCATACCAGATGCTGTGAGGGGTTCAAACATGCAAGAAGATTCAAGAAGATATTTGGATCAAACTGTGGCAATTATGGAGTCTTCTTCCACACTTGTTTTGCTAAAGAGCAGTGGAGGAGCAAATGGCTTTATGGATTCAAATATACTCCACAAACGGCACATGAAAAATCATTTAATCATAGTTCATTGCTTGTTGGGCTTTGGATTTTATCGGCTCGGACAGCTCGGTATACGGGTAAATCGACTGAGAGCTTCTGAACCTTATGTTAAACAACCCGTGTGTCTCTCTTTTGAGATGCAAGTATGCACTGATGTAAAACTAGCTCAGTAACATAAATGAGTAAAATGACCCCAGTAAAAAAGAGAAGTTAATTTAGTCTATTTTACTGTACATTTGTTAAATTATTGTGAACTCACTCGTTTGACCCCATTAACAAAAGCTTAAGATCCAAACTGCACCCATTTGTTTATTTTTCTTCATAAACCATAATGTCAAGTAGGTTTTAAAAAAAAAAAAATAATAATAGATACTATTTTAATTATCTAATGACCCCGGTAAAAGACATTTCTAACTAGATCCACCACTACTAAAAACTATCATCTGGAGTATAAATTATGTAACATCCGCAAACCAAAAATTGGTTTTTGGGGATGGGTGTCGATCGACACCAAGGGGGTGTCGGTCGACACCACTTATTTTTCGGTTCGATCAGAATGAGGTTTTAATCGATTTGGGTCGGTTTGGTTTAAGGAAAACCATTGAACCGGGTCTTAAAAGGAAGGAAACGACCTAGGTCGTGTTCCAGAGGTTGTGGTCGCCGTTTTTGTTTGAAAAAGAGGAAAAGAGAGAAAACAAGTGTTCTTGAGATTGTGAGTGAGATTGGGAGATTTCTTGGCTGTTCTTGAGAGACTGGAGGCTGGGAAGGTGCTAGAAGCTTGCTAGGAGTGAGGGATTCGTTCTTATTGGTCAGAAACTTCCTGCAAAGAGGTGAGTGCATGACCATGGCTTATCTAAGCTAAGATCTCTAGATTCTATGTGATTTGGTGCTTATGTGGTTGTTTCTTTGAGTTCTCTATGATATTTCGTTGCTATCTGGGCTGGGTATGGCTTCTGGGAGTGCAAGGAGCGGATTGGAGAAGATTGGAGGCGAGATTCGGAGTTTCTGATCGAGGGAAATCGCTGCTCGGTATCGTGTCGGTCGACACCAGTTGGGGTGTCGGTCGACACCAACGCGAGGACGGCTCGGGACTTTGGCGAGTGTCGATCGATGCCATGTGGAGGTGTCGGTCGACACAAACTAGGGTTTTCGGGAGTGTCGGGCAGGGTGTCGGTCGACACCAGTTTGGTGTCGGTCGACACCAGTTTGGTGTCGGTCGACAGCAGATAGTCAGTGTCGATCGACACCATCTGGTGTCGGTCGACACCCCTTGTTCAGTTACGATGGATGTTGCATGCTTTGTATATTGCCTGGTTTGTTTTATTGATTGTTGTTTGTGGCATGTAGAGATCTTATTGCTTGTGTGTATAGCCCAGTAGATGGGAGGATTGCCTCACTGAGTGTTTATCAAATACTCATGCATCTCAATTTGTGTTTGTGGTGCAGGTAAAGGCAAAGTGTGATCGTGGAATCAAAGGCAATGAAGGGGAGGATGTTCTAGGGACTTGATTGTATGGTTACCGGACATTGTTAGGATTGCTGGTTGTTTGATTTATGCTGTTTGGAATTTATGTTGGATATTTATTGGTATGTTGTTCCGCTGTTGGATTGTGAATGTGGTTAGGTGACTAGTGGGTATGGGACCACTAGTTGTAGTTAACTATTATATTATTATTTATTATTTATTTATTAAAAAGGGTCGGTCTTTTCATTTTGGTATCAGAGCCCTTACGGTTCTAGGTTTGGGTTCACTAGGTTTCTGTTGTGATGTTTGGGATTGCATGTCTTGATTGATTATGTGAGTTAGTCAATTGTGTGTGGCATGGAGTCCCAGAACATCCTCTTCGAGCCGAGTGTGTGATTCCACGGTGAGTTTATGTTTCTGTGTTATAATAGAAATTGTTTGTTTAGCCTTCTGTTCATGGTAGTGCAGATGGTTAGAGAGGATGCTGTGGCTAGTCGAGGTCGTGGACGCGGACGTGGTCGCGGACGTGGTCGTGGTAGGGGCAGAGCCCCAGTGGTTAGTGAGACCGAAGACCAGAGTGTGACAGCTGAGGGTGTTGGCGAGTCGCAGGGTGTTCCGGGGGATTCCGTGAGTGTGGCAGGAGGGGGCGGTGTTGATGCTCCAGTGGCCAGTGATGCTAGGGTCCCGAGTGTGGGGGTCCCAGCGGGTGGAGTCCCTGGTGTTGACGTTGCGGCTTTGCTAGCACAGGTGTTAGAGCGGTTACCACCTGTGGTACCGGCTCAGGCTCAGGTGGTGCCACCAGTGGTGGCGGAGGAGCGGCAGCCAGTGGCTGCGGATGCGGGGGTCCTCGTTATCTCAGCATGTTGACAGAGATGGGTCGGTTGCGTACTGAGCAGTTTTCAGGAGGTGTAGATCCTACTGCTGCGGATGCGTGGAGGACGAGAGTGGAACGTAACTTCCACACTCTGAGATGTCCTGAGGAGTTTTGGGTGGACATAGGGGTCTACTTTTTGAGTGGTGATGCTGAGTTGTGGTGGAGATCTGTGGCTGCTAGGAGGGTGCAGCGGGAGATGACTTGGGCTGACTTCGTTTTGGAGTTCAACCGCAAGTATTTTCCTAGAGAGGCATTGGATCGTTTGGAGGTGCAGTTCCTTCAGTTGTCTCAGGGGACACGGTCAGTGCGGGAGTTGGACTTGGAGTTCAGTCGACTTCTTTGTTATGGAGGTCGGGCTATGGAGCCTGAGGAGGCTCAGATCAGGAGGTTCTTGAGGGCTCTACGTGATGACTTGAGAGTTCACTGTAGAGGGAGGAGTTATGCTACGCGTGCAGAGCTGGTTGAGACTGCAGCAGAGATTGAGGAGGATATCCGGGCACAGTCAGTGGCGGTAGCTCCAGCAGTTCAGCCTAGTAAGGCTCAGCAGCAGGGTGGTTCTAGCAGGGGCGTTAGGCATGCTCAGGGAACCAAGAGGAAGTGGGAGGCTACGCAGAAGCCGAGTGGTGCGGGTTGCTTCGGTTGTGGGAGCAGGGATCACATGGTTGCTAGTTGTCCCAAGAGGAGTGTTCCGACGGCAGGACCTCGGGTGTGTTATCATTGTAGGGAGACAGGGCACATCAGGCCTTTTTGTCCCAAGCTGCAGCCGGCAGCAGTGGCAGCGTTGCAGCAGGTGCAGCCTGAGGGTCAGCATGTGGCACGGATTGAGCAGGGGCCTCGGGTTTACACGACAGTGGAGACTGGTGGAACCAGTGCCGGGGCGATCACAGGGACCTTGTTGGTGAGCGGGTTTAAGTCCCACGTTATGTTTGATTCTGGAGCTTCGCATAGCTTCATTACTCCAGAGTGTGCAGAGTGTGCGGGGATCAGCGGGGATCCTGGAGAGCGCACAGGAGTTGTTAGAGTTGCGGGAGGCAAGTTCCTGAGAGTTATTGGACGAGCTAGAGGAATTGATATTCAGATCGCAGGAGAGTCATGGCCAGCGGATTTGCTTATCAGTCCCGTGGAGCTGTATGATGTTATTCTCGGGATGGATTGGATGCATCGGCATATGGTGCATTTAGATTGCTATCGGGGTAGAGTGGAGTTTGAGCGACCAGGAGGGAAGTTGGTTTTTCAGGGTATTAGACCGACTTCAGGGAGTCTCGTGATCTCAGCCATTCAGGCTGGGAAGATGATCGAGAAGGGCCGTGAGGCTTATTTGGTCACTATATCTATGCCAGAGTCAGTGGGGAAGTCTACGGTTAGCGGTATTCCAGTAGTGGAGGAGTTTGAGGATGTGTTTCAGTCTCTGCAAGGATTACCACCATCTCGGTCGGATCCTTTTACCATTGAACTGGAACCGGGGACGACACCGTTATCCAAGGCTCCTTACAGGATGGCTCCAGCAGAGATGGCAGAGCTGAAGAAGCAGCTAGAGGATTTATTGAGTAAGGGATTCATCCGTCCTAGTGTGTCACCGTGGGGAGCGCCGGTGTTGTTTGTTAAGAAAAAGGATGGGAGTTTCCGGTTGTGTATTGATTACAGGGGTTTGAACCGGGTCACTGTGAAGAACAAGTACCCTCTCCCGAGGATTGACGAGTTGTTGGATCAGTTGAGGGGTGCTACTTGGTTCTCCAAGGTGGATCTGGCATCGGGTTATCATCAGATACCGATAGATGAGGCAGATGTGAGGAAGACTGCTTTCAGGACGAGGTATGGGCATTATGAGTTTGTGGTGATGCCTTTCGGGTTGACTAACGCACCAGCAGCGTTTATGAGATTGATGAACAGTGTATTTCAGGAGTTTCTGGATGTATCTGTCATCATTTTTATCGACGATATCCTGGTTTACTCTAAGAGTCCTGAGGAGCATGCAGTGCATTTGAGGGCAGTTATGGAGAAGCTGCGGGAGCAGAAGCTGTTTGCCAAGTTGAGCAAGTGTAGTTTCTGGCAGCGTGAGATGGGCTTTCTGGGTCACATTGTTTCCGCAGAGGGGGTTTCTGTAGATCCAGAGAAGATTCAGGCTATTAGGGATTGGCCTAGACCGCAGAATGCCACAGAGATCAAGAGTTTCCTTGGATTGGCAGGTTACTACAGGAGATTTGTGCAGGGGTTTGCAAGCAGAGCACGTCCTATGACTAAGTTGACAGGGAAGGATGTTCCTTTTGTCTGGTCAGAAGAGTGTGAGGAAGGCTTTGCAAGCCTGAAGGAGATGTTGACTACTGCGCCAGTGTTGGCTTTGCCTGAGCAGGGAGAACCCTATGTGGTTTATACAGATGCATCTAGAGTTGGGTTGGGTTGTGTTCTGATGCAGCATGGGAAGGTGATTGCTTATGCTTCGCGGCAGTTGCGGGTGCATGAAGGCAACTATCCTACTCATGATTTGGAGATGGGTGCTGTAGTTTTTGCCCTGAAGATTTGGAGATCTTATCTTTACGGTGCAAAGGTACAGGTGTTCACAGATCATAAGAGCCTGAAGTATATATTCACCCAGCCTGAGTTGAATTTGAGACAGAGGCGGTGGATGGAGCTTGTGGCAGATTATGATTTGGAGATAGCCTATCATCCTGGTAAGGCTAACACGGTTGCAGATGCTCTGAGTCGGAAGAGGGTAGCTTCGGCTCAGGAGCAGGAGATGGAGTCTCTGGTAGGGGAGATCAGTGCTTTGAGCTTATGTGCTGTTTCACAGGAACCGTTGGGTTTGGAAGCAGTAGATAGAGCAGATCTTCTGAGTAGAGTGCGGTTGGCTCAGGAGAAGGATTTGGGGCTAGTGAATGCCTCTAAGGATGTGGGTTCAGAGTATCAGGTCTCAGATAATGGTACTATCTTGGTGCACGGTCGTGTGTGTGTGCCCAAGGATGAGGAGTTGAGACAGGAGATTCTGAGAGAGGCTCATGCGAGCAAGTTATCCATTCATCCAGGAGCGACCAAGATGTACCGTGACCTCAAGAGGTACTATCATTGGGTCGGGATGAAGAAGGACGTGGCTAGTTGGGTTTCGAGGTGCGATGTGTGTCAGCTAGTGAAGGCTGAGCATCAGGTTCCTGGCGGGTTACTGAAGAGTTTACCCATTCCTGAGTGGAAGTGGGATATGATCACTATGGATTTCGTGGTAGGATTGCCAGTGTCACGGACCTTTGATGCTATTTGGGTCATTGTGGACCGGTTGACTAAGTCAGCACATTTTCTGGCCATTAAGAAGACTGATGGAGCAGCGGTCTTGGCTAAGAAGTATGTGAGGGAGATAGTCAGGTTGCATGGGGTGCCAGCAAGCATTGTGTCTGATAGGGATTCTAAGTTCACTTCGGTGTTCTGGAAGGCATTTCAGGCAGAGATGGGCACTAAGGTGCATATGAGTACAGCTTATCATCCCCAGACTGATGGACAGTCAGAGAGGACGATCCAGACGCTGGAGGATTTGCTGAGGATGTGTGTGCTGGATTGGGGTGGCCATTGGGCCGATCATCTGAACCTGGTAGAGTTTGCTTACAACAACAACTATCAGGCAAGTATTAAGATGGCTCCTTATGAGGCTCTGTATGGGAGGCCATGTCGCACACCATTATGCTGGACTCAGGTGGGGGAGAGGAGCATGTTTGGTGCTAGTTTTGTTCAGGAGACCTCAGAGAAGATTCGGGTTCTCAAGCTGAACATGAAGGAGGCTCAGGATAGGCAGAGGAGTTATGCAGATAGGAGGAGGAGAGATCTTGAGTTTCAGGTAGGAGACAGAGTGTACCTCAAGATGGCCATGTTGCGGGGTCCGAACAGGTCATTGTCAGAGACTAAGTTGAGTCCGAGGTATATGGGTCCATTCAGAGTGATTGAGCGGATTGGACCAGTGGCATATAGATTGGAGTTACCTGAGGTGATGCGTGCATTCCATAAGGTTTTCCATGTGTCTATGTTGCGGAAGTGTCTCCGTGAGGGAGAGGAGGTGTTGGCTAAGATTCCTGAGGATCTTCAGCCTAACATGACTTTGGAGGCGAGACCAGTGAGGGTTCTCGAGAGGAGGATCAAGGAACTTCGGAAGAAGAAGATTCCTTTGATGAGAGTCCTTTGGGACTGTGATGGTGTTGAGGAGCAGACTTGGGAGCCTGAGGCAAAGATGAAGGCAAGGTTCAAGAAGTGGTATGAGAAGCAAGCCGCGACTTGAGCTTGTTTAGCCGGGTCCCATCTGTAATCCGTGGCTGGAGCGGGAATGGAGTATTCCAGCCCATCTCTCTTGTTACTCGGTCGCTTGGGGTGGTTGGTTGTGCGACTCAGTAACAAGATGAGGTGGTGTTTGGGGTACAAAGTTTCCGTGAGGCGGGATTGTGAAGTGAAGTTTCCAATAATGGAAGGTGCTAAATATGGCAAGTTTTATGGGAGTTAGAATTTGTCCATTAGCGGTGGAGAGCCTTAAAGGGGGCTTGAGTGTGGCCTTAGTGGCGGACTTTTGAGTCAGTGTGCCCGTGTGTGGCGGTCTTCTTAGACAGTGTGGGGCCTTTGTGGCGGGCTGTTTAGCCAGAGTGTCTTTGTGACGGTCCTCTTTAGGACATTTGTGTGGCCTTGGTGGCGGTCCTTTTTAGGACGTTTGTTTGGCCTTTGTGGCGGGCTGTTTAGCCAGAGTGTCTTTGTGACGGTCCTCTTTAGGACATTTGTGTGGCCTTGGTGGCGGTCCTTTTTAGGACGTTTGTTTGGCCTTTGTGGCGGGCTGTTTAGCCAGAGTGTCTTTGTGACGGTCCTCTTTAGGACATTTGTGTGGCCTTGGTGGCGGTCCTTTTTAGGACGTTTGTTTGGCCTTGGTGGCGGTCCTCTTTAGGACATTCTGTTTGGCCTTGGTGGCGGTCCTCTTTAGGACATTTTGTTTGGCCTTTGCGGCGGCCCTTGTGGCGTATATGATCCTTGTGTGGTCATGAGGTATTCCAGTGAGGGAATATGTGGTTGGTAGGACATTGAGATGTTCTACGCGAGCCACGGGAAGGAAACCTTGATAGGGATAGGGCTCAGACGTGTTCAGAATTGTTTGCTCGCGACTCTTGGGGGACTTAGGTTCTCCTAGTACTGCCATTTTCAGAGACTTTGTGGCTCGGGAGAATGGTTGGTATATCAACTTCGGATGACGATCCGGGGGAGCGCTGTAGGGTGGCAACCCGAGAGACGAGTTTGGACTTTTCCTTATATATTATGGCATGCGGGCTTCGGCCTGATGAGGAGCCAACATTTGGCATGCAGACTTAGGTCTGATGAGGAGCCAATAAAAACTCAAGGTTTAGGCCTATGAGTAAAGGAAAGTCCAAAAAGTCAAGAGCAAATGACGCCTGGAGCGTGAGTCTATCGCCTAGAGGAGACCTTCTGTAGATCGGTCGGAGGTGTGCGGGCCGTGGAGACGGTTGCACGGGAGTCCTTGACTGATGGTTGTTCGAGATTGGAGGACGAATCTAGATTGGTGGGGGAGAATTGTAACACCCACGAACCATTTTTTTGGTATTTTTGGTGAGGGTGTCGATCGACACCACAGGAGGTGTCGATCGACACTAATTGTTTCTGGTTCGACCGGTTCGATTTAATTATCGTTTTGGACCGGTTTGATGTAGGGAAAACTACTAAACCGAGATATTTAATTGTTTTGTCGACCAGAAGGGTTTTGGAAAGTTCTTTTGTCGCCGCTTTGTTGTTTTGAGAGAAAAAGAGGAAAAAGTGTGTTCTTGAGCTTTTTGGTGACTTTTGGTGAGATTCTTGGCTGTCCTTGAGAGATTGGAAGCTAGGAAGGATCTAGAAGCTTGCTAGGAAGGTTGGATTCGTTGCTTTTGGTCTGAATCTTCCTGCAAAGAGGTGAGTGCATGACCATGGCTTATCTAAGCTAAGATTTTCTAGTTTCTATGTGATTTGGTGCTTATGTGGTTGTTTCCTTGAGTTCCCTATGCTATTTCGTTGCTATCTGGGCTGGTTTTGGCTTCTGGGAGTGCAAGGAGCGGATTGGAGGAGATTGGAGGCGAGATTCGGAGTTTCTGATCGAGGGAAATCGCTGCTCGGTATCGGTGTCGGTCGACACCAGTTGGGGTGTCGGTCGACACCAACGCGAGGACGGCTCGGGACTTTGGCGAGTGTTGATCGATGCCATGAGGAGGTGTCGGTCGACACAAACTAGGGTTTTCGGGAGTGCCGGGCAGGGTGTCGGTCGACACCAGTTTGGCGTTGGTCGACACCAGGTAGTCAGTGACGATCGACACCATCTGGTGTCGGTCGACACCCCCTTGTTCAGTTACGATGGATGTTGCATGCTTCGTTTATTGCCTGGTTTGTTTTATTGATTGTTGTTTGTGGCTTGTAGAGATCTTATTGCTTGTGTGTATAGCCCAGTAGATGGGAGGATTGCCTCACTGAGTGTTTATCAAATACTCATGCATCTCAATTTGTGTTTGTGGTGCAGGTAAAGGCAAAGTGTGATCGTGGAATCAAAGGCAATGAAGAGGAGGATGTTCTAGGGACTCGATTGAATGTTGTCTGGCATTTGCTAGGGTGCTAGAGTTGAGTCATTAGAAACATTGCTAGGTTGCTGGTTCCATGTTTCTTGTTGTTTGGTATTGATTATTGCTTTGCTATAGTATTGGTTTATTATTGGAATATTATTGGATATTGATTATGTTTTCCGCTGTTGAATGT
Organism: Camelina laxa; assembly: GCA_024034495.1. Classification (NCBI taxonomy): domain Eukaryota; kingdom Viridiplantae; phylum Streptophyta; class Magnoliopsida; order Brassicales; family Brassicaceae; genus Camelina; species Camelina laxa. The sequence continues at coordinate 23,052,386 of CM043880.1, read as the reverse complement.
GTTGTGGTTAGGTGGCTAGTGGGTATGGGACCACTAGCTGTAGTTGTTTTAATATATTATATTTATTATTTATTTATCTAAAAAAAAAAAGAAAAAAAAAGGTTGGTCGTTTCAAGAGTGCCTTGGAGAAAAGCGTTATTAATATCAATTTGATGAATCGCCCAATCCTTTTTTACAGCAATCTCCAGAACAAGACGGATTGTAGTTGATTTAATAACTGGACAGAAAGTTTCTGAATAGTCAACCCCATACTTCTAATTAAAACCGCATCCAACCAGGCGAGCTTTGTACCGAGCAATTGAGCTATATGGGTGATATTTAAGAGTAAATATCCACTTACAGGTGATAACATTCTTATTTGTAGTTGGAGGTGTGAGATCCCATGAACGCTCGCGGAGTTGAGCACTGATTTCTTCAACCATAGCAGCCCGCCAAATTGGATCACGAAGCGCGACAGCCACCGTTCGGAATAGATGGGGAGGATATAGCCGCAAGACCATACTTGGTATTAGGCTTGCGTATATTATTTGTGGAGCGTGATATGGTTTTGTGGCGGTGGAAAAGTAGGAGGAGCAACAGTAGGAGCCGACGTAATAGAGGTAGCCGGGTCAGAGGAAGAAGATGACAGCTGACTCGAAGAAGATGGATTCAGTGTTGTAGTCGGAACCAAAACTGTTGTCGATGGGCTTGATGGACCGGAGGAGGAACAACTCGTAATTGGGCTTGGAGAGGCCTGCGAAGGAGAAGAATTAGTATGGCCTGAAGAGACCTGCGAGTTAAGCCCATCGTGAGCCTGCTTTGTCCTGATCTCGTGAGCCAAATCAGAGGAACCCGACGAAGACGAAGGCGAGACAGAGGAAAAAGAAACCAGAGAAGCCGTTTGAGGTGACGACGATGGAGCTGACTCCACAGACGAAGAACGGTGAGGATCAGGGCACTGGGGGAAGCCGAGGGCGCCGGTGAAGAAACCGAAGACGATGGAGCCGGTGCTTGCGACACCGGAAACAAAGTGGATGAGTGGTGAGATACGTGCAAAACCGGCGGTGAAACAACATTCTGCACAGGGATGTCAGCAAACGGAAAACGGGACTCAACAAACTGCACATGAAGAGATGTGTAGAGTTCTCTCTCGTAGAATCGAAACATAAATAGCCGCTTTGTGTTAGAGAGTAGCCAAGAAACATGCAAGGAGCAGAGTGAGGGTTGAGTTTGTTGGTCCGATAGGGTCTGAGCCAAGGGTAAGCAGCCAAACACCCTCAACTTGTGATAATTGGGATGTGTTTGAAACAGCTTGTGATACGGCGAGTCACCACCAAGGACATCGGTAGGAATGCGATTAATGAGGTACAATGCCGTAGCAAACGCATAAGGGCAGAAGCTCCGAGGTACATAAACGTGACTGAGCATCGCAAGACCCGTTTTGACAATATGTTGAACACGCCGCACAGCTGACATCGGGCCTGGTATCCATTATCGTGACCACCATGCGATGAGGAAGACGAAGACCCCCGAGAAGCAGAGCGATGATTACGAGAGTTGTTAGGGTGATCGTAAGATTTGTTGAAGATGGCATTCGCAGTAACAGGAACAACAGAGGCAGCAGACAATTGAGATTGGACCTTCAGCTCATAGTTAATGAGCTTTTCATGAATCATAGGCATGGAGGGAGGTGTATCACGGCCTTTGATCTGATCAATGATCGGCTTGTAATCCTCCGAAAGGCCACCAAGAAGATACTCAATTTGTTCCTCATGTTCGTAGGGTTTACCAAGTGTTACAAGTTGATCAAAACAAGCAACAAAACCTTGAATGTATTCATCAATCGTTTTGGTACCTTTCCACTATTGCTTGATTTGTTCATGCAACTGTTTGATATGGCCCCAAGTTGGTTTGGCATACGTATAAGAAAGGAGATTCCAGATATGTGCCGATGTGGATGCCTTGAAGAGAATGGGCTGAATTTCAACAGAGATTGCACCAAGGAGACTAGTAAGAAGAAGCTGATCTTGACATACCCAGAGGTTATACGCCGGATTTGGAGTAGGTGTACCGGCGACGAGAACAGTAAGTTCCGGTGCAATGGTAGTGCCATCGAGGAACCCCACTAGACCACAACCAGCTACTAAGGCACAGATTTGGCGATTCCACATGAGAAAATTGGAAGCAGTAAGCTTGGTAACATTCGCCATGTTGATGTTGTGGAGAGCGTTTGCAGAGGCTGTGTTGATGACATCAGAAGAAGAGGAAGCCATGGCATAAGAAGAAGAGCAGTGGCAAAAAAAAAAGAAAATTTAGGTCTAGGATTTTACTGCTCTGATATCATATAAGGAAATGTTTGATTCTATTGATACATGATGTTATAATATATATAGTCATATACATAAGGTTTTGTACATTCCTAATTATACATTTATCCTCTGTTATACGTCTCTTCTCTATATTTATTACAACATTTAATACCCATAAAAAAATAAACTCCTTCAGAGTAAAGTGATTTTTCAAAACATGTAAGGGGTAAATAACGGATACGGGACAAATATGAAATATATACATATTGTATATGTTGTTTATCTCCAACTCTACTCGAATGAATTGAACAGAGGTTAACCCAATCCAAACTTAATTTCGTAGGACATCATTAGTAGCAATTTCTATTAGGGGTATTCTTAATAAAATATTAAAAAATAATAATAATAAAACAATAGTTGAAAAATATTTTTTCTTAGAACAATCTGAAAATCATTTTTCTAGCCACGTGTCAACCTATTATTAATCAATTTATTTTTTAGATCTTTTATTTAAATATATAATAATATTAAAACAAAACTAATTAAAATACATTATACAGAGAAACCAGGCGGCGTTTCTCCGTTGCTGATGGTCTTAAGTCTTAACGACCAACTTGTATAAATCACACATGATTTTCGTTTCTTCCCAATATTAATTTATTTATTCTACAAATGTATTTGGAAATTCAAAAGATAATATTTATACAAAGGAAAATATAAAGTGTGTAGATGTTTTTCAAACTTTTTTAGCTAAAGGCCCATCAACAATTGATAATAAGTTTCGTGAGAACTATAAAACTCAGTGGGTATCTTTTTCACAGGTGGAAAAGTCCAAACCCGAAGATGCAGATTCCCTGGTCTATATTTGCTTACTAACACTAGACAATGTAGACATGTTAGAATCAACTTTATTTCACTACTATTTTAACATTTTGATCTTATTGCGTATGTTTTATAATCGGTTCAAAGTAACTTTCTAATAGTATATATAGAGAGATAATATTAGTATGAAGGAGCAAAATAACGTGTATAAATCAGCTTCTTCTAACTTTTTAGTCTAATCAGATTTGAAAGAAAAATATTCAAATGTATTGCAAGATTCAAAAATATGTAAGTTATATATTTCTATATTATAATCTACTAGCGATTTAACGATAGTAAAACATATGTACAAATTATAGTTTACTAGGAATTTAACCGTCGAATTGTTTTAAGAAATTTTATGTATTTTTTAGTATATTTTATTCTTTTGGTTGACCAACATAAGAGTATGAAATTATATATGCTTTCAGAAATATGAGTTTTCATATATCAATAGTTTACAATAAAATATAGACTAAAAAGGAAAATTTAGAAGAACTGAGTTGGTTATTTTATATACATGAGATTGAAGGGTCTCAAATTTTTCATCACATTTTGTGAACACATTTCACATTTAAAGTTTTTATTTTTGTTCCAATTGGCTATTTTCCTCTTTTTAGTAAATTGAACATATAAATTTAAATTCAAACAAAAATGAACAAAAGTAAAAATAACTTATAAATAATGAACCCAACTCATTTCTTAAGGGGTTTAAACTATGTCTTATGGAAAATATAACAAAATAAAAAACTCATGAACCTTCAATATGCCCATCTATCTAATTGTGATTTGACTCGCTTCCCACTCCTAATCTTTCTTAAAAAGGATGAAGACAATTCCATCTTTGAAGACAATTCCATCTTTACATGACTCGCTTTCCAGTCATGAACTACTTTTGACCCTTGTACTTAAAATTTTTTAGTAAACTCTTCATTTTTTTCTGGATTAAAGGATGTCATATGAAAAGGGAAAAAGATTACTATGGAATTTGCATAATTGAGAACGTTGAGTGGATGACATGAACTCTGAGCTTTCCTGGCATAGGCTCGATTACACCACGACAGAGAAAAACAAACATTAGCATGAATCATAAATTATTGCATGAAAAATATGTACGCACAGTATTCAAGTAATTGTTCACTTGAATATGTCAGAAGAAAACTAATAAACCTCCCTAGTGAAGCTTCAACTTGTTACATATTCTATTTTAGTTATAGTAGGATTAATTTGAAAGAGTAATAATAAGCAGGTTTGGACATGAGGTCCTGAACTTAAGCTTTTTTCACTACAGTAGAGCAAAGTGAAAAGGCATTATATGCTTACAAAATTGGTTTACATCTAACTTACCCCGTAAACCATGAGGATTCACTTGAGCTTGATATTCATATGATCTTGTTCATTGAATAACCTGCACGTATGCCAATTGTTTCTTCCCATCTTAAAGTTATTTGATGTGTCTAAACATATAAATGAGGCAATGTAAACCAAACTAATACAAAGGATATAACATAGTTTTACTTTTTTCTACTGTATACCATAATGTACATGGAAATTAAACAAAATTAAATACCGAGATATATAATATCATCTCGGTTTTATAATTCTTTGGAGAACTAAATTCTACATAGACATAACCATAGAATAAAATAATATCTAGTGCAACATGGAAACAAATAGCTGATCTAGCTATGAATGTTTATGGATTCATGTAGCTTGAAGCTTGATAATAGATCATAACAGAAAAACTGGAAGACCTATTATTTATAAACTCAAAAAGCTACCTAGGACGATGTAGTATACTTTTATTATAAAAAGCAGGCAAATTGCTCATTGGAGTTGTTACTTAGAGCCTCAACATAGAACATATACTGAGCGAACCATCAAAACCACCAACTATGAAATAAGTTGCCCCGACTTGAGCTAAAACGAAAAGCAGATATGTTCTGGTAGGAGACCGAAACTATATACAAACCATGTATGACAACGTCGACACATGTGTTATGAGGAGGGATACTTACATCATACATTGATACATAAACAAACATACATACATCTGATTTAAAAGAAGTAAAGAACCAAACAAAAATCTGATTAAGAAATAGACATACCCAAATTTAGTGAGAGTATTTCACCCAGATCCTCTAGCTTCAGCCTTCCTCTTTTCTGCAAATTAACAACTTCAATGAATTAGATATAACTATTAATACATGTATACAATACACATATATAGATGTCCATACACATGTGAGTATACTGATTCAAGCCGAAGATGAAAATCATATCAACAAAGAAAGGCTAAAAACCTTCATAACCCAAAAAAATGACTAAAACCTAGCCGCCGTTCAGCAGATTGAATACTGAACATTGAAGAGAGAAAGGAAATTGTGAAGATAAATTTCATCTAGCCCTATATAATGCATGTAAGTAAAGAGAAATTTCAGAGTGAAAGGAAATTGTAAGAGGCATAAAACGGGAGGAGATGACATTATATAGGATTTCAACTTACACCTATTGAATAAAAAGTAGTGGGACTTCAATTGAAAGAGACAACACTGAAAAACTTGAATTACCGTTTTAGAGGAAGACGTTACGATGGAGATGGAAGTCAGGAAAAATAGCAAAAAGGTGTGGAGGATTGTCGAGGGACACTTCAGATCGCACAACGGCGGAGCTGAGCTTCCTGGAGAAGGGTTTTATTTCAACATCACATATAACATGTATTATTATTGGATTGGACTTTTACAGAAATATGAAATTGGGCTTTTAATAAAATATGAAACAAAGAAAAAATAATTGCTTAGTGGGTTGGGCTTTTAACTGATGTGGCAGCACCAGGAGTGAGTAAAGTTAACTTTATATATATAGATATGGGCAATGTTTTTGGTCAAATGGTTTAAATTTTATTAACTTTACTAGATTAAGACTTGTGCTTATGCTGAAATTTATTTTTTATAATGTAATTTTTATATAAAATATAATTTACGTGACTGTTTTTAAAAGTTTTTTTGGATAAAATATTATGCAATAAAATCATATGCTAAATATGATGAATTGAAAAAGACACTTATTTTGTAAGTTTTATATTGTTAATAATTTTATATAAGTACCCGTGCTATAATAATGGTTAAATTTTTATATTTTCTATATTAAAATAAAATTTTAATATGTTATATTAGTTTATGTATGTGAAGTTATTTCAACAATGTATGTTCTACCTCATGACTTGAATGTCATTATAAGACATAATTTTGTGAGTTAATATATTATAAGTAATTTAATATATTGTTATACTTTTTATTTTAATATACTTGGTTTTTTGAAATTCTTTCATATTATAGTGACATATTATTGACCTTGCTACAACAAACCAATTTAGAGTGTTTACAGTTTCTAACTTTAATATTTAGTTTCAATATTTTAAAAATATTTCAAAATAAATTATTTAAAGTTTATTATATCATATAAAATTATAAAATTCAACAAAAATGTATCAAATTGAACTTAAATATTCAAATTTTGACCCGTTCTTAGTAAAAAATTTAATTCAATAGATATTATTTGTAAAGAATAATATTAATTAAACTTGAATATTTTATAGATTGAATCATTTATATTTGTTTTTAAAAATTTAACTTATAGTATATCCGGAAATAAAAGTATTTTTTAATTATAATAAATAATATTATAATTTATTTGTTTCACAAAATAGACTTATATATAAAATGAGAGGTGAAGTATAATGATAATTAATAAATTAATATGTTAAGTTAGATATCAAAGGATTTTATTTGATGAATAATTTAATAAAGGAAATTAATATGGTAAGTTAGATGATATCAAATGATTCTTTAGAATATTCTCTTTAAAAATTTTGGAAACAATAAATCCAGACTATACAAATAATAGAAAACTTAATATATAACCTATTTGTAACCAACTTATTAAAATTATATAGTCTACAGAACAATATTGTGTACTTTGTTTTATTATATAGGGGATGGATTTTTTTCCAATTTATTTGTACGTTGACAACTTAGAATCTCATCCAAATGATATATAAAAAAAATGGGATTATAGCATATATAAACTTACTCTATTGAAAAACATATACAAGTATATAACTATATATGAATCTACTGATCTATATATATATATATATATATATATATATCTATATATACAGGGGTGGATTCAGAAAGAAATTTGATGTGGGGTACAAATTATTTCATAATTAATATATGAAATTTATATTATAAAATATTAAAGAAATTTAACTTTCTATATTTTGTATATTTAAAATTTATTTTATTTGGTTAAAAAAAATATTCAATTGCACATTACATATATTTAAATGAAAATTATATCTAAATATTTATTATATAAGGATTTTGTGCAGTATATTATTCTTTTAAATCATCATTTCTTTGCAATTTTTATTCTCTAACTCTGAAAAACGTAAAGAAAAAATCGAGAAATCAGAAGTTATACACAATATTACCTTTCGTAATCACGTAAATTTTATAAAATATAGATAAATAGTATATCAAATTGAAGGTCCAACTATGAAGAGTTCAAATCTACATTTAAAATATTAAAAACTAATATATAGAATTGTAGAAATGTTTAGAAGTTACATGAAAGAGTTATATTATGTATTATTTTTGAATTCATATGACTAATTTTTGTACAAAATCCTTTATTTAAATAGATTTCAACTATATATATTAGATAAATTAAAAAATATACATATATATTATACTAATTAACTAGTTTTACAATACTTTTTAAATTTTAAGTATAATTTAGAGTAGAAATGAATATTAACCTGTAAGTAAACATTACAAAATGAACTTTGGTTGTAAGAAAAAAGGCAACAAAAAAAATGAAAGTCAGGAATCGAACTCCTCACCAAAGAAGATGTATGGGGCACCTAGGTAACAATTAAGCTGTGTAACTAAACAAACCAAATGTATTAGATAATTTTTAACAAGTAGCATGGGGCATGTGCTCCATCCCATCACTACACAGATCGGCCCCTATATATATATATATATATATATATATATATATATATATATAACCATTGATTGCTTCTTTCTTTGAATTGTTTTTTTTTTTCTTTTTTTTTGTATTAAGGATCTTAGTCGTAAATCTTTTCAAATCGAAAACTAGAACACATATATGATTTCTTCCCAACTGTAATTTATACTCCCGACCTCTGAATCCAAATACACGTTGATCAACTGAATCAATTGTTGTTACTTTAAAGATTCCAAACATGTTTTAGGATAAATACCTTACCTGAATGAAAATTTACTATATTTAATAAATAAAAAATATACTTTATTTATGAAACAATTAGTTTTTTTTTGTTTGTTGTCAACGGATTGGTAATCAAAAAATGGTAAAAGTAAATATATTGTACCAACAGCAACAACCAGATTGGTATATCCCAGAATTAGCAATTAATATCGTATTAATGAATTCTAAATCATTTAAATGCAAAAATAAAATAATAATAAAAATAAATCAGTTCGTAACTCACAATAGAAATACCCATTTTAATGACATATACTGTTATTACTTAAAGCAAAGACTTAAAAACCAAATAATACCTGGTCAAATTAAAACTTTTTTCTATGTTGATAAGAGATTGTAGGTTTGGGCAAAATACCCAATCCTAAATATTCGCATTGGAACCGAACCGAAAAACTCCGATTCGGATCGGATATAGATCTTCCCCAAAATATTAGTTGGATTTTAATTGTAAATACTCTTGGGTATTGGGTATTACCCGATCTGAACCGATACCCAATTAGTACCCATGTATACTCGAACCTATGTTGTTTATTATTTTATATTTGTGTGTTTATCAGTTGAGATTGCATTGAAGAAGAAGAATCATATTTATCAGTTCGTCTCCACTCTCCACTACCTATATGGCTATATCTGCAGAAGATTTGTTTTTCTTTATAAATTCTATAACCCTAATCCACAATTTCAATCTGGATTCGTTAAATTTCTTCGCTTCTTCTCCTGAATCACCTCTTTCAGAGACGTTAAAGACTCATTCAAAGGTAAATCCCATCACTTAGTGAATTTAGTTCATCAATTGACACTTATATTGTAAAAAGAGTTAACCACGAGAGTTTGATGCATTTAACCTGATATATCATGGTTTTTGTGGTTTTTAACCATGATATAAAGAGTCTTTTAGTGTCTTTATTTGTTTTCTATGATGTTTTTGAGTCTTTAGAGGTTTTATAGGATTTTGGCATGAAAGGAGCAAAATGGAGCAATTAATGAGATTTTGGAGCAATTCATCAAGGAAGAGAAGTTTGATTCGATTCAGAGTGATGGTGTTGATCAACATTGCCTTAGCATCGATCGACACCCCTGTTTGTCTATGAGAGAAGCCAAATTTGGAAGTTTTACAAAGTTGCCCGAAGTTTTCCATATTTGCAACACAAGTCCCAGACGTGTTTTAGGATATATATATATATATATATATATATATAGTTTTTAGGTTTTGTAAACCATTAAGTCTTTTTCTAGAGAGTTTTATTTTTCTGCAACCCTGTGAGATTTTGAGAGCTTTTGGGAGAGAGATCTGAACTGCTTTGAGAGAAGAATTCTTAAACTCCTTCTTACTCTTTTTAATTTCAATTGCTTATTATTCAGAAAGATGTTTTGTTCTTCATTGATCATGTCTGAGTAGTTTGCTTGTTAGGTTCAGGGTTTTTCATAGGGTTTTTATGATTTATTAGATCTGTTTATGTAGGATTTATTATCTTTCTAAATCTTCATCATAAGTTGTGTTTAATATTAATTCTTGATTGATCACCTAGAATTAATACTTTAGGAAAATAAATTGATATGAGAATATAATTGTTTTCCTGATAAAACCTTTTGATGAGCAAAATTACTTCTTGCAAAGAGATTTGATTTAGTAATTTTGTGAACAATCTAAACTTGTTGTTAAACCTGATTTTTAACCTAGAATTTTGCAAAGAGATTTGGATTTTCTGGTTTTAAATTTAGATATTATTTGCAGTGAAAACTGACTTATTTTACATAAGTGTTTAGAGTTCTAAATCTGTTCTTAATTGCTTGAATCCTAATTAATTGATTGATTTAATATTTTATAATTTCCTGAGAAATTTCCTAGACCTAGCTTTTTGATCCCCTGAATTTACAACAACTTTTATTTAATTTTTGCATTGCTTTTAGTTTAATAATTCAAATTGTTTTGTTTAGCATAATTAAAAAACTCTATAATTTATTGTGTAATCTTGAGTTCTTGTGGAATTCGACCCCTAAGTACTACAATTGATCTCTTAATTTGAGAGAGTAGCTCTAGGGTTTAATTTGAGCATATCATAACCATGAGTGTTTGGTACTTTAATTCATCGATTGATTCTTTAGACTGTACGTAGAACTGGTTAAGTTATTTTGGTATGAATAGGGGTGTCAACTGGGCCTAAGGTCCGCGGGCATGGCCCGTTAAGTATCATAGCGGATCGGGCATGGGCCCTTAATTTCATGCCCAAAAATTGGCGGGTCTCGCGGACTCGGCCCGTTTCGTTTGCGGGTCAAACGGACTTTGTCCGCTCACGACCGCGGGGCATGCGGATGGTCCGAAATTTCTTTTGTCTCCTTCCATCAAGTTTCAGTTCTACTCGATTTCTCAAAGAATCTGATGAATCTGAAGTTATCGTGAGTGAAGGTCTATGCGAACTTGTCAGGGAATGACGCAAATTGCTATTGGAAGTGAAGACCGGTCACCGGCGCTAGCTGAAGAAATGCCGAGATGTATGTGGCTATGTGAGATAAGTTTTTTTTGTCGTTGTCTCTCTCTCTCTGTTTCTCTTAATTGCAGAGGAGCTCCATGATGCTTCCCATAAGTGGTTTGTCAACAATTGGTTGCTTATTGTTTTATGTAAATTTTTCTTTCTGCAGGGGAATAGTTTTGGAACCTCCTTGTCAAGGATCACTGATGGGATTAGTATTGATCCTCAGCCTAACGATGTCTGTTGAAAAAAAGCTCAATGCCTTTTCAAAGTTTCCCCAGCCAATTACTAACACAACCTCGCGGTATATATCTATCTATTTTTCCATTTATAATTAGTTCATTCTAGTGTACCGCATTGATTTGGACTGATAACAGCGTACTTATAAATATCTATCTTTATTGACTTAGCTATAATTTAGAAGTATAGATTGTTTCCGATGTTCTTTGATATATAAAAAAAATTATCTCTAAAGTTGATTGGTGTGTTAAAAGGATGGGAAGGAGTGATGATGAAGATGAAGAAAGTGAAGAAGAAGAAGAAGAAGTCAAAGATTATAATCAAATATGTACAGTGGGGAGACGTTTTGCATGTGATGAACTATACTTGAGGTGATCACCTACCACCAACTCGTCCTTGCTAGCTTGTTTTAAATTTAAGAAAGTCGTACTGAGTGTTGTTTGATGTTTTTTATTGGTTGTTTTTTGCTGCTAACACAGTGATGAATCTGGTGATGAGTTTGACCATGAACCTTAGTATATGATGAATAAGATGGGTTTGGCTGAGAGTGCCCTATACGATGTGAATAACAACCACCAAACCAAAATTAAGGTGGGTAGAATTTTTATTTGTTGATAACGAGGTACATATTGTTGAGTGTTTTATTTCGGTAATCACTGCTTTGGTATGTGGTTATGTTTGAGATTATGTTGTGGACTCAGCTTTAAGGAATCACAGTTCGTGGGAGCATAAGAGGCTGGAGCTGATCGTTGCTTTGGTATGTGGTTATATGGTTTAGAGCTCAATTATTCGTCTTAAAAACTTGTTGAGCTCAATCTAAATTGTAAGATTTATCTGAGTATGAAGATTCACTAATCCTACTGCGTCTCTATGTTCATGGGATATTTCTCGTTTTTGCAGACTAGATCAGCGGATAAAGGACAAACAACATAGCAGGAAATTTACCCCAAAGATGTTATCAAAAGTAAGTTCTCTCAAGTGATTTTATCTTTAAGATTGCATTTCACAGTCATTCTCAAATCAATATAGTGAGCCAAACTGGGGTATTGACTGTTCTACTGTTTTTCTTGCTCGTAATGCTATCCTTTTGCATCTTGTTTTCTTTACCCTGTTGTTGTAGCTGTTTCCTAATGGAATGAGGGAATCAGAACAAAGACATGTTACTCTTAGAATTACTGCACAAGGTACGACAATTTAAGTGAAGCTTTTGGTTTTTCTCTACTATTTGTCTGGCTCGTCTTATTGGTTCCTGGTGATCGTGTTTCAAAAGAATTAAAGAATGAAGGATCACACTTCTTAATGATTAAGAGTACTAGCATGATGAAACAAAGGATGACAAGAACATACGCACACTGGTCTTCAATCTTCATGATCTGAGCAAGTTCATTTGTGGATTCAACAACCTGTATGTGACAGTGTCAACAAAGCAGAACAAAGGAGAACAAGAACAAGAAAGTGAAGGTCGTTACTATGGTTCTCAACGCCCGCGGGCATGCCCGTTAGTCCGCAAAGCTAAGCAGAGCGGGCATGGGCATTGATACGTCGCCCGCCGCCCGCGGCGGATAACTGAAAAGACGAGACCGTGATGGACAGTCCGTTTGGGCGCGGGCATGCTCGTTTGACACCCCTATGTATGATCTTTTAGTTATAACTTCATGAAATTTAATATAATTATTCAATTATATATACGGTATTTTAGTTATATATGGGTATTTTGGTTTTAAATGGGTAAAAAATATTTATACTGAACCGAATCCAAAACATATAAGATATATTTCGGTATTTCAGAAAAATACTTGAACCGACCTGAACCCGAGAAAATCTGAACCGAAGCCGAACTGAAATTCTATATGATTCTATAAAATATAAACCTAAATTGCTTAAAACTTAAATTATCCGAACCGAACCCGAATTAATACCGGAATGCCCACCGCTAAGAGATAGTAAGAATTTTGACTTGACCAATAAAAAAATGATGTTGACGAAGAAAAAAAAAACAAAAAAGCGAAAAAAAATGATAAGAAATTTCACTTTTCATGTATAATAAAATCCGAAGAATAACACCTATATCTATATGTATACAATATCTACGTTTTCTTTTTATTTAATTATTTGGATGTGATAGAATAAATTTTCGGAACACACAGATCTTATCTACACCGATTTATCAGATGATACATTTTAGTATTTTACACCCCTATATGTATTTTTTTTTTCCTTCATTATATTCGATTCACATGTACTAGCAAACAAAACTTATAGACTTTGGCAATTTGCGTAACAAATAAAAAATTTCGTCAGGCTGTAATTGAAAAGTCAACCCTAGACCCCTTTAGCTTCCTCCTTTTATATAAACAGAGAATTAAAACCACTTCCATTCACAGCCTCTCTGTTTCATCTTCCTCTCTCTGATCTCTCAACATGTCGGGAGCTATAACTTGCTCGGCGACCGATCTCGCCGTCCTGTTAGGTCCTAATGCCACGGCGGCGGCCACTTACATCTGTAGCCAGCTAGGAGACGTCAACAACAAATTCATCGACGCAGCTTTCGCCATAGACAACACATACCTCCTCTTCTCAGCCTACCTTGTCTTCTCTATGCAGCTTGGTTTCGCTATGCTCTGTGCTGGTTCCGTGAGAGCCAAGAATACTATGAACATCATGCTTACCAACGTTCTTGATGCTGCAGCCGGTGGTCTCTTTTACTATCTGTTTGGTTACGCCTTTGCCTTTGGATCTCCTTCGAATGGATTCATCGGTAAACACTTCTTTGGTCTTAAAGACATCCCCACGGCCTCTGCTGATTACTCCAATTTCCTCTACCAATGGGCCTTTGCTATTGCTGCTGCTGGAATCACTAGTGGCTCCATCGCTGAACGGACTCAGTTCGTGGCTTACCTAATCTATTCATCTTTCTTAACCGGGTTTGTTTACCCGGTCGTCTCTCACTGGTTCTGGTCAGTTGACGGATGGGCTAGCCCGTTCCGTACCGATGGAGATTTGCTTTTCGGCACTGGAGCAATCGATTTCGCTGGCTCTGGCGTTGTTCATATGGTCGGAGGTATCGCTGGACTCTGGGGTGCTTATATAGAAGGTCCACGACTCGGCAGGTTCGACAACGGTGGACGTGCCATCGCCCTTCGTGGCCACTCGGCGTCACTTGTTGTCCTTGGAACATTCCTCCTCTGGTTTGGATGGTACGGATTCAACCCTGGTTCCTTCAACAAGATCCTCGTCACATACGAAACAGGGACGTATAACGGCCAGTGGAGCGCTGTCGGAAGGACGGCCGTCACGACCACCTTAGCTGGCTGTACCGCAGCTCTTACAACCCTGTTTGGAAAACGTCTACTCTCGGGGCATTGGAACGTCACTGACGTATGCAACGGCCTCCTCGGAGGGTTTGCAGCCATAACCGGAGGCTGCTCCGTCGTAGAGCCGTGGGCAGCGATCATCTGCGGGTTCGTGGCGGCACTTGTCCTCCTCGGATGCAACAAGCTCGCGGAGAAGCTCAAGTACGACGACCCTCTTGAGGCAGCGCAGCTACACGGAGGTTGTGGCGCGTGGGGGCTAATATTCACGGCTCTTTTCGCTCAAGAAAAGTACTTGAACCAGATATATGGCAACAAACCTGGAAGACCACACGGTTTGTTTATGGGAGGTGGAGGAAAGCTACTTGCAGCTCAGCTGATTCAAATACTTGTGATCACGGGTTGGGTGAGTGCGACCATGGGGACACTCTTCTTCATCCTCAAGAAAATGAAACTGTTGCGGATATCGTCCGAGGATGAGATGGCCGGCATGGATATGACCCGGCATGGCGGTTTTGCTTATATGTACTTTGATGATGATGAGTCTCATAAAGCCATTCAACTTAGGAGAGTTGAGCCACGATCTACTTCTCCTTCTGGTGCTCATACTACTCCTACTCCGGTTTGATTTGGATTTTTTATTATTATTATTTTCTAGAGTATTATTAACGGTGTTTTTAAAAACTTAAATATTGTTTTGGATATTTTATTTTTTGCATTGCAGTAATGTTGTTAGATGTACAGTTTCGTGGGTTGTGGCAATTTAATATCTATAAGGTCATTTGTGTTCTCTTTGGAGTTTTAATAACGCTTTTTTCAAAATGTATGAATGTATGATCATTACTTTGCTGCATTATTAAGTATGAAATTAAGAATGTCAAGAATGGACTAAGTAAAAAAGCTGACCATTTTTTAGTTTGGACTTTTGATATTAGCTTATGCTTATTGCTTTGAATAGCTAAAAGACTAAAACCAACGGGATAGGGTAATACAAGTATCACTTTTCTAGAAACATTAACAATTTGACAAAACTAAGTTGGCTAACTTCTCTGATAGCCTCAACTAATCTCTGACGCAACTAATTAATTATTTATGTAAATAAATTATATGTCTTACATCACTTATTTTAGACTTAAAATGCTTGCAAGTTGCAGCGGAAGTAGTTGTTTTACAAACTTTTTTTTGTTTGTGTTTTACAAACTTTGAACAACTTGTTCACGAATCTCAACTATCATTTGTCCACCACATGAAATAATGTATTATTATTTCAACTCAACGAATTTGGAGGTGTTCGTACGTACTTCTTGTTACCGCAACTAAAGATTCGGAGGATTCTATTACTCCCTCCGTTTGTTAGTATCATGTTAACAAACATGATTCGCACAAATTACTCGGAAGTCGGAACTCGTGATTGTGTTGTCGATACCATCAGGCATCAAATGGTAAACTCCGTACATAAGTGGAAAAGGTGAGGGCAATTTAGGTTATTTTCAAGTTGGAAAGAAGATATTTTGTCTTTTGCTAAAAATCAAATAAATTCTAAAATATTTATGAGGGCATATTTATAGGGGGAACTATTTTAGGTTTTTTTAGAATAAAAATATTATGAAAATAATGTAAGATTAGTAGTTAAGATCTTTTGTTAAAAAGTTAGTTATTGAGAAAACATGTTTAAGATCATAAGATTTAATAATATAATATTCTTAAACATATTACAATTATAAAAACTTATAAAATAACATTTAAATTGCAAACTTATAAAACTTTTACTAAAATTCAAAAATACAATACATTTTTATGAAACAACAAAAACATTAAAAACAAAAAACAAACATATTACTTAATTAAAACACACAAACATTTTATTTAATTAATATATAGTTTAATGTCCAAATTTATTTCATATATTGTCAATCAGATTCTCTTTTAATTTGTGAAAAATTATTTGCAAAAAATTGTATTCATTCACAGCTTGCCACGTCAGCTTAGAACTAAGCCAAGATCAGTTCTACATCAAGAACTAAAAAAGTGTTCTAAACCACTATTCATTATTTTTCTATTTTTTTGGGCTAAGAACATCCTTCATATTCTCTCTATGAAAATGGCCTGAAAGATGAAGAGATACCACTCAGTCATATTTTTCTTTAAATTATAAACCCGTTTTTACAAGTTTTAAGGAACTAATAGATTGCCCAGCACTTTGATGGACACACACCACACACTAAATAAAGAAAAAGTTGACCAGATGAAAATTGCAAGGCCATTTCACATTATTAGGTACATACATTTCAACATTTTGAAAAATATATCTTTGACTGTTTTGAATTTGGATATTATTCCAATGGACTGGTTATTTGTGATTTAGTGACTAAATTTTGAATCTATTTTTATCTTTGAGAATTTTATGTGCTAATAGTTGGTTAGATTCTTTCTTAAATAGACTAAAAATTGACCAACCGTGATTAAATAATCCAATTGAAAAGGTTAATTAAGAAACAATCTTCCGAGTGTTTTAATACGTTTTGGAGTAATAGTTACGAATACTAGATTGACGAACGTGGCAATTTTTTTTTTTTGAAAATGTTTTTTTTTTTTTTAGTAGAAGAAACGTGGAATTATTCAAACAAAAACTAGAAATATAGAACAAAGATAGAACAAAGAAAGAATTTGACATTGATTTTTTTTTTTTGTTATTCTAAAATATACGAATATATATACATTTGGTTTCTTATTTGTTTTAGTAAGTGTCTCTCTTTCTGGTTTGGGTGAGAAACTTATTGGCAGATGATTATAAATGATTTACCGGGTAATTTGGATCAGCTTGTTATATATATCTTTCATAAGAGTATTCTTCTACCACTTTAAATAAATTTTCAAAAGTTTGTAAATAATTTGTTACACTCTTAATTAATATATTAAATCAGTTTTTCTAATTAATAAGTTATAACTAAATAATAAGTTAAATTAATTATAAAATATTATTTTAAATTTTTATTTTTTAAAAGTACAAAATAATTACCACTTTTTAGAAAAAATATATATTTGTAAAATGGAGTGATGACAAAGAGAAAAGAATCTTTGCAATGAATCAGGAAAATTATTACAAACTACTTCGAATCAGCTGTAATATTTTGAAAGGATCATTTTTATTTCAGAATTTAAAATTCATTACACTCGAAGAATAATCAAAGATGACAGAAGGCTGATACAACGACCCTCTTTCCCCTCTTTTCCCTTAACATGTCCAACACAAATAATTAATCATTTCAAGACATAATTCTGTGTCTTACTACGTCACATATTATAGGACATTTTTAATCCTGGAAAGTTGCAATAGAAGTTGTCAACTTGGTATCTTACAAAATGTGAACAACCGATCAGGAATCTTATTGTGTCATTACTCATGCAATGTTTTTATTTTATTTCAACATTATTTAGTTAACCGTACAAACAACTTTGGAGATACGTGCGTTGTGGCCACACCGCATGATTCACTGATAATAATAAACAAGATAAAAATTCGTGCAAAGAGATCTCACAATTTACTTGGAGCCCGTGATCTCTTTGTTTATATCGTAAGCCTATCCTAATTCGTAGTCCTTCAATGTTTCTTACGAAAATTCTTAGGTATAGATATTAATTATTAATGAAAAAAAACTAAGAATTGTAAGAAACGTTTCTAATTTTAGAACCAAAAGAAACGTTTCTTAGTGAACATGTGACGCGATATGAATGGTGAAATGAGATTAATGGAGTAAATTTTTTTTGGCATTTCTCTTTCATTTTTGTTTGTTCTCTTTTCATGTTGTGTGTTATGTTTTTATCTTTTAATGTTTTGTGTTTTAATTTTAAATATTGTATATTATTTTATGTTTTTATTATTAAAATATGTTTCTATGATATATAAAATAATTTTGAATATTTTAAGTTATTAATTATTATTTTACTATATTTATTACTAAGAAACACTTTAATTTGGTTCTATCAATAACCAACAAAATTTTCCTTTCTTTTTAACAAAGTTTCTTTTTCCCTTTTTATTATTAAAAATTGCCTTAAAAAACAACTCCCTACATATACGCCATACAATACAGTTACGGTTAATTTAAGTTATTCCACCAAGTTAAAAAACTCCGAAGAGAAAAAATATTTCAATTTTCCAAGTCTTTGACGTCTGTAAAGTGCATTTTGGACCTTGTATCGTTTTTATTTATCAACAATACCTAAAGCATCTAGATGCAAAAATGTTTTTTCATGTTACAGAGACCGAAATGGACAAACTTTACTTATATGTAAATACGGTTTATGGTTGATTTATGTTTTTTTTTGGATAATTGATAAATAAAAATTGGTTCTATTCACAAACGGATTTGTCCATCTTAATCATTACAACCATTTGGGTCTTTATAGTTTATAGTATAAAACTAACTGTAAGACTTTCACAAAACCGGATTTGTACTCACTAATTGTATAACTAAATTCATGATTCATTTACTGTTACTTCAGTTTTGAAGTTAAAAATAAATTTGGCAAAGCACTAATTATAATAAAATAAAATAAAAATAGTCAATATTAGTGGCTAATAATTAATAGCTATAAGTTACCGTACAACTAGAAACAAAACTGTAAGACTTTCACAAAATCGTTTATTCTTTGTCGACTTGACTTTTTCTCTTCTTTCCCGAAATAATTAATTATAAATTCATTGAATCTTGCTCTGAATATAGCTTGCAATATTCCAATGATTAATTAATGTGAAAACTATTCAACTGTGACCTTCACACTAAAAAAAACTTGCGGTACCTGTTGTTGTTTTTGATCAACTGAGTTTATATATTTATATATGTTACTGATTTGTTGGATAGTTCATACAAGCTTACATCTTATATTCCACTCTCTTCCAAAAACTGCTGATTGCTAAGTTAGTCTACCAACTAGATATCTACCCTGTTTCAGCTAAAAGAACCTGAACTTTACAAAAAAACTTCTACAAACTTTTTAACGATCTCCCCAAAAAATGCTACTCAAAGGATAACACTCTCTCATCAGCGAACACTTGATTCAGCCATGAAGGATGGCTAAGCGCTACATACGAATGCAACCTACAGTCACTTGTGACGCTTTTTGCTATAAGATAAAGCTTCTCTATTAGTTTTTGGACACTCCATTTCCAATTTCCCCTGCACAAACAAACCCAGCAATCTTACCAGTTCCCCTGATTCATAATAGAAAGACGGCCAAGCTCTCGGTCTTAATACACAGTTCACCATCAGCGTATCCTCCACCGCAATTGTAACGTTTGCATACCTTTGGCTCACCATGCTTTCCATCGCCCATCGAATCACTAGAAAAACTGGCTTCGTCCTTGGTTTAAACGTTGGAAAAAGCTCTGCGACTATGGAGCAATACTATTCCTTGTTCGTCTCTCAAAACCCAAGCACCCCTTGCAAGTAAGTTTCTTCGCGACCAAGACACCCCTACATTGCATTTTAACCATAAACTCTTTGGTGGTCTCCACCTGTCCTTTAGAACCCGTATAGACTCGTCCAAAACCCCATCCCGTTCATTTCTTTGTGTTCCGGGACTCTCTTCCACTCGCCGCTCTTCTCCATTGGAATCCAAACTCTGTGCCGTGAACCACTCCTCCACATCCTCTCTTATTTTTTGCACTGAATGTAGAGGATGGAACCGTTTCCCTTCACAGCAGAAAACATTTCTATTTTTCCATATCCTCCATATGATCCATGAAAAACTTTTTCTCAATTGAATGGGCCACTGCTTATTGCCTCTATTCACCATCAAATGATGCATATTTGAAAAAACTGACCCTTTATCAAAACTGTTCTCAAGGGATGGATAATCTGATAGTGCCCATACTTGTCTTGCTCCATTACATTCAAATAACACATGGTTAATTGATTCACCCTCTTGGCCGCATGAGTGGCACCTCTCGTCTAATATCATCCCTCTCCGATTAAGCTCTGATAACACTGGCAAGGCACCACTCAAAACCTTCCACAAAAAGACTTTAAGCTTAGGATCAGTTTGTAGCTTCCAAATCTGAATTTTGAGCTGATTAGGTGAAGGTTGGACATCTGCTTTTTGGTATAAGTTAATACAATAAAACCACACAATCAATAATCAATCACAACATCCAACAACTTTATTACGATATCGGAATCACTTGGTGTTCATGAAACACGGAGGATTACCTCGCCAGCTCTCAAGATGAGAGAAACCCAGCGAACACCACACAAATCTAGAGAAAGAGTTTTCAAATTGATCAATCGATAAAATGAGAAATGAGCTAACAAGTTGCTCTTTATTCTTCAGAAGATTCTAACGGCCTCTCGCTTCCAGCTGTCCACGTGTTACTTGATTATTCCCACTTGAACTCGCACGTGTACGCCACATGTGAGAACTCTGCAATATAAACTGTATCAAATCTCCCCCCATTGCAGAGCCTTGTCCACAAGGGTCTTCAAGCCTCAAACTCGGGAAACTTTTTGCGCAAATCGAACAGAAACTCCCACGTTGCCTCCTCTACTGGTACATTCACCCATTTCACCAGAACTTTAGTAACCGCACGACCTTGCCTATTAATCATCTTCCTTTCCAAGATCAGTTCCGGTTCCTTCTCAAACACATCAGGCAATATAGTAGGTAAGCTTGTAGCAGTAGGAACATTACCAACCAGCTCCTTCAACTGGGACACGTGAAAGACAGGATGTATCTTGGTACCCGCGGGCAGTTCCAGCTTATAAGCCACTTCCCCACAATGATCAATCACTTTGTAAGGGCCATAGTACTTAGGTGCCAACTTTTGATTCACCCGCAAGACTACAGAATTCTGACGATAAGGCTGAAACTTCAAGTACACAAAATCACCAATATCAAAGTCTCGCTCAGTACGATGCCTATCAGCCAATTGCTTCATCCGATGTTGGGCACGCATAAGATGAAATTTCAAAAGCTTCAACATGTTCTCTCTTTCCTGCAACGAACGAGCCACCACAGCCACTTTTGACTCCCCAGGTAAGTAAGGAAGATGCACTGGAGGAACCTGACCATAAACCGCCTCGTAAGGTGTCATGCGAGTCGACGTGTGGTCTTTAGTATTGTACCAATACTCTGCTAAAGCCAGCCATTTGCACCACATGTGCGGTTGAGCATGACACATACAACGCAGATATGTCTCCAAGCAGCGATTAACTACCTCTGTCTGTCCATCACTCTGTGGGTGGTAAGCAGTAGACATCCTCAACTCCACACCTTGCAAAGTGAAAAACTCTTTCCAAAATTCACTAGTAAACACTGCATCCTTATCACTGACAATTGAATTAGGACAACCATGATGCTTAAAGACATTATCAAGATAAGCTTGAGCCACAGTCAAAGCACTATATGGATGAGACAAGGCAATAAAGTGAGCAGCCTTACTAAGCCTATCAACAACCACCATTATAACAGACTGATTGGCTGAAAGAGGAAGTCCTTCAATGAAATCCATCGAAACATCACTCCATACTGCATTTGGAATTGGTAGTGGCTGCAAAAGGCCAGGTGAAGCAGCATTGTCAGTTTTACATTGTTGACAAACTTGACAGCTTCGAATGTAAGCCTGGATATCAGTGATCATGCCCTTCCAATAAAACACACCACGCACGCGTTGATAAGTAACATCACGACCTGAATGTCCCCCTACACCAGAGCAGTGAAGCCATTGCAGAATCGTTTCACGGATCTTCGTATTATTAGGAACCACCACCTTACTCTTCCTGCGTAAGACATTCTGCGACCAAGAATAGTGCTTCTTACCCTCAGGTTTAGCTTTAAGTAGCTCAATTATCTCTTTTAATTCCCCATCTTCTTCATATGCAACCTGAATTTCCTTCATCAAATCACACTCCACCACAGTCATAGCCATGTGCAACACCTCGGATCCTTCCACTCGAGACAGCGCATCCGCCACCAAATTTTCCTTACCCTGTTTGTATTGTATTTCATAATCAAACTCCAATAGCTTGGGTAACCATTGCTGTTGAATTGGAGTATTGAGTCTTTGCTCCAACAAATACTTCAAGCTTCTTTGATCAGTTTTAATGACAAAATGAGCTGGCAGCAAGTAATGTCGCCACTTCTGCACTGCAAATATTACCGCCAATAACTCTTTCTCATAAATGGAGAGGTGCAACTGCTTCCCCTTGAGCTGCCTACTAATATAAGATATCAGATGACCCTCTTGCATCAATACCGCTCCAATACCTTGACCACAAGCATCAGTCTCTACCCCAAAGAGTTTATCAAATAAGGGTAGTACCAATACCGGTGCTTGACATAACGCCTTTTTTAAACCTTCAAATGCTTCCTGGGCCTCGTTATTCCAAAGAAACGCCTCTGTCCTTGTCAAAGCATGCAACGGGCTCGCAATTGCACCAAAGTTCTTCACAAACCTTCGGTAGTAACCAGCCAAACCCAAAAAACCTCGTAACTGCTTAAGAGCATTAGGTTTTGGCCACTCCGCAACTGCCTTGATCTTTGCTGGATCAGTTACAACCCCATCTCCACTAATAAAGTGCCCCAGATACTCCACCTTATCTTCAGCAAAAGCACATTTACTCATTTTCGCAAACAAACTCTCTGTTCGCATTGCTTCAAACACCATGCGAAGATGCTCTATATGCTCCGTAAGATTCTTACTGTAGATGAGGATATCATCAAAGAATACTAGCACAAACTTCCTCTGAAACTCCTTAAACACCGAGTTCATCAAACTTTGAAAGGTAGCTGGTGCGTTAGTTAAGCCAAATGGCATTACTAAGTATTCATAATGCCCGCCATGAGTTTTAAAAGCCGTTTTGGGAATGTCTTCTACCCTCATCCTTACTTGGTGATAACCAACCCTTAAATCGATCTTGGAGAATACCCTAGAACCCCCAATTCATCCAATAAGTCCTCTATTAAAGGAATAGGGAACCTATCTTTTACCGTCACCCCATTCAACTCCCTGTAGTCCACACATAATCGCCATGTCCCATCTTTTTTTTTACAAGGACCACAGGAAATGGACTCGAACTGGGTTGAATCGTACCAGTAGTTAGCATGTCTTCCACAATCTTATCTATCTCATTCTTCTGGTGAATCGCGTATCTGTACGGCCTTTGATTCACTGGGTTAGCCCCCTCCACTAACTGTATTTTGTGGTCGTGATTCTTCCTGAATGGTGGTAAAGCTTTTGGTTCCTCAAACACATCTGGAAAATCCTGTACCAACTCCTCAATCACTAGACTTGTGTCTTTTTTACAGTTTATAGCATTTAGTGAAGCATCAACAACATCACTCTCACTATCAGTAGCCAGTGTAGAAACACAAACCATTGAAATTTGTACCTGATCATCCTCCATTTTTTTAAGTTTCTTGGCCTTAACATCTCGTACTGACCCATTCTGTATCCCATTCAACATCACCTTCTTATTTCTCCACATAAAACTCATCTCCAATCGATCGAACTCCCAAGTGATTGGCCCCAATGTTCTTAACCACTGAATTCCCAACACCATATCACAACCCTGCAGAGGAATCAACATCACATCCGACTTGAAGAAAGTTGTTCGGAACCTCCATTGAAAACCATCTATCTTTCCCTGTACTCCCAGCTTCCTACCATCTGCTACAGCAACCTTTGATAACTTAGAAGCCTTCACCTTGCATCCCAGTCTTGCTGCTACTCTTGGATCAACAAAGTTGTGCGTTGAACCAGAATCCAACAAAACATAAAGTGGTTTGTTACCAAACAACCCTTTCACCCGCATTAACAGATACCCTTGGTATATTCTTTTCATCTGGATCACAATCTTCCCATACTGCTAATTCCGCACCAACTTCTTCATCTTCCATTTCGATACTAAACAGTTGCGTCTTTTTATGCTGCTGGTAGTGTTCTGGTGTAAACTTCTCATCGCACCAATAACATAACCCTTTAGATCTCCTTTCACTCATCTCTTCCTTAGATAAGAACTTCCTCGGAGTACCCTCATTTACCTTCATGACAGGACGAGAATTATAAGTATTCCCTTTACCCGCATTACCTCCTTTAGTCGATAGCCAACCTTGGGAAACTTGCTTTTTAGGATGTGCTTTCTCATATAGTCTTCCCAATAATAAGCAATGTCTCACTGTTTGCGGCTGAAACATCCTCACGTGCATCTGTGTATCCAAACGCAAACCAGCCAAGTACAAACTCACCAAATACTCTTCAGATAAGGTCACTCTTGTCTTAATAAGGTCAAACTTCTGATGATAATCAATGATACATTCTGTCTCTTGTAACTGCTTCAACTCTGCCATGGGATCATCACACTCATCTTTAAACCTTTCTCGCAACAACTTCACATAACCATCCCAATCATAAAGCACTTCGAGACCAACATTAGACTGCACAAACGAGTAATGCCAAGTTGCGGCATGTCCATCGAAATGAATCGCTGCCATTTTAACACGCATCTCTCTAGGTGTGTAATCAACTCCAAAGAATTCTTCAACCTTAAACAACCACTCCTTAATCTGACTACCATTAAACCTAGGGAAGTCAATTTTACCCAAACGAGTCAAGTTACCGTAGGGATAGTGAGCATCAGTCCTCACCGGATCAGATCTGATAACCTTTGGGGGATCTAATTGACGCGATCGAACCTCCTTTGATGATGAAGAATCCGGATCCGTACGAACATAGCTCTGACTGTTATCACCCCGCTCAAACTTTGATTCTTCTCGTTCAACTTCTCTCTGAACTTCCTTTCCACGATTAGCAGTGGTACGGCTGAGAGCTTCAAACATTTCTGCCATATGCGTCCTCATATGCTGATTCTGTTCCGCCATATGCTTCTTCATTTGTTCGTTTTGCTCCGTCACCAGATCTTCCAAACGCGACATCCGCGATTCCAACGAATCCACCCCTGCGACTCCATGATTCCGAACTTCAACCACCTGAGAACGAGTTTCAACTCCCATTTCCGAGAATCGTAATAGCTCTGATACCTTTAATACAATAAAACCACACAATCAATAATCAATCACAACATCCAACAACTTTATTATGATATCGGAATCACTCGGTGTTCATGAAACACGGAGGATTACCTCGCCAGCTCTCAAGATGAGAGAAACCCAGCGAACACCACAAAAATCTAGAGAAAGAGTTTACAAATTGATCAATCGATAAAATGAGAAATGAGCTAACAAGTTGCTCTTTATTCTTCAGAAGATTCTAACGGCCTCTCGCTTCCAGCCGTCCACGTGTTACTTGATTATTCCCACTTGAACTCGCACGTGTACGCCACATGTGAGAACTCTGCAATATAAACTGTATTATAAGTCTTGCCTATTAATCCGTCCAGCTAACTAATAGGCTGACTTGACAGAAAAATCGCCACTCTTGTTGAATTTCCACACCAAAAAGTCCTCCTTATCCACTACTGGTTTATTCCGTTTGATCTTGACTATGTCAATGGGCAGGAAATGGTATTCTAATTTCTGATCATCCCAATCTCTTCTCTCCACATCAATAAGCTCTTTGACGTCCAGATTGATATTTATCAGAGAATTTTTTATCCACAGCGGTCTCATAACTCCATCATTCACCCATAGATCCATCCAGACCTTTAGCGAGCACCCATTCCCCACTTTGATTTGTAGACCTTTTTTCAGGAGCTCCCTTCCAAACATGACACTTCTCCACCCAAAAGACGGTCTTTTCCCCAAACATGCGTCCAAAAAAATCGAATTTGGATAGTATCTTGACTTTAAAACTTTGGCAAACAAACTTTGTGGATATTGAAGTAACCGCCACACCTGCTTAGCCAACAAAGCCTGATTAAAAAGATCAATGTCTCTAAATCCCATTCCCCCTAGCTCTTTAGGCACACACAACTTTCCCCAGCTAATCCAATGAATCTTCCGATGTGCTTCACTAGAATTCCACCCATAATTTTCTATCGCACTAAAGATGTTTGCACAAGTAGACTTCCGCAATCTAAAGCATGACATAGCAAATACCGACAGTGCCAATGCTACTGACTTGATCATGACTTCCTTTCCTCCCATAGACAAAGTTTTTGCATGCCAGCTCGAAACCTTGGAATTTAGTCTATCCTTTATTTAGCTTAGCATGTCCACCTTTGATCCACTGAAACACTCGGGTAGTCCTAAATATTTTCCCACTCTTCCTTCATTTGCTATACCAATTGTACCATGAATCTCCAATTTAACTACCTCCGGAACTTTGGAACCAAAGGTAATAGCAGATTTAGCTGGATTGATCTCTTGGCATGTTGCCTTTCCATAGGCTTTTAGGATAGATAACAAGACTGATGCTTGCTCCGACTTAGCCTTACACATAAACAAGCTATCATCCGCAAACAACAGGTGATGAATCGAGGGACCTTCTTCATGAAGTTGAATCCCAGAAATCCTTCCTTCCCTTTGCGCTACATTCAACAGATGCTTTAACCCTTCCGTACAAAGCACAAACAGAAAGGGGGAAAGAGGATCCCCTTGCCTTAACCCTTTTTGAGGCTTGATCAGCCCATGTGGTTGATCATCAATTAGCACTGAAAAAGTTACTGTTGACGCACAAAACATCACACATTCCACCCATTTGATATGAAAACCCATTGCTAACAATAAATCTCTGAGATAGCTCCACTCAACTCTGTCGTATGCCTTCGACATATCAGTTTTAATGGCCATAAACCCTTCTGCCACCACTGGATTAACATGTAGGCTATGGACTATCTCATGTGTCACCAAAATATTGTCAGAGATTAACCGTTCAAGCACAAAGGCGGTTTGAGTCTCTGATATCACCAACAACAACATTGGTTGAAGTCTCTTCACCATGATTTTGGATATTATCTTGTATAGCACAAAACATAAACTTATTGGTCTAAGATCCTTCATTAGAGATGAATGAGGGATCTTTGGGAGAAAACACAAATGGGTGAAATTTCATTCATGTGGGAAAACCCCTTCTTTAAAAAACAGAGACACTTCTTTTACTACATGGTTTCCAACTATCTCCCAGTAATGTTGAAAAAAAAAGCTGACATTCCATCTGGTCCTGAAGCCTTTGCTGGATTAATCGCAAATAGAGCTTCTTTTATTTCTTCTACAGATATTTCTCTAATCATACTTTCATTCATTTTGTCCGACACTCTCCTGTGCAAACCAGCAAAACCAAGTCGCATAAAGCGTCGGGTTAGATGAAGTAAATAGGTTCTGGAAATAATCTATCACGACTCCCCCTTTTGCCGCCTCTGACTTCTGTTGAACACCATTCTTAATAATAAGAATTCAATCATCAACCTTGTTTTATCACTTCTCACTGCAGCTTGGAAAATTCTGGAATTCTTGTCTCCATTTTTCAGCCATTTGAATCTACTTCTATGTCTACCAAAAATCTCCTCTTATTTGTATGCCACCGCCAGTTCTCGTTTTAGGCTAGTCACGACTATGAGCCTTGGTAAAACCAATGATTGCTCATTTTCTAAAGCATTTTTGATCTGGTGAATTGTCTCTTGAGCATTCAGAGTATTGTTGTTCTTCCACCCACTCAAAGATTTTCTACACCACCTTAGCCTTTATGAAGCACTACTACCAATTAAACCTTCTCCATTTCCCCACGCTTGAGCAATAGCTTCCTTCACATTAGATTTGTGCAAAAATCTTCTATCAAATCTGAACTGACCTCTGTACTCCTCTTGGGAGTCCATCAACTTTAGCAGCACAGGTCGATGATATGATCCTCTGAAATCCATAAACGCTTGATTAGCTGCAGGAAATTGAGTAAACCATTCTTTGTTCCCAAAGGCCCTATCTAAACGACTCTAGATCCACATATCATACCGCTTCCCCGCCCATGTAAAACCATTCCCT
Source organism: Camelina laxa (assembly GCA_024034495.1). Taxonomy (NCBI): domain Eukaryota; kingdom Viridiplantae; phylum Streptophyta; class Magnoliopsida; order Brassicales; family Brassicaceae; genus Camelina; species Camelina laxa. Next base: position 23,023,964 of record CM043880.1, on the reverse strand, counting down.
TTACTAGCCAATTCGACCATATCACAAGTCTCGAGCATATCTAAAAAAGGTTTGAACATAGTTTCACATCTACGAGGCCCACCAATCTTTTCCCCATTTTGTAATATGTCATTAAAATCTCCTACCATACACCAACTCTCCTTTCGTCCTACCCCAATTCTACAAAGCCTTTCCCAGTTTTCTTTTCAATTCTTAAACACCGGATCCCCATAAACATATGACACAAAAAACGATAAGGCACTCCATTGAACTTGCATATCTATTAGATTCTTATCTACATACTTAAAATCTACCTCAACCCCAATTTTTATAAACAAATCCAACCATCCACTCTTACCCACTGGTTCCACCGTGAACACTCTATCATAACCAAGCCACACCTGTACATCTACTAACACGTCTCTACTGTGCATTATTTCCATCACAAACAATACCTTAGGGAAAAGTTTTTTACGCATTTCCGTGAGACGGTGAATTGCCAAGTCTTGAGACCGTCCCGATCCTTGGCAATTCCAGCTGACTATGCTCATTACGCATTGGGCATTCCCTCATCCGGGACTACCTCTAAGGGGTTTAGCTTGGTAGACTTCGCAGTGCTTTGGCCCTCATTGAATGCTTTTCGTTTTTCTTTAAATCCAATCATTAACCCACCCTTCTTTGTTTGAGACACATCTATCATTACCAGGTCCAAAGGCTTGGCTTTCCGGTAGCTTTTGGACGGTCTTTTTCTTGCCTTCGCCTGCTTAGGCTTAATCTCGGTAGAACCAGACCATATCTCATAGAGACTAGGTCCAAAAACCGTCGGATTAACTTGAAACGGCTGAGAAAGAGCTAGGAAGTTCCTTGAGTCTTCGAAGATGGAAACACATTCAGCTCCATCCTCCCTGACTTTTTTGCATCCCCCATAAAGTGAAACCCCTCGCTGATGGGTGCACTACTCTCTCTTGCTTGTTGTTCCAGGTTAATCCCCTCCTCCTCATAATTAAACTCTATACCTTTATCCTTATTTATGTCTTGGTGCACCAAAGGCAGAGGTTCCAATCGTAGGATTGATTTCTGTAACATAGGATCCTTCTCAACATCCTTAACAGAATTTCTGACCTTTTCGATCCTAAGCTTCTTCTCTAATTCCTCAGCCACCAACCTATACTGCCTCATCCCTTCTAGAACATCCGATGCTATCTTAGGTCTGCCCGTTGATACATCTACCCCAACTTGATCTTCTCGTAGCACACCGAATAAAGGATCAGATTCTCTAATTACCAAAGGCTTCTTATGCTTTTCTCCTGGTTTCCTTTGTTGTTTCTCCCTCGCTGCCTCTTCCTTTTCTTTTACGAGCAACGGACATCAATCTTTCTCATGTGTTAACCTCTCTCAATGATAACACCTCTTCTGGATCCGTTCATATTGAAACCTCACCGTCGCTGTTCCTCCTTTTGGTAGATTTATCACATTTTTCCTTCTTAGAGGTCTCGCAACATCAAATATAACTTTTACCCTCACATACTCTTGAAGTTTAGGTTTTTCTGGGTCAAAAGCCACCTCTGTCACCTGCCCAATAAACTCTCCCAATGATGTAATCGCTTTTTTTGGTGTAGAAATTTATGGGCAGATTCCAAATCTGGACCCAAATCGGAATAGTGAGCAGATAATTTGCCGGAGGCTCTTCATACCATCTGTCCACTGCTAGCGACCATTCATTGAAAGTATGGGCTCCTTTCCTCAAAACGTCTTCCAAATCGTACTCTGAATCTAAAATGAACTAAAACTTTTCACTCGTAAGCGCTACCCCTCTTACCCGACCCTCTTTCTGCCATTTCCTAGGCATGTTCCTCAGCAGACGATTCATTGGTTGACTTGCCGGATTCAGAACTCTACCCACTAAACTCAGAGCATTCCGCACTGATGATGAATACTCTGGCAGATCTGGCATATCAAACGGTACTTCCTCGCCCTCTTCCAAAGACATCGCCATCAGAGCTTTATCCATAGCCGATGACATCTTCACAACCTCCGTAAATCAATAACCCCCGATGAACTACATAAAGAACTTGAAAGAAACCCTAATTTCTTTACCCGATTTAAGCAAAAACCTCTTTTTAGCTGAATAACCAACGTGATTCGCAAAAAGTTAACGTGTTATTTTCCACAAAGCTCTCTTCTCAAATGTAGTCAAAGACACTAACTGAGAAAGAGGGTCATAAACCCAAATAAGAGAAACAGAAAATTTAGAGATATCTATTGAATATGTTAAAAAAAAAAAAAAAAAAAAAAATCCAACTTTGTCAGATATTGTAAATATTCATTCTAACTATTCAGGCTTTGTTGATACTTGATAGACAAAGACCGAAAATCAAAGTATCAGTATTTAGATTAGAGCATTTTCAACTCATTTCTTCATTTTTATTCTATTTTAATGTAACTCCAATTAATTTCACCATATTTGACTCTAAAAAAGAATATTCTAAAACTATTCTTTTTATATTTTATTATTAATTTATATAATGATTTTTTATTTATGAAAAGTACAAATTTGACCCAATTATTTTATTTTAGCAAAAAAAAAATTTAGCATATTATTTATATTTAAAATTTATTATTGAACAACATCTAAATACTATTAAAAGTGAAATACATTTTGAAAATGTCTAAAATCTCACAATGTATTTACGAAATGTGCCACTCAAAACAGTCTTCAAGAATTTCTCATTAAAGGTAAAATCGTATTGACAATCCTAAAATTTCTCCCAAACATTAATATTTCAGAAAAAACTATATTCGGATTTGGAATAAGTAATTCGGGTAGAGAATAGAGGGACGCGGATCTTACTTGGATCTTTTCAGTTTTTTTTAGGAATTGTTTACAAATATATTAATTTCAATCTACACTAATTAGATTCTTATACTTTCAGTCAGATCCGCATACTTCAAATTTATTCTAATCCACTAATTTCGTGATTTTTTATTATCAAAACACAGATTCTGAAATTAATCGTTCCAAACATTACGCAAGATAATAACATATCCTTACATAACTTCTTTATGAAATTGATTTGTATAGTCTGTTACATATCCAACCTAATTTCTTATTCTCTCTTATCATTATCTCTACTCGACGTAATATACGGTTGAGAATCTAGGCAGAGAGTGGTGATTGATTAAACTGAAAATCGTATATTAATTCCACTAACAATGGTGATTGATTAAGATTTTATTCCTTATTCTATTTCTTAAACAATAATACTCTTTCGTTTCCCCCTGTTCGAGACTATAAATATGTATGTTTTCGTTGCTTCATGTACACCACCTCACACACTGCTTTCTTCCCTACAGAAAAAAACACATTCTAAAAATGGTTGCTTCATTTGCTTTCCTTCGTGACTTGCGTCCATACAAGACGAATTGGAGAGTGCAAGTCAAAATCCTTCACACATGACGTCAGTATACGCCTAAGGCTGGTGATAAACTCGAGTGTATCTTAGCTGATTCCACGGTAAGTTGTTGTTTTACAAACCTATTTCTCATATTACTATATAATAATGTCACATATTAACATTCTAATTTTTGGAATATAGTACAAAGATTCACACATCTGTCAAGAAGGATTTGGTTGTCCGTCATACTAATCAGTTGTTTGAAGGTCAATGGAGATTCATTGAAACATTCAGTCTAATCAATGCTTCTGGTCATTTCAGACCTACTGGGCAGTGTACAAGATTAACTTTCTTAACGGTACTAATGTTAGGGTGAGTGACAATTTTAGTGAGTCAATTTTCTTATCCCTTTCAAAGTTTCCAAAGATCCTTGCACACGAGGTTAATACCAGCATCTTGGTTGGTAAGTTCATATCATTCCAAATTTAATTTCTATTTCCAACATTACATATAAAAATAATATATAATTAATAATTGTATTCTTCAGATGTCATTGGTCAAGTTGTTAATGTTGGTGATGTTAAAGACCTTGATGTTGACAATAAACCAGTTAAGAAGATTGACTTCGAGCTCAGAGATGAGAAGTAAGTTTTTACGGAATAAAATTTCAAAATATAATAATTTTTGTTTTTTCGTAACTGTTAACCTAATCTATACGTTAGTGATGTGAGATTGCCTGTAACCTTGTGGGGAAAATATGCTGTGGAATTTTTCAATTCATGTGAACATGCATATGAGAATGGTGTTACCGTTGTTTGCCTTCTGCGTTTTGCCAAGATCAAAGAGTTCAAAGGTATTACTTTCTATATATTTTTTCACAATAACCAATAAAAGAAGGCTTCTTAACTTATGGTGGGTTATTAATTATTTTTTGTAGATATTATTAGTGTCGCAAACTCAGTTGAGAGTGAATCCTGAAGTTGCTGAAATCCAAACCTTTGTTGAATCGTAAGTTTCCTACTTTGATAAATACCATATTAATTTTGATTTTACTTATTGTTACGATTGTCTTATATAGGATCCCAAAAGATGGTCTGACGCTAACCTTCCGTGGGAGTAACCAAAGAGACCTGCTAACTTCTCTAGTGGACCTGAAAATCTTCTTGCATTTGGACTTCATATCTGGTGACCATCTTTCAACATTACATATACGTCCATATACTCCATGGTGGTATCCAGTCCAAAATTTGGACTTCATATTTGAGAAGGTCGATGATATTTATCCCAATATTCTGACTTCATATTTGGTGACCTAATTCTATCTTTCAACAGTACATATACGTCCATATGCTCCATGGTGGTATCCAGTCCAGAATTTGGACTTCATATTTGAGGAGGTTGATGATATTTATCCCATACATGGTAATTGCCGTATTTCGTTGTTTTTTTAATATTTATTCTGTATGTTCCTGCTTAAAAAAAAAATATAATCTAACTCATCAAATATATATGTATCATAAAAAACAACATAAGAACTTAGTGACGTTGAGCAAACATACGAGTACAAAGATAGTGATTCTGATGAAGATATTCATCATTCAGAACAGTTTTATGATATAGACGTCTTGCAGTATTATTCACAGATTGGGAGTAACCAAATTAATTAAAGAATTACGTGATATGGCTTTAGTCGCTTCTAACGCACGTAAACAAGTAGAAAGAGTAACCCACAAAATTAAAGTCCATCCAAAAATTTCACAGTATCCGGAAGGTACAACCTTCATTAACGATATTAATGATGTTGAATTATGTATATATATGCAATATATTTATTTATTATTTATTTGTTAACAGAGAACTCAAGTTATCTTGACCACGGTGATCCTGTTGAATCCTGTGAGTCTTGTGGGGCCAAAATGTGGTATGAGGAGCGGCTTAATAAGAGAAGGAACCAAAGGAACCCAAATTTTTCCTTGTGCTGTGGTTTAGGCACTGTTAAACTACCTTTTCTGCAAGAATCGCATTAATTTATAAAAAAAACTGCTTAATGGTACTGATCCAGTTAGCAAACACTTCCAAGAGAATGGGCGTCCTTATAATATTGTCTTTTCAATGACGTCTATTGGTGGCAAAGTTGATAGGAGTATTCTCCAAGGAAGGTGTCCAAGTCAGTTTAGGCTACAAGGAAGTAACTATCATCTTATTGGAAGTATGTAGCCTAAAGAAGGTGATATTACTAAATTTTCGCAATTATATATTGTGGACACCGATCACGAGGTTGTTAATCGTGCTTCAATACTGGGGTAATCCTCTTATTAATTAAAATCTTTAAATATCACAATTTTATTGATTATAAAATTTGTTGTAGTTCTGTAAAATATAGTTCATCATTTATTAACCTTTTTATTATAATTTAGGAAAAGTAAAAACTGGCAATTATCTTCTGGACGGAAAGATTTGAGGCATGATATCATCGAATGCTTGATAGGAATGCTAAGTTAGACAAATCTGTATGTACAAAAATTTTGAGCAGCCAGGGATCGTGTTGCAGCTAACACCGAGGAGGTATTCCACATGCGGATTATTAATGATAGGGTCGGTGTTGATGGTAGGCAGTATAGTGCTCCCGTAGCCTCAGAGGTTGCAGCATTAATACCTGGTGATTTTGTATCTGAATTATTCAGTCTAAGAGTACTGGGAGACTTCAAAGAATAAGTGAGATCCACCCTTCCTACTTGCCTTAACAATATCCATTGATTTTATGCTTTGGAGAAGATGGTTGGAGGCCTGGAATAGAGAAAGCGTTCACTGGGATTAACAACAAGAACAAAGGAAGTATATTAGTATGCGACAATGGTTTGCATTTCGCTTACAAGAAAGGGAGAATGAATGTCAAACTCTGTTGCGTTCTAGGAGATTCTCCCAACAATTTATTATTGATGCATACACTTCAGTAGAAAGTAATAGGTTGTTTTTCGTTAAAAATAATCAGACTAAACTTTGTTGCGCTGATTTTAATTCTTTGAAAGAGGCTTCAGCAGCTGGATAAACCAAAATATCTAAGCAAGGTAAACCTATAACCATTCTGTCTTCATTTACAGGAAGTCCACGGTATATGGTGAATAGCTACTACGATGCCCATAGCATCCCTGGCCACCTTGGTTTGCCACTGTCATCTCTTCCCGCTTCCTTTTACGCCTTTGCTCCAACTGCCTATCCTTGCTTGGAATGCTCTGCTCCAATGTCTCCTCTGACTGAGCCGTTGGACTGACAACCACTAACCGTGACCTCAAGTCATCCTCTATCCCAGCTGCAACCTCAACCAGCTCCGCCCTTGTAGCATAGCTCCTCACTCTGCACCGAGTCCTCAGATCTTCCCGCAGAGCCAACAAGAACCTCCGCACCTGAGCTGACTCTGGCTCCCATGCCCGGCCTGCATACCCTACAAGCCGACTGAACTCTGCATCCAGCTCCCGCACTGTACGGTCCCCTTGAGTCAACCCCAAGAACCGTGCCTCCATGCGATCAAGCGCCTCCCGTGGAAAATACTTGGAGTTAAACTCCCTCACAAAATCTCCCCAAGACATACCCCGCTGCACCCTCCGTGCTGTCACCGACCTCCACCACACACGTGCATCTCCTGACAAGTAATACACTGCCAGATCCACCCTGAACTGGTCGGGACACCTGAGCGAAAGGAAAACATCCTCCATCCGCTCTCTCCACTCATCCGCTACACTCGGATCGGTACCTCCTGAGAAATACCCCACTCCCACTCGCTGCAGCTGCACCATCATCAGCACATACTGAGCATCCACTACCTCGGCCCCTGGCTGCACACCTGCCTGCAAACCCGCCACAGGCTGCACCACTGGAACCTGCCCACCAACCACTGGCGGCACTACTGGATCCTGCTCACCAACCACTGGCGGCACCACTGGATCCTGCCCACTAACCACTGGCGGCACTACTGCTGGAAGTCGCTGCAAAACCTGAGCTAGCAAGTCCATCAAGACATCCTCCCTGCCCGGAGCACCCTCTGTTGCAACCCTCACACCCGGGGCAACACCGTGACCGACACCGAGCCTATCCGCCCTGCCGTCACCCAAACCAGCCTGGTCTCCAGACACACTAGGATGAACCTGTGACTCCGCTACCTCCTCACTGGCCATGCTCTGGGTCACACTCTCACTGGCCTCGGGAACCTGACCTCACCCCCGACCACGACCACGACCACGACCACGACCACGATCACGACCACGACCACAACCACGACCACGACCACGCCCGCGACCAACAGCACCCTCTCTAGCCATCTGCACTACCCAGAACAGAAGGCTAAGCACACAATTTAAAACCGCACAAAAGTACACATCTTACCGTGGAATCTCATTGAAGGCTCGAAGAGGATGATACTAGAACTCCATACCACAAACAAATTGACTAACTACGCATATTCAATTCATCACACAACATCATGCATCCAGCAACAGGAAACAGTTCAACCAATTAAATTCCTAAACCGCTCTAAACCATTCACTTAATCATCCTAGAACCGTATGGGCTCTGATACCAAAATGAAACAACCCGACTTTTTTTTTTTTAACATATAATATAATTCTCTAGTGGTCCCATACCCACTAACATCCTAGCAACAATCAACAACAGTGGATAACCAAAGAAAGACAATTCCATTAATCCAATAAGAAATCCAACAATAATAAACCAATAACCAATAATGCAATAATCCAACCAACAATGAACAACAAGTTCCAACATCCTACAATGCTCTATCAACTCAATTCTAGCAACCTAAGAATAGCTAGAACACAATCAATCAAGCCTCTAGAACATCCTCCTCCTCATTGCCTCGATTCCACGATCACACTTTTCCTTTACCTGCACACCACAAACAACAATTGAGATGCGTAAGTATTATCATAAATACTTAGTTAGGCCGTCCTCCCATCTACTAGGTTATACACACAAGCATTTGAGACCCTCAAGTTTAAGCAGAACAAACAACACACAATAATACATCAAACCAGGAAAAACAGTCTCGGATGAGACCGGTGTCGACCGACACTAAGCCGGTGTCGATCGATGCGATGAGCCATGGTGTCGACCGATGCTCGAAAGGTGTCGACCGATGCTGACACAAACAGTGTCGACCGATGCTAGAACGGTGTCGATCGATGCCAAACCTGCAGACACGATCTGCGCGAACACGAACGTCGATCTCTCATTCCAATTCACCTTGAATCCGTCTCAAACTCACCCAAACACCTTGGGAATCACTGGGAATCACGAAAAACAACGAACCCAACCAACAAAACAACACAAACAACAAAGAAAACACCCAAACAAAAGAGATCTCATGCTTAGATCAACCATGGTCAAGCTCTCACCTCAAATACAGAAAGATTGGAATGAGAAACGATGGAGTCAACACCTCCAGAAGCTTCTCCTTCGTTCCCAGCAATAGCTATCACTTCTACAGCCTCAGATCTCTCCCAAATCACCAAGAACAAGCCCAGAAACTTACAGAAACGTTTTCTCTCCTTTTCTCCCTCTTTCCTCTGATAAACGGCGATAAAACACTCTAAAACCCTTAATTTGTCGCTTCCCCACTTAAATACTCGGTTTAGGTCACTAAACCAAACCAACCCAAACCAAAATCGAGAATTAAAACAAACCCGACGAACCCAGGATTAGTGGTGTCGATCGATGCCACAAGGGTGTCGATCGACACTCCTACCAAAACCGCATAATCCGGTTCGCGGATGTTACAATCAACAAGGGGCTAGATAAGGTTGCTGTTATATTTGAACCAAAAGATCAAGCGGAGAAGCCGAAGTACAAAATCAAAGACTATTTCAATTGCAGGTATAAATATTTGTTTATTATTATACATATCTTTCATCTCTCGCTACTTACATTTTTTTGTATGATATTACATTATAGATATGTCTCGGCGTCTGAGGCCATATGGATGCTTTTCAAGTTTCCTATACAATATAGGTCTACTCCAGTCCAGAGGCTGTCTTTCTATATTGAAAGGAAGAAACCATGTGTTTATGACAAAGATGATGAGTTAGAAGAAGTTTTGGAAAAGACTATCAACGTCGACTCCCAGCTCACCGCTTGGTTTGCTCTTAATAAGAGAGACTCATTTGCTAAAACTAAACTGTATGCGCAAATACCAGTCTTTTATACATGGGATGGTGCTAGAAAAATGTGGAAGACAAGAAGTAGGGGTTTCTCTTTAGGTAAGATTAATTACGTACCCAAGAAACTAGAGGCTGAATACTACTTGCAGATATTACTTAATATTGTTCCAGGGGTGAGTCATTTGATGACTTGAAGACGTACAAAACGATGGTTTACGAAACATACAAAGAACCATGTAACGCACGTGGTATTCTAGATGATGATCAAATCTACATTGATTGCTTAGTGGATGCCGCACAATGGTGTTTTGGAGATTATCTCCGTAAATTCTTTGCGGTTTTGTTATTGTCTGGTAGTTTTTCAAGTCCTGCGCATGTATGGGTTGAAACATAGCAAATATTATCTGAAGATATTGAGAGGAAAAAAAGAATTAAAGTCAACAATCCAGGTTACATATTTTTCATTTTTCAAATTATTTAGTGGTTCTATTGTGATTATATGAGTATATGTTTTATCTTGTATGTAGTTCTGGAATTAACTGCCGAAGAGAAGATGGAATTCACACTACAAGAAATAGAGCTCCATCTACTATCAAATGGAAGTTCCCTATCATCCTTCGAAGAGATGCCTCAACCTAATAGAGATGGAATGGATATCTCTAATCGTCTAAGAGCTGATGAAAGGTGATACATCCGTGCAGAACAAGCAAAAGACCATGATGCGTGGATTAAAATGCTTACTGACAAACAGAAACTAATATATGATCAGATAACGAAGGTTGTGTTCAATAGACAAGGGGGTGTGTTTTTTGTTTATGGTTTCGGAGGTACTAGGAAGACATTCTTATGGAGTACACCGTCTGCCGCTGTTAAATGCAGAGGTGAAATTGTTTTGAACGTTGCATCCAGTGGTATAGCTTCTCTGCTTCTGCCTGGTGGTCGGACTGCTCATTCTAGGTTTGGAATCCCTATCACCCTGATGAAACAACGTATTGCTCAATTGATCCTCAGTCCAAATTAGCGGATTTGATTAAAGAAACATCACTTATTATTTGGGATGAAGCTCCTATGATGAGTAGATATCGTTTTGAATCTCTTGATCGGAGTCTATGTGATATTATTTGCAACCTGAAAGCAAACCTTTTGGTGGCAAAGTCGTTGTTTTCGGTGGTGATTTCAGACAAGTATTACCTATTATACAGGGTGCCGGGAGAGCTGAAATTATTTTGGCTTCTTTAAATTCTTCTTATCTTTAGGATCATTGTAAGGTGTTAAAGCTGACCAAGAATATGCAGCTACTCAATAGCAAACTAAGTTCTGCCCAGTCAGAAGAGATCAAGGAATTTTCAGAATGATTATTAGATATTGGTGATGGGAAAATAGCCGAACCTAATGATGGTGAAGCTATGATTGATATTCGAGAAGAGTTTCTTATTTCTGATGCAGACAATCTAGTTGAGTCTATTGTCAGGGCTATTTATGGAGATCCAGCCCTTTTGCATGAGGAAAAAACCCTAAATTCTTTCAGCAGAGAGCAATATTGACTCCTAGGAATGAGATGTCAATAAATTGAACCTATATATGCTTGAGAAATTCAAAGGTAAATGTTTTTTTTAATTTTTGTGGTTTGTTATCTTTTTGTTTTTCTTATCAATACTCAACATCATTTAGTTATCTTTTTCAGGTCCGAATGCGTGTATTTTTTACAGCAGCTCACGACTTTATATTTAATTATAGATAAATATTATATATTCCAATTTATTTAGGTCAAGAAGTGGTCTACCTAAGTGTGACAACCCGTCCCGTGGCCCCCACTAGCCCCCCCCTGCTAGCCGCCCCCCATGGACCTTAAGCTGGCCCTACAGGGCATCGATCCTAACCCCTCACCTGCAGATCAATTGGTGGCAGCTTGTCTTGTGGGAAAGATGTTAAAGGGTGGGGACCAGGGTTCGAGGAATGTCTGGCGCACCAATAATCTACTGGTGGATTTGGATGTAGTTTCCTTTCCACGGTGAGGGGTTAGGATCGATGCCCTGCAGGGCTAGCTTGGGGTCAATGGGGGCGGCTAACAGGGGGTGCTAGTGGGGGCCACAGGACGGATTGTCACACTAAGTGCTGATAGTCTTGATCCTACAGATTCAGATTCAAATACCAACCATGTGTTCACAACCAACTTCTTAAAATCCATTAACATATCTGGCTTACCAAACCATTGTTTACGTTTGAAGATTGGGTACCTGTCATGTTGCTAAGAAACTTAGATCCGAAAGGAGGTTTGTGTAATGGTACAAGGTTGAAAATTACTCAAATGGCTGATCATGTATTGCAGGCAGTTGTCATTACTGGTGATCGAGTTGGAGATATTGTACTTATACCCAAAGTACTTATTACTCCGTCATACACAAAGCTTCCTTTCAAAATAAGGCGGAGACAGTTTCCTATTGCTCTTGCGTTTGCAATGATAATCAACAAGAGTCAAGGTCAATCTCTACGTGAAGTTGGATTCTATTTACATGGCAAAACCAGTCTTCTCACATGGTCAGCTTTACGTTGCTCTGTCGAGGGTTATATCCAAAAAAGGTTAAAAAGTTCTCATTCTCGACTAGGATGGTAAGATCACGAGACAAAAACTTAATGTGGTGTTTAAAGAGGTTTTCCAGAATTTAGTGAGATAGTGTTTTGTCTTCGTTTGTATTTTTTTTGTTTACAACTATTTTATTGTAGATGTCATTTTTCATCATATCTTTAATTTAGTTCAAAAGTATGGCATTATAATTCGTCGTTTTCTCGCAAATAAATTCGAATATATTTGATTAATTTTGATTTTAATAATTAATTTCATTAGCTATAGGAGTCTAAGTTTTTACACATCTTCCAGAAATTTATGATTATTATTCTATTTCCCCTAAATTTAAGCCAATCTGTAAGTTATAGGAATCTCATTGATTGTAATGTTTCGGCCTAATAAAATACATCTATTTTCTCAGCTGTTTAAATTATGGAACTATTCATTGTATTTAACAGTGAACGATATAAATATATTGCATCGTTTGTATAGCAATATAAATCACATCTATTGGAAGTTAATTTATCTGTATACTTCCTTTTACTTACCATACAAACTCTGAAAATTTTCACTCCCGGCAATGGATGAGTTCCACATGATTTCGTCATTGTCACCAAAAATTATTGGCTAGCTTATTTGTGTTAAAGTTCTTAGACGTTATGAAATCTATTTATCATCTCCGAAGTTTGTATTGGCTCTAATTTTGGTTGATTCCAGTGTAAGTTTTCAATTGCCTTTTACACTTCTAAATCTTTTTTTTTTTTTGGTAATTGTGTTTTCGAATGTTTGTTACACAGGGAACACATATTGAAGCTAGAATTCCTCCTGATTACGCTGCATTATACAAGGAATGGATTCAGGAGGGTGAATGGAAAATTTTCACAACCTTTGAAGTTTGTCTAAACTCCGACCCTATCAAATCTACAACTCATTCATTTGGTATTAAAATTCTGCCTCAAACTGTAATGGCTAATTCTTTACCATTGAGTAATATTCCTTTCAATCAATATACTCCTTTCGTCTACATTATTGAGGATACAGTCAACCCTGATGTATTGGTCGGTTAATATCGTAATATATTTATTCCCGTACTTTGAGATCATATGGTATTATTATTATTTTAAAACAGTCATATATCTTTAAATTATTTATTTCTTTTGTAGATTTGGTAGGACAGATCATCTCTGTTGAGAGCCCTCACAGTCCAAGCACAACGACGCAATTATCAGGGCGCGCTCTACCACTGAGCTAATTGAAAATTGAATCCAATACGCAAATTGAATCCAATACGCAAAGTCTCTCATTTTGTTTAGAAAAATAATTTGTAAGTCATTTTTCTTTAATTTTTTCCCTCTTATTTAATACACTTTAATTCTCCAATTTGTTATCTTCTCAATTTAATTAATTATATTTTTTCCCAGTTATGATATTCTGCATTGTGAGGCACTGTCTAAAACGGCAGTCGAATTTGATGCAAACTTTAGGAATTAATTTATTATGCCGTTTAATAATATTCCCAAAACAATTTTATGCAAACGGCACTGGATAATATTTCCAAAACAATTTTATTGAATTAATTTATTATGCCGTTTTATTTTATAGATCCGCAAATATATTTATTCAATTGTTACTTATCTTATTTTTACGTTGTTATATATTAATATATCAGAATAGCAAATAATATTATGAGTAATGGAAGGGAAAACGGCTAAAATATACCCCAACAATTTCTCGTTAGCTTTTTCATACCCCAATTTTGATACCCTGCAAATTACAGCCCCAACTCAAAATTAATACAAATTTCCTATCTAAACTCCATCAAATGTTTCGGTTTCGACATCCGTCCAAACGGTGTTAAGAGAAATCTTAACGGTTGACTAGTCAGCTTTGACGTGGCACTTCGGCTTGACAAAACGACGTGGGTGATCAAAGAAGAGGGTTCCCAACGAGATGCAGATGCGGTGAGTTCATCTAAATTTTTCGGGTTCAACATCTCTACACTCAATCACTCTCTCTTTCCTTTCGAGCAAACGATATGAACCCTAAAATCGATTTGGGGAAGAAATCAATTTTAATCCCCCAATTGTAAGACGACGTCGTTTTACATCAGTGCTCAACACACGCCAAAATGACAAAACGACGTCGTTTTGTCAAGCCGAAGTGCTACGTCAAAGCTGACTAGTCAACCATTAAGCTTTCGCTTAACACCGTTTGGACGGATGTCGAAACCGAAAAATTTGATGGAGTTTAGATAGGAAATTTGAATTAATTTTGAGTTGAGGTTGTAATATGCAGGGTATCAAAGTTGGGGTATGAAAAAGCTAACGAGAAATTGTTGGGGTATATTTTGGCCGTTTTCCCGAGTAATAGAACTAATATTATAGAATTCTATATATTATTTAATGAACACTAGCATGAGTTAATAACGCATATAGTTCGTTATTTGTGGCGTTGTACTTAATACTTATTAAGATACCAAAATTAAAGAAACTATATTTATGGGGATATTCGTAATTGTTAATATATGATTCATTGAGTTCGCATATACTAGCGGATAATCAGTTTCATATCTGTCTTAATCACAACTTTTGATTTCTATTTGTGATAATTGTTAAGATTGACAGAAGATTTGATACGAACATGATAGTCATCAGATTATTATATAATTCACGTTTGATTCCTCAAACTAAATAGTTGTCAACAATATGGCTGTTGAAAAAATATCAAACACCCATTCTGATTTCATGCTATCTGATTGGCTTGCTTTAAATCATTCAAACCGTTTTGCAGATAGTCGGGTTTTTCCTCAGGGCTCAACATGGTTTACATGGGATAATAAATCCTAACAGTGGATAAATAATTACAGAAGTGGTTCTAATTACATGCCGCTATTCGTCTCACCGGTGAGAGAGAGGAACTTCAATCTCAAATTGCTTTTTAAATTTCTCGAAGTTGTACCATCCTATGATGACTAAAGAACAATTAATGGAGTGGTGTATGATTCTTATGATGAAGCATCAATTGATCTCGGATTATTAGAGTAGTAAATGTTTTGCTTTGTTTTTTGATTATGTATTTTCAATAATAGAACACAAATTGTGTTTCTTACTATTTTCTTTTTAATATTTATTCAAACGTTTTCATTAATGGTAATATCAACGTATGCATAACTATGTTTCAATTTATTATATGCTTTTATTTTTGTATTAATCTATAACTTTTGTTTGACCAGTTTGTCCAATCAAATTCCTTAATATTGACCACCACTGAATAGTAAGAAACATAATTATCCACAAAAAATAACGAAGATACATATATACTATACACTATTATATTAATATCCCAAACCAACCATACTGCTATTAGTTAATTCTTTATTTACATTAAATAATATTTTGATATCTATATCAAAATATATATATTATGATTATATAATATTATTATAACATTAGTGTATAGTATGTCTAACATTATAATATAACATAATAACATCATTACAATATAATATAATAAAGTATTAGACTGAAAATGTTTGATGTGTACCGCGGATCCGTATCTAGTTACATTACACAACATTCATTAATTATTAGTTTTTGTTTCATTTTATTTTTATTTTTTAGCAAGTCATATTATGTATTTGTAAAATTTATTGGTAGTTATGCTATTTTGTACTTTTATTTTGTATTATCTATTATCTATGTAATATATATTATTGTTGACTTTGAAAATTATCATTTATAAGTTTAAACATAAACTAATAATAATTAACTGTATTTAGATATGAAATATAAATTTATATAAAATTTAAAGATTGATTTGCAAATAAAAAAAGCTCAACTCTAAAATGGAGAAATGAATTAAAATTTTTCCAAATATAGAAATTTCCGTTTTGGAGATGGAAATGAAATAAGGTTGAAGAATGTTTTTTGTCCATTATTATAGAGTTTAGAGATAAAAATAGAGATAGGTTGGAGTTGGTCTTAGCAAAAATGTCTGGCCTTTTTCTTTTTTCATAAATTATTTGTAGTGAAAAAGTAGGAGTATGTATTTAAACTTCTTCGGTGAATCATTAATGGCCTCATATGATACTAGCTAATGGCACAACAAGATGATCCCACATAAAATCAATTATCTCCAGAAAATATAACCCACAGTCATCATTTACTTTGAAGCAAACCTACCCATGAACTTAATAATTTACTTAGGCCCTGATTGGTAACAGCTGTTACTTACGGCTGTAAAGACTTTAACTTTAAAATTTTAGCCGTAGAGAATTTAGCTGTAGATGCTTTGACTGTAGAAACTTTAACTGTTAAAATTTGATTGTTTGCCAACAACTTTTAAAACTGTAGCTGTTATTTTTTATTATTATAAATATTAATAATAAATATATATTATGTCAGAAATTAATTTATACAACATTTTAATGACAAAATAAATTATATTAATGATAAATTTAATTTTTTAAAAATATAAGTCAATGAGATATGAAATTTTGTTTGAAAACTAATGAAAAAAAATGACTAGAAGAATAAAAAAAATTGAAGTTGTAGACATCAATTTATTAACTTATTATTTTCAGGTAATAGAAAGATAGTAATAATACCAATAGTCATTATAAAATTTTCGCTAATAATATTCTGATTATTCTTTTATTTTTGGTGATTGATTCTTGATTGGTTATTCTGGCAGATATAGATTATTCTGGCAGATATCAATAGTATCTTTTATTTTTTTAAAATTGTTTTTTTTCTATTAAGTAGTTATATGAGCAGTTAAAAATCCATTAACCACTAATCAATGCATTGTTTTAATATTATTCTCTTATTAATAATGCATTTTATAAACTCTTTTATAGTATTATTAGTGATGATGATGAAAAAAATAAAATTTATTATTGAAATGGATCTTAAAAGAAAGAGAAAAAATGAGAATAATTAATTTATAAAAATAAAATATGTAAAATATTTATATATATTTTTGGAGAGATTTTAAACATAAAAGGGTGAAAAAAATGAATGCTTTAAAAATTGTTTAGTTTTAAAGTATGAATTTGACGCTTAAAAAAAAAAAGGGAAAACAAGGAAGATAAAAAAAAAAGTGACTTTCAAAACTTTTAAAAAAATAAAAGCCAAAAAATTCTGATTGGCAAAAAAATGGCTTTCAAGACTTTAAACATTTTTAAAGTCTTAAAAGTAGGCTACCAATCAGGACCTTAGGCCCTGATTGGTAACAGCTGTTACTTACGGATGTAAAGACTTTAACTTTAAAATTTTAGCCGTAGAGAATTTGGCTGTAGATGCTTTGACTGTAGAAACTTTAACTGTTAAAATTTGATTGGTAACAAACACTTTAAAACTGAAGTTGTTACTTTTATTATTAAAATATATTAAAATGATGATATTAATGATGATAATGAAAATAAAAATAATTATTATTGAAATGGATCTTAGAAAAAAGAGAAAAAAATTAGAATAATTAATGTGTAAAAATAATTTATGTAAAATTTATATATAAACTTTTGGAAAGCTTTAAAGTATAATGGGGAGAGAAAAAAATAAAGTTTTATATTTGTTTAATTTTAAAGTCTGGTTTTCACGCTTTAAAAAATATGAGAAAACAAAGAAGAAAAAAATAAAAGTGACTTACAAAGCTTTTAAAAAAGTAAAAGTGAAAAAGTATGATTGGCAAATAAATGGCTGTCAAGACTTTAAATTTTTTTAAAGTCTTAAAAGTTTTGTACTAATCAGAACCTTAGAGTATCCCCAACAGAGGTTTTAAGGTGGGGATTTAAGAGAAAAGAAGGAAAAAAATAAATCAGAAAATGGAGAAAAAAACAAGAGGTTCTTCTTCTTCTTCTTCTTCTTCTTCTTCTTCTTCTTCTTCTTCTTCTTCTTCTTCTTCTTCTTCTTCTTCTTCTTCTTCTTCTTCTTCTTCTTCTTCTTCTTCTTCTTCTTCTTCTTCTTCTTCTTCTTCTTCTTCTTCTTCTTCTTCTTCTTCTTCTTCTTCTTCTTCTTCTTCTTCTTCTTCTTCTTCTTCTTCTTCTTCTTCTTCTTCTTCTTCTTCTTCTTCTTCTTCTTCTTCTTCTTCTTCTTCTTCTTCTTCTTCTTCTTCTTCTTCTTCTTCTTCTTCTTCTTCTTCTTCTTCTTCTTCTTCTTCTACTTCTTCTTCTTCTTCTTCTTCTTCTTCTTCTTCTTCTTCTTCTTCTTCTTCTTCTTCTTCTTCTTCTTCTTCTTCTTCTTCTTCTTCTTCTTCTTCTTCTTATTTCTCCACTTTTCTCCCATGTCTCAAACCCGTCTCAGAGCTCGCCAACACCACGAAGGCCTTTTCTCTGGAGGTAGTCGGGAAAAGAACCGATCTAAAGAAGTTTATGATTCTCGGTGCTGGTCCGAGTGTGATTGGGCAAGCTTGCGAGTTTGATTACTCTGGTACTCAAGCTTGTAAAGCCCTAAGAGAAAAGGGCTACGAGGTGATTTTTTTCAATTCCAATCCGGCTACTATCATGCAGCCCCGGCTCAAACTTTTGGTTGACCCGGTGCTATCATGAGAAAAGGACCCTAAATATAACCTCAAAAAAATTACATTTCTTAGTTCTGTTCATAAAGCTTACATTTCTTAGTACTATAAAGAAAAACAGAGAACAAAAAAAAAAACAGGGGATGTTCATCCATCATAGATGGTCATTGCATAACTTTTCAAGTAAACAAGGCCTTCCTTTGTACATGATCTGCAGCAAAATCGTCAATCAACGTGTCAACATCTAGTTTTTCTAAGAAGTTGTTCTCGATCGCCATTAAAGCTAGTCCATTCAATCTGTCTTGTGACATAGATGCTCTTAAATATGATTTCAAAAGCTTCAGCTTTGAGAAACTCCTTTCTGCAGAAGCAACTGTAATTGGAACAGTTAGCAAAATTCTCAATGCAATTGTAGTATAAAGAAAAGAATCAAACTGAACAAGAAAATTCAATATTTCACATGCTCCCATCTTTCCATTTGGTAAAAGTTCTAGAAGAAATTTCAACTCAAGAAAAAGCTCATCTCCATTTATATCTGCCAAATCTCCTTTTTTTCAGACTATTTTCTAAACAACTACAATGAGACTTTAAACTCACATCATCACACATTTTCAATTTAGTAGAATCAAAAAGGAACCCAAATATATTTTCATACAAGCGGTATTGTTCAAACCTCTTATCAAGTGAACAAATAGCATGATCTACAATATACAAAAAGTATTCTATCCTAAATGTTTATTCTACCGATAATATAGTTTCATTACCACTAACTTCATCATACTGTTTTTTTCTACGAATCACTCTTCTTTGAATAAATGTAGATTCAATACCAATTTCAATAGCAATTTCCTTTGCTTTTATCATAGCATCAACAAAACCAGTTTCTCTATAACTTTTAAAATAAGAAATCAACCCACTTACTTCAGTCATTGCAACATCAATTTGCATATCTTTTGACTGTAATTTTTTGCTAACCATATTCACCACATGCAATATATCAAACCAAATTATAGTAGATAATACAAATTCAAAACTACTAAGCTCATTCATTGCTAGAGATTTAGCTTCACTTTGAATCATTGAATCATTATCAGTTTCAGCTACTACAAATAAAGCTTCTCTTACATCAAAAATTTGAAATCTAATGGCTTTAATACTTTCAACACGACTTTCCCATCGTGTCGTTGACAATTGCTTAAGAGTTAAACTTTTCACATTTTGTTTCAAAATTTCCCACCTCTTTATAGAATTAGCAAACAAAGTATATAAACGTTGTACTACTCCAAAAAAATCCTTGACTTTCACTGAATTATTTCCAATATCACACAAAACCAAATTAAGACTATGGCAAGCACATGGAGTATAAAAAGCTCTAGGATTAACATCCAAAAATCTTTTTTGTACACCTTGTTTGTTTCCTTTCATATTCGATTCATTATCATATCCTTGACCTCTAACATTATCTATATCAAGATCTAGAGATTTTAAAACATCTTTTAACACTTCAAAAAGACCATATCCGGTTGTATCATCTACTTTCAAAAATCCAACAAAATACTCTTCTACTTTAAAAGAGTTTGAGGAAAAAGGAACGCACCTTAGAATTAAAGACATTTGTTCTTGATGGCTAGCATCAGGCGTGCAATCCAAAATTACAGAAAAATAATTTGCTTCTTTTACTCTTGCAATGATTCGTGATTTAATTTTTGAACCAATCAAAAGAATTAATTCATTTTGAATATTATGACCAAGATAATGATGATGAATGGTGCCACTAGTAATCCGATTAACATGCTCTTTCATCACCAAATCAAATTCTACTAATGTCTCTACTAATCCTAAAAAATTACCATTACTACTTTGATACAATTTTTCATTTGTTCCACGAAATGCCAAATTATGTTTTGCAAGATATTTCACAATTGCAATAATTCGTATTAATACATTTTTCCAATACTTTTTTTCTTTCCTAAACTGTTCTTGAGCAACTTTATCAATAGTTTCATTTTTTTTTAATCTAAGTCGTAATTCAATCCAAGCTTTCATATTAAGCATATCTTCCTTACTTTTTTCATGCTCAACTAATCTAACAAGTATATGACTCCAATCCGAAAGACCACTCTGTGCTAATTGACTTTTCCTAATACCTTTCCTAAAAATTTTACAACAAAAACAAAAAACTTTATCTAATTCTTTAGAATAAACTAGCCACTTTCTGTCACTTGTTTCACCATTAGATAATACTTTAGTGTAGCAAGATGACATAAATCTTCTAGAACTTTTGTTTTTAGGACCTTTTACAATATATAAATCTCTTTTTGGTCCATTTACTGCTAAAGTTTCTATCATTTTCAAATCAAGCTTATCCTAATTTTTTGGATCATAGATATCAAAAACACTAGAAACACCAACATCATCAACCTTATCAAGAACAACATGAGCATCTAGGACTTCTATATTATTTATATCATTGACATCCTCATTAGCACTAGAACTAGAAACACCATGATTCTCTTTCAAAATAAATTTATCCAAAGCCCCTTTTTGTGATTCAATGAATTTTTCTATATGTTCTTTTTTTTTTTTGTCGTTTAGTATGACCACATGGAGGCATATCTAATTGAACAATCAAAATTCAAACAATACAAAACAAGAATTAAAAGTTCAAGCGATAGAACCTGGATTGTTGCAAAGAAGATGGTACTTGTTTGAAAAATGAAATTGTAGTCTTGTTCTTGTAAAACCTTGTTGTAGATGTCCCAAACTTGCTGAAATTTTGAGATAGAAGGAACAATACAAACACTCGGCACTTAGAGAAAAATAAAATTCAGAACAGAAAATTACATATTTATGAGGAAAAAGTAGAAATTTCTAACGGCTAGATCGAAATTAGAAGTTCTATCTGATAGATTTATCGATTTACCTGCAGTTTTCTGCAGCTCCTCTTGTGATTATCCATCGGATCGTCTCGTGATCTCCGGCAAAAAAAGAGTAAATAACAATAAATATAATAGATTAGGTTTCTTTTACCTTTTAATTAACAAATAATACACAAACTATTGGGCTTACAGAATGAAATTTTTTTTTTGGGCCTTTGGACCCGGTGCTGCTGCATCGCTCGCACATGTCCAGAGTCGGGGCTGGTCCCAATTGGTGGTAACCATACCAGATGCTGTGAGGGGTTCAAACATGCAAGGAGATTCAAGAAGATATTTGGATCAAACTGTGGCAATTATGGAGTCTTCTTCCACACTTGTTTTGCTAAAGAGCAGTGGAGGAGCAAATGGCTTTATGGATTCAAATATACTCCACAAACTGCACATGAAGAATCAGTTAATCATAGTTCATTGCTTGTTGGGCTTTGGATTTTATCGGCTCGGACAGCTCGGTATACGGGTAAATCGACTGAGAGCTTCTGAACCTTATGTTAAACAACCCGTGTGTCTCTCTTTTGAGATGCAAGTATGCACTGATGTAAAACTAGCTCATTAACATAAATGAGTAAAATGACCCCAGTAAAAAAAGAGAAGTTAATTTAGTCTATTTTACTGTACATTTGTTAAATTTTTGTGAACTCACTCGTTTGACCCCATTAACAAAAGCTTAAGATCCAAACTGCACCCATTTGTTTATTTTTCTCCATAAACCATAATGTCAAGTAGGTTTAAAAAAAAAAAATAATAATAGATACTATTTTAATTATCTAATGACCCCGGTAAAAGACATTTCTAACTAGATCCACCACTGCTAAAAACTATCATCTGGAGTATAAATTAACTCTCCTCTTTTAAAAAACTTAAACACGATAACTAATTTATAGAGGATAACGGCGATAGTGGCGGTGATTAGATCTAAATTTTGAATGATGGGTTTCGATGTGTTTGAGAGACGGAGAGATGTCCTTGGTGTCCACTTTGCCTAAGATTTGGAAGCTTGAAGACAAAGTGGTGGGAGCTGATTTGGGGCAAGGTACCTTTCAATTCAATTTCGCCGAAGAGACTGAACTGCAAGGGGTCTTACAGAATGGTCCTTACCATTTTGATAGCTGGATGATCTCCTTGGTGAAATGGGAGCCTATCATATCTTCAACGTATCCTTCTGCCATCAATTTTTGGGCGAGAGTTGATGGTACTCCGATGCATCTTTAGGAGATTGCTACTTTGGAGGCTATTGGTAAGAAGATTGGTATCATTCGAGACATTGATAAAGAGATTGGTAGTGTTTGTGTTACCGTCGAGGTGATTCTGATCATTTCCAATCCGGCTACTATCATGACTGACCCGAAGACTGCTAACCGGACTTATATTGCTCTGATGACTCCTGAGCTTGTTGAGCGGGTTATTGAGAAAAAGAGGCCTGACGCTTTGTTACCTACCATGGGTGGTCAGACCGCTTTGAACCTTGTTGTTGCTCTCGTTGAGAGCGGTGCTCTCGAGAGATACGGTGTTGAGTTGATTGGTGCTAAGCTTGGTGCGATTCAGAAAGTTGAGGATCATGATTTGTTTAAGCAGGCTATGTAGAACATTGGTCTAAAGACTCCACCTTCAGGGATTGGTAACACTCTTGATGAGTGTTTCGACATTGCTCAGAGGATTGGTGAGTTTCCTTTGATTATCCGTCCTACGTTTACGTTAGGTGGTACTGGTGGTGGTATTGCGTATAACAAAGAGGAGTTTGAGTCTATTTATTGGCTGCGAGTGTGACTAGTCTGGTTCTTGTTGAACTTTCGAATTAGGTTTGGTGGCTTGAAGGAGTTTCATGTTTGTTCTTTTCGCAATTGGCTAACTCCTAAACCGAGAACTCTCAATTTCAGAGATGCAAAGAGATAGGCTAAAACATTATAATCCTTGCTCTTTAAGTAATTTTGTTTCTTTGCTTGTTGGGTGTGCTCGTATACTTAATGTCCCCTGATTTTGGATTTTTCCATCTGCTTGATTTTGTTAGAGTAGTCATTGCACATTGAACAAGGAGATCATTAGGATAGTGTGGCAAATCTAAAAAGATTGTTTTATCTGTGTCATTGCACATTTTGTTTTATCTGTACTTTGTTTTTGTGGAGAATATGGTTTTCGGGAAGCTTTGGAAAGTGTATAGAGCTGGGATTGAAGATTGGCTTGTTGGTTTGTTTCAACATTGGGTTAGACAACTGTTTTGGTTGCTGATAATCCCATTGGTTCCAAGTGGAACAAGCAAAGCAAATGTATGGTCATCAGAAAAGAGTATATAATTGAATGATCTAGTAATTAGTTTTTGAAAATTGTGTAGGCGATTCAAAGGTAGTTTAAATAGTACACGATTGTGAACGTGTTTATTGCATAGTACTTCATTTGTGCTGATAGACTCATGGTAGATAGTAAAGAGTGCGTTTTGCAGACATCACAGTCTATTGTCCTGTCCTAATTTTCACAGAGGCTCGGAAGGTTTCAGTCCGCAATGAGTTACACATTTAGTCTTGTATTGCTTGTTCTCTAAGCCTGTATAGGAAGTGAGGTAGATTTTAACACAAATTGCATTTGATATGGACCCAATGTTAAGAGTTTTCTTGTATCAAACTGCTGTTTATCCCACTTATTACTGTCATAGGTATCTCCCCCGTTGATAGTAAAAACTAGAATCTCCTTTTCGACAGTTGAATATATTCTTTGTACTACCAATACCAGAGTTAGTAATGGGTGTGAGGTAGAGAAACTTAATAGCGTAATTTTTGGTGAAGTGTGTGCATATATAACCTTAGGCTCGTAACCACTTCAAGCACACTATTTCTGCTACTGTGACATCAGTACTAAGAGTGATATTAAATAACTGTTTTGGTAGCTGAAATCCTGTTGGTTCCTACTTGAATAGACACACCAAAGTTATAATTTTGAGAAGAAAAGTATTATAGATGATTGCTAAAATTAGTTTGTGAAATCCCTGCAGGCGGTGATGAAATCACAAGGATTGCAAAGAAGACTTTGATGCAAAGATTCAAAGGTGGTTCCACGTCTCAAATGGCCCTTTTGTCGTTTATCTATAGGTGTGTATAGAGATGTTTGGACAGATAGAAAAACAGAAAGGATGTGTAGTGAGTTTGATGGTGGAACCTTTATTATTGGTTGATACAAAAGACATGAACATTCGTTTGAGTGTTCGTGATCGAGATAAACATAAACAGTTACAAGATGATTTGGTTAAGAATATTTGGGCAAAATTTGGAGAATAAAATTAAGCATTTCCTCTTTTTATAAATTTTACTTGTCTTTTATTATGTTTTAATTTGTTCTATGTTTATAATTTTATGAAATGCAATAATTTTATAAACATATATCTCAAATGCAATAACTTCATATTGTAGTTTAAATTTTTAATTTCAAAAAAAAAGAAAAATTAAAAGACTCAAAATAAGAACTCACCATTGGGGGAAACTTTTAATTAACAATCACAAAGTTTTTAATTTACTCAAAACACAAAATCTATTAATAAACAATCTTAAAAGGCCCTAAAATATATCCGCCATTGGGGTTGCCCTTACTCCTATAAAATTAATTACGAGAATACTACAAATCTAGAGAGACAGTGTGACTGCATAAGTCTTTTTTGTTGTTGTAATTAAGCCGTATTTTTTCCACAAGGTTACCCTCACCACTGTCACTTCGATCAGATATATACTGATCTTAATCAAAATTAGTTAATGAAAAATTTGGTGAGAGTTTAGTAGTAAATTATTATTTTGATAGAGACTTCTACAAGAAAGAAAAAAAAACCCCTCAGATTCAGCAACATTTGTACTTAACAAGGCAGCAGCACTATAGTTACCATTTAGCGCCATAAAGAAAAATTAACAAAATCATTACGAAACTAAACGATTAAAAATATTAACATGTTCCATCACTAAAAGCCCAGACAAAAACGGACCTTCAAGTAATAGTAGGCCTAAAGAATAATAATCTCCTACCAGTCGTCGCTGTAAAGCTTTTCAGATCTTTTCCGAAGAAGAAGAAGAAAGACGAAAGAAGAAGAGAAATGAGGCCCAGCTGGATATTTTTGTCGGAGATGGATGATGTAGGTTCGTCGATGGCCATGGACGTTGATGACCTCGAAGCTATGGAGATCCTCAACGAAGGAGGACTTATCTCAGAGAGCAAGCTCGCGGACGACGATTTCTTCAACAAATTCAACGATGATTTTGATGACACCGATATCAACTGAATCCGGTTGATCTCTTCTCTACGATTTCAGTTTCTTTTATCTTTATGTAATTTCTTGTGGAATCGATGTAGTAAGAGCTGAGATTTTTAAGTTTGTGATATCATTTGTGCACCATCACATAGTGTTTTATTTTATACTCCCGTTTCTGACACTTTTCACACAAATTAAGAAAATAATAAAAAATACATATATGTCCTTATTTAATAGATTAATTTAGTTATAGATTAAGGGTAAAACTAAAAAATATAATGTAAAAATGTATTGGAAATACAAAAAATGCATTGGAATTATAAAGTGACATTTTTTGTGAAACAAAAAAAAATCTCTAGAATGACACTCTTTGTGAAACGGAGGGAGTATTATAATTAAACTCAACGAATTTGGAGGTTCGTATTATATGTACTTCTTGCTACCACAACTAAAAGATTCGGAGTTGAGATCCACACAAATTACTCGGAAGTTGGAACTCGTGATCATGTTGTCAATACCATTTAATGGTAACCCCGTAGAGAAGTGGAAATGATGAAGGTGTAAGCATGAGATGAGGCCGGATTTCCTACAAGTTGGAATAGAAGATATTTTGTCTTTTGCTCTAAAATGATGAAAAGGTGAACTGAAGCCACTCAACTTTTTTTTTCATTTGTATTTTTTATATATATTATAAACCCTTTTTACAAGTTTTAAGGAACTGATAGATGGCCCAGCACTATGATGGACACACACACTAAAATGGAAAAAGTTGACCAGATGACAAATTTCATGGTGATTTCACATTATTAGTAGGTAGGTACATACATTTCAACATTTTGAAAAATATCTTTGACTGTTTTAAAATTGGATAATTTTCAATGGAATTTTATTTTTGATTTCTACTTGGTTAACTTGGTTTCTAAATTTTGAATCTCTTCATCTTACTTTTTCGTAATAGTTGGCTCGATTCGTATTAAACAAAAAGAAAACAAAATAATAATAAACTACTTGTTTTGCCCAAATAAAAATAAAAATCAACTTTCTCTAAATATCAGCAAATTTTGATAGGATTATTTTATTTCAGAATTTATAGTTTTTTTTTTGTCAAAATCTTTGCCTTCATTCATTTAAATTGGATAAGAGTACAAATACAAAGAAGAAGCAAAAGGGAAAGTTTGAGACATTATAATACAAAGCAATCCCCAATGCCAAAAAAACGAGTTCTCGATTTTGGATCTAAGAGAGCTATGAACCAAAAGCTTGGAAGCCTAAAGGCACATGTGAGAACATGGAAAATCGAGAGGCCATCCTCGAGATCTTCAAAGGACAGAACAGTGGTCACGGTGATTAGACATTGTGAAGTTGAGAAAAGATTCAGTATGTCGATGTCCTCCAGGGTGACAGGTACCCGCATTAACATCATAACATGGAATCGGGTGACTATGTTGTTGTAGTCAGGTAAGGGTTGCTTTAACATCCAAAGCATAGGGTTAGGATCAATCTGAGAATTCGCAATAGAGACAGTTTGGTATAGGATCCATATGAAGGAGGTGGTTGGGAAACGATGCTTGAAGTCATCAGATGGCGAGCTTGACTGCTAGCCGTCATTGAACAGAAAGCATTCAAGATCAAACACACCATTTTTGCTAGAACCGTTCGAGAAACAAAGACCATATAATCGTATGCTTTTAAAAGCAAAACTCAATCCCCTAGAATCAACTAAAACCAGTTCGGACAAGATAAATGTATAGCCAAAGCAGCACTGTTGTTACCTTTCTACAATGGAGTCTTTGACCATTGAGCAAAAGGAAACGAACCAGAGCTCGGCAATGACAGGACACAGGTGCTGATAGAAAAGTCCTGGGCTTGTTATTTTCCCCATCTTGAAAAGAATATATTGATTTGGTTCGATTTTGGGCTAATGGGCCTTTCTTGAAACCTAGGTCCACTAGGGAAAACCCTAGGTTTCCAAGAAAAAGACGTCATGGGAGTTGAAGCTGTCGGCCGCCCGAGATTTGCGGAGAGATCTGCGGTGCAGAGGGTTACTCCGATGAGTGAGAGATCGGCGGGAGCAAGCGGTGGCCGCGGCAGGAGTCGTCATAGGTAACTAGGTCCACTGGAGAAAATCCTAGTTTAAAAACCGATTGCCAAGAGGAGGAACGGTTGTGGCGGTTGCCCAAAATTAACAGAGAAGCTTGCGGTGCAGGGGACATCTCCGGTAAATTATAGAGCGGTGGGAACAACCGGTGCCTTGGGTTGATTTGACGATGAAAGCTAGGTTCACTGGGGAAAACCCTAGATTCAGGATAGATTGCCAAAGAAAGGGATGAGTAAATTGGCTTCCCGAGATTTGCGAAGATTTACTCTCCGGTAAGTGATAGATAGGCGGGAACAAGCGATGGCCTTGATTCGGATCGGAAGAAACTTTTATTAAGGTTTGATAAGGATTAAAAAAAAGGAAAAAGAGGAAAAAAAATTGAAAAAAATACACGCAGAGGGGAACAAAGATGCACTGAACAGGAGAAATAAAGGTTAGGTCCCAACGCCGACTAACAGAAGCTTTACCGGCATCAAAGAGTTTGGTTGGAAAAGTCTCCTCGATAATCGTGTTTGGGAGAAGAGTTTGTAATTTTTTTCTTAGAATTTATAATTATTATAGTCGAAGAGTAATCAAGGATGACAAAGGCTGATGCATGTGTGAGCCCCAAGGACCCTCTTTCTACTCTTTCCCCTTACATGTCTAACACAAATTATTAATCATTTCAAGAAATAATTCTATGTCTTACATTCTATTGGACTTTTTTTTAATCCTGGCAAGTTGCAATAGAACTTGGCGTTTAATAAACTTTTGAACAACCGATCAGGAATCTTATTATTGTCACTACTCACTACTCATGCAATGCTTTTTTTCTTCTTTTTTTCATTTCAACATTATATATTTAGGTAACCGAACAAACAACTTTGGAGATACAAACCTTGCTGCCACACCACATGATTCACTTATTTACGTACTATATCAATTAACAAAGATAAAGATTCGTATAAAGAGATCACAATTTACTAGGAGCCCGTGATCTCGTTGTCCGTATCATAAATGGCAACCCCGTACATACACGATACAGTTAGGGTTAATCTAGGTGTTTCATACCAGTTAGAGAGAAGTTTTTGACGCTGTAAAGTGCAAGTCTTTGGACCTTTGTATCTCTTCATTTAGCAACAATAATACCTAACGCATCTAGATGCAACAATGTTCGTCATGTTCAAATTCTCTTAGTGTAAAGAACATAACATCAAAAACATAATATTCAGAGAGAATCCAACTGTTATAATATATTCATGATTCCTATATTGTTGCTTCAGATTTGGAGGTGAAAAAGAAATTGGGCAAAACAATGATTATATAATAAAATAAAAATACATAGTCAATATCAGTGGCTAATTACGTTACCGTACAACTAGAAACAAAACCGCAAGACTTTCACGAATTCTTTGTTGATTTGACTTTTTTGTTTTCGAATCAACATAAATTCGTTGTATCTTGCTTAGAAAAAGCTTGCAATGTTCCAATGATTAATGTGAAAACAATTCAACTACGACCTTCACACTAACAAACAACTTTGTTCATTGATTATTTTTTTTTGTTTTTTTGTTTTTGTTTGGTATCATGTACATAGTTCAACTGGAAAAAGTGGGAGATATATATACACTTCGGTGAATAATAAATGTCCTCATATGATATACAACAGGATGAGATCCCACACACATTAATGATTCCAAAAAAACAACCAAGACAGTCATTTACTTTGAAGCAACCTTACCTACCCATGAACTTAATAAAATTAATTATGAGAAGACTACATACTCAGGGAGACACTGTGAAAACATGATTCTTTTCTTTGTAAGCATTATATACACATCTTAATCAAAATTAATTAGATATTGTGTGCTCCTCTTATTTGTCATGTTTTTTTTTTCTTTTCTTTTTCTTATCTCTCTCTTCAACGTCACTTAATTCATATAATTTGGGTTAAGCATATTAATTAGGACCATAAATAAGGCCTTGTTTTGCATGAGTATCGGGTTCACCATATTAGTTGAAAATTCTTTTGTTTTGAGATGTATATAGTATTCAAATGATCCACTGAAAATGGGAACGATCTCCTACGTCCCAATCAGCCCCGGCTCAAACTTTTGGTTGACCCGGTGCTATCATGAGAAAAGGACCCTAAATATAACCTCAAAAAAATTACATTTCTTAGCTCTGTTCAAAAAGCTTACATTTCTTAGTACTATAAAGAAAAACAGAGGACAAAAAAAAAAACAGGGGATGTTCATCCATCATAGATGGTCACTGCATAACTTTTCAAGTAAACAAGGCCTTCCTTTGTACATGATCTGCAGCAAAATCGTCAATCAACGTTTCAACATCTAGTTCTTCTAAGAAGTTGTTCTCGATCGCCATTAAAGCTAGTCCATTCAATCTGTCTTGTGACATAGATGCTCTTAAATATGATTTCAAAAGCTTCAGTTTTGAGAAACTCCGTTCTGCAGAAGCAACTGTAATTGGAACAGTTAGCAAAATTCTCAATACAATTGTAGTATAAGGAAAGAATCAAACTGAACAAGAAAATTCAATATTTCACATGCTCCCATCTTTCCATTTGGTAAAAGTTCTAGAAGAAACTTTAACTCAAGAAAAAGCTCATCTCCATTTATATCTACCAAATCTCCTTTTTTCAGACTATTTTCTAAACAACTACAATGAGACTTTAAACTCACATCATCACACATTTTCAATTTAGTAGAATCAAAAAAGAACCCAAATATATTTTCATACAAGCGGTATTGTTCAAACCTCTTATCAAGTGAACAAATAGCATGATCTACAATATACAAAAAGTATTCTATCCTAAATGTTTATTCTACCGATAATATAGTTTCATTACCACTAACTTCATCATACTGTTTTTTTCTACGAATCACTCTTCTTTGAATAAATGTAGATTCAATACCAATTTCAATAGCAATTTCCTTTGCTTTTATCATAGCATCAACAAAACCAGTTTCTCTATAACATTTAAAATAAGAAATCAACCCACTTACTTCAGTCATTGCAACATCAATTTGCATATCTTTTGACTGTAATTTTTTGCTAACCATATTCACCACATGCAATATATCAAACCAAATGATAGTAGATAATACAAATTCAAAACTACTAAGCTCATTCATTGCTAGAGATTTAGCTTCACTTTGAATCATTGAATCATTATCAGTTTCAGCTACTACAAATAAAACTTCTCTTACATCAAAAATTTGAAATCTAATGGCTTTAATACTTTCAACACGACTTTCCCATCGTGTCGTTGACAATTGCTTAAGAGTTAAACTTTTCACATTTTGTTTCAAAATTTCCCACCTCTTTATAGAATTAGCAAACAAAGTATATAAACGTTGTACTACTCCAAAAAAATCCTTGACTTTCACTGAATTATTTCCAATATCACACAAAACCAAATTAAGACTATGGCAAGCACATGGAGTATAAAAAGCTCTAGGATTAACATCCAAAAATCTTTTTTGTACACCTTGTTTGTTTCCTTTCATATTCGATCCATTATCATATCCTTGACCTCTAACATTATCTATATCAAGATCTAGAGATTTTAAAACATCTTTTAACACTTCAAAAAGACCATATCCGGTTGTATCATCTACTTTCAAAAATCCAACAAAATACTCTTCTACTTTAAAAGAGTTTGAGGAAAAAGGAACGCACCTTAGAATTAAAGACATTTGTTCTTGATGGCTAGCATCAGGCGTGCAATCCAAAATTACAGAAAAATATTTTGATTCTTTTACTCTTGCAATGATTCGTGATTTAATTTTTGAACCAATCAAAAGAATTAATTCATTTTGAATATTATGACCAAGATAATGATGATGAATGGTGCCACTAGTAATCCGATTAACATGCTCTTTCATCACCAAATTAAATTCTGCTAATGTCTCTACTAATCCTAAAAAATTACCATTACTACTTTGATACAATTTTTCATTTGTTCCACGAAATGCCAAATTATGTTTTGCAAGATATTTCACAATTGCAATAATTCGTATTAGTACATTTTTCCAATACTCTTTTTCTTTCCTAAACTGTTCTTGAGCAACTTTATCAATAGTTTCATTTTTTTTTAATCTAAGTCGTAATTCAATCCAAGATTTCATATTAAGCATATCTTCCTTACTTTTTTCATGCTCAACTAATCTAACAAGTATATGACTCCAATCCGAAAGACCACTCTGTGCTAATTGACTTTTCCTAATACCTTTCCTAAAATTTTTACAACAAAAACAAAAAACTTTATCTAATTCTTTAGAATAAACTAGCCACTTTCTGTCACTTGTTTCACCATTAGATAATACTTTAGTGTAGCAAGATGACATAAATCTTCTAGAACTTTTGTTTTTAGGACATTTTACAATATATAAATCTTTTTTTGGTCCATTTACTCCTAAAGTTTCTAATCATTTTCAAATCAAGCTTATCCCAATTTTTTGGATCATAGATATCAAAAACACTAGAAACACCAACATCATCAACCTTATCAAGAACAACATGAGCATCTAGGACTTCTATATTATTTATATCATTGACATCCTCATTAGCACTAGAACTAGAAACACCATGATTCTCTTTCACAATAAATTTATCCAAAGCCCCTTTTTGTGATTCAATGAATTTTTCTATATGTTCTTTTTTTTTTTGTCGTTTAGTATGACCACATGGAGGCATATCTAATTGAACAATCAAAATTCAAACAATACAAAACAAGAATTAAAAGTTCAAGCGATAGAACCTGGATTGTTGCAAAGAAGATGGTACTTGTTTGAAAAATGAAATTGTAGTCTTGTTCTTGTAAAACCTTGTTGTAGATGTCCCAAACTTGCTGAAATTTTGAAATAGAAGGAACAATACAAACACTCGGCACTTAGAGAAAAATAAAATTCAGAACAGAAAATTACATATTTATGAAGAAAAAATAGAAATTTCTAACGGCTAGATCGAAATTAGAAGTTCTATCTGATAGATTTATCGATTTACCTGCAGTATTTTGCAGCTCCTCTTGTGATTATCCATCGGATCGTCTCGTGATCTCCGGCAAAGAAAGAGTAAATAACAATAAATATAATAGATTAGGTTTCGTTTACCTTTTAATTAACAAATAATACACAAACTATTGGGCTTACAGAATGAAATTTTTTTTTTGGGCCTTTGGACCCGGTGCTGCTGCACCGCTCGCACATGTCCAGAGCCGGGGCTGGTCCCAATTGGTGGTAACCATACCAGATGCTGTGAGGGGTTCAAACATGCAAGAAGATTCAAGAAGATATTTGGATCAAACTGTGGCAATTATGGAGTCTTCTTCCACACTTGTTTTGCTAAAGAGCAGTGGAGGAGCAAATGGCTTTATGGATTCAAATATACTCCACAAACGGCACATGAAAAATCATTTAATCATAGTTCATTGCTTGTTGGGCTTTGGATTTTATCGGCTCGGACAGCTCGGTATACGGGTAAATCGACTGAGAGCTTCTGAACCTTATGTTAAACAACCCGTGTGTCTCTCTTTTGAGATGCAAGTATGCACTGATGTAAAACTAGCTCAGTAACATAAATGAGTAAAATGACCCCAGTAAAAAAGAGAAGTTAATTTAGTCTATTTTACTGTACATTTGTTAAATTATTGTGAACTCACTCGTTTGACCCCATTAACAAAAGCTTAAGATCCAAACTGCACCCATTTGTTTATTTTTCTTCATAAACCATAATGTCAAGTAGGTTTTAAAAAAAAAAAATAATAATAGATACTATTTTAATTATCTAATGACCCCGGTAAAAGACATTTCTAACTAGATCCACCACTACTAAAAACTATCATCTGGAGTATAAATTATGTAACATCCGCAAACCAAAAATTGGTTTTTGGGGATGGGTGTCGATCGACACCAAGGGGGTGTCGGTCGACACCACTTATTTTTCGGTTCGATCAGAATGAGGTTTTAATCGATTTGGGTCGGTTTGGTTTAAGGAAAACCATTGAACCGGGTCTTAAAAGGAAGGAAACGACCTAGGTCGTGTTCCAGAGGTTGTGGTCGCCGTTTTTGTTTGAAAAAGAGGAAAAGAGAGAAAACAAGTGTTCTTGAGATTGTGAGTGAGATTGGGAGATTTCTTGGCTGTTCTTGAGAGACTGGAGGCTGGGAAGGTGCTAGAAGCTTGCTAGGAGTGAGGGATTCGTTCTTATTGGTCAGAAACTTCCTGCAAAGAGGTGAGTGCATGACCATGGCTTATCTAAGCTAAGATCTCTAGATTCTATGTGATTTGGTGCTTATGTGGTTGTTTCTTTGAGTTCTCTATGATATTTCGTTGCTATCTGGGCTGGGTATGGCTTCTGGGAGTGCAAGGAGCGGATTGGAGAAGATTGGAGGCGAGATTCGGAGTTTCTGATCGAGGGAAATCGCTGCTCGGTATCAGTGTCGGTCGACACCAGTTGGGGTGTCGGTCGACACCAACGCGAGGACGGCTCGGGACTTTGGCGAGTGTCGATCGATGCCATGTGGAGGTGTCGGTCGACACAAACTAGGGTTTTCGGGAGTGTCGGGCAGGGTGTCGGTCGACACCAGTTTGGTGTCGGTCGACACCAGTTTGGTGTCGGTCGACAGCAGATAGTCAGTGTCGATCGACACCATCTGGTGTCGGTCGACACCCCTTGTTCAGTTACGATGGATGTTGCATGCTTTGTATATTGCCTGGTTTGTTTTATTGATTGTTGTTTGTGGCATGTAGAGATCTTATTGCTTGTGTGTATAGCCCAGTAGATGGGAGGATTGCCTCACTGAGTGTTTATCAAATACTCATGCATCTCAATTTGTGTTTGTGGTGCAGGTAAAGGCAAAGTGTGATCGTGGAATCAAAGGCAATGAAGGGGAGGATGTTCTAGGGACTTGATTGTATGGTTACCGGACATTGTTAGGATTGCTGGTTGTTTGATTTATGCTGTTTGGAATTTATGTTGGATATTTATTGGTATGTTGTTCCGCTGTTGGATTGTGAATGTGGTTAGGTGACTAGTGGGTATGGGACCACTAGTTGTAGTTAACTATTATATTATTATTTATTATTTATTTATTAAAAAGGGTCGGTCTTTTCATTTTGGTATCAGAGCCCTTACGGTTCTAGGTTTGGGTTCACTAGGTTTCTGTTGTGATGTTTGGGATTGCATGTCTTGATTGATTATGTGAGTTAGTCAATTGTGTGTGGCATGGAGTCCCAGAACATCCTCTTCGAGCCGAGTGTGTGATTCCACGGTGAGTTTATGTTTCTGTGTTATAATAGAAATTGTTTGTTTAGCCTTCTGTTCATGGTAGTGCAGATGGTTAGAGAGGATGCTGTGGCTAGTCGAGGTCGTGGACGCGGACGTGGTCGCGGACGTGGTCGTGGTAGGGGCAGAGCCCCAGTGGTTAGTGAGACCGAAGACCAGAGTGTGACAGCTGAGGGTGTTGGCGAGTCGCAGGGTGTTCCGGGGGATTCCGTGAGTGTGGCAGGAGGGGGCGGTGTTGATGCTCCAGTGGCCAGTGATGCTAGGGTCCCGAGTGTGGGGGTCCCAGCGGGTGGAGTCCCTGGTGTTGACGTTGCGGCTTTGCTAGCACAGGTGTTAGAGCGGTTACCACCTGTGGTACCGGCTCAGGCTCAGGTGGTGCCACCAGTGGTGGCGGAGGAGCGGCAGCCAGTGGCTGCGGATGCGGGGGTCAATGCTCGTTATCTCAGCATGTTGACAGAGATGGGTCGGTTGCGTACTGAGCAGTTTTCAGGAGGTGTAGATCCTACTGCTGCGGATGCGTGGAGGACGAGAGTGGAACGTAACTTCCACACTCTGAGATGTCCTGAGGAGTTTTGGGTGGACATAGGGGTCTACTTTTTGAGTGGTGATGCTGAGTTGTGGTGGAGATCTGTGGCTGCTAGGAGGGTGCAGCGGGAGATGACTTGGGCTGACTTCGTTTTGGAGTTCAACCGCAAGTATTTTCCTAGAGAGGCATTGGATCGTTTGGAGGTGCAGTTCCTTCAGTTGTCTCAGGGGACACGGTCAGTGCGGGAGTTGGACTTGGAGTTCAGTCGACTTCTTTGTTATGGAGGTCGGGCTATGGAGCCTGAGGAGGCTCAGATCAGGAGGTTCTTGAGGGCTCTACGTGATGACTTGAGAGTTCACTGTAGAGGGAGGAGTTATGCTACGCGTGCAGAGCTGGTTGAGACTGCAGCAGAGATTGAGGAGGATATCCGGGCACAGTCAGTGGCGGTAGCTCCAGCAGTTCAGCCTAGTAAGGCTCAGCAGCAGGGTGGTTCTAGCAGGGGCGTTAGGCATGCTCAGGGAACCAAGAGGAAGTGGGAGGCTACGCAGAAGCCGAGTGGTGCGGGTTGCTTCGGTTGTGGGAGCAGGGATCACATGGTTGCTAGTTGTCCCAAGAGGAGTGTTCCGACGGCAGGACCTCGGGTGTGTTATCATTGTAGGGAGACAGGGCACATCAGGCCTTTTTGTCCCAAGCTGCAGCCGGCAGCAGTGGCAGCGTTGCAGCAGGTGCAGCCTGGGGGTCAGCAGGTGGCACGGATTGAGCAGGGGCCTCGGGTTTACACGACAGTGGAGACTGGTGGAACCAGTGCCGGGGCGATCACAGGGACCTTGTTGGTGGGCGGGTTTAAGTCCCACGTTATGTTTGATTCTGGAGCTTCGCATAGCTTCATTACTCCAGAGTGTGCAGAGTGTGCGGGGATCAGCGGGGATCCTGGAGAGCGTATAGGAGTTGTTAGAGTTGCGGGAGGCAAGTTCCTGAGAGTTATTGGACGAGCTAGAGGAATTGATATTCAGATCGCAGGAGAGTCATGGCCAGCGGATTTGCTTATCAGTCCCGTGGAGCTGTATGATGTTATTCTCGGGATGGATTGGATGCATCGGCATATGGTGCATTTAGATTGCTATCGGGGTAGAGTGGAGTTTGAGCGTCCAGGAGGGAAGTTGGTTTTTCAGGGTATTAGACCGACTTCAGGGAGTCTCGTGATCTCAGCCATTCAGGCTGGGAAGATGATCGAGAAGGGCCGTGAGGCTTATTTGGTTACTATATCTATGCCAGAGTCAGTGGGGAAGTCTACGGTTAGCGGTATCCCAGTAGTGGAGGAGTTTGAGGATGTGTTTCAGTCTTTGCAGGGATTACCACCATCTCGGTCGGATCCTTTTACCATTGAACTGGAACCGGGGACGACACCGTTATCCAAGGCTCCTTACAGAATGGCTCCAGCAGAGATGGCAGAGCTGAAGAAGCAGCTAGAGGATTTGTTGAGTAAGGGATTCATCCGTCCAAGTGTGTCACCGTGGGGAGCGCCGGTGTTGTTTGTCAAGAAAAGGATGGGAGTTTCCGGTTGTGTATTGATTAGAGGGGTTTGAACCGGGTCACTGTGAAGAACAAGTATCCTCTCCCGAGGATTGACGAGTTGTTGGATCAGTTGAGGGGTGCTACTTGGTTCTCCAAGGTGGATCTGGCATCGGGTTATCATCAGATACCGATAGATGAGGCAGATGTGAGGAAGACTGCTTTCAGGACGAGGTATGGGCATTATGAGTTTGTGGTGATGCCTTTCGGGTTGACTAACGCACCAGCAGCGTTTATGAGATTGATGAACAATGTGTTTCAGGAGTTTCTGGATGTATCTGTCATCATTTTCATCGACGATATCCTGGTTTATTCTAAGAGTCCTGAGGAGCATGCAGTGCATTTGAGGGCAGTTATGGAGAAGCTGCGGGAGCAGAAGTTGTTTGCCAAGTTGAGCAAGTGTAGTTTATGGCAGCGTGAGATGGGCTTTCTGGGTCACATTGTTTCTGTTGAGGGGGTTTCAGTAGATCCAGAGAAGATTCAGGCTATCAGAGATTGGCCTAGACCGCAGAATGCCACAGAGATCAGGAGTTTCCTTGGATTGGCAGGTTACTACAGGAGATTTGTGCAGGGGTTTGCAAGCAGAGCACGTCCTATGACTAAGTTGACAGGGAAGGATGTTCCTTTTGTCTGGTCAGAAGAGTGTGAAAAAGACTTTGCAAGCCTGAAGGAGATGTTGACTACTGCGCCAGTGTTGGCTTTGCCTGAGCAGGGAGAACCCTATGTGGTTTATACAGATGCATCTAGAGTTGGGTTGGGTTGGGTTGTGTTCTGATGCAGCATGGGAAGGTGATCGCTTATGCTTCGCGGCAGTTGCGGGTGCATGAAGGCAACTATCCTACTCATGATTTGGAGATGGGTGCTGTAGTTTTTGCCTTGAAGATTTGGAGATCTTATCTTTATGGTGCAAAGGTACAGGTGTTTACAGATCATAAGAGCCTGAAGTATATAATCACTCAGCCTGAGTTGAATTTGAGACAGAGGCGGTGGATGGAGCTTGTGGCAGATTATGATTTGGAGATAGCCTATCATCCTGGTAAGGCTGACACGGTTGCAGATGCTCTGAGTCGGAAGAGGGTAGCTTCGGCTCAGGAGCAGGAGATGGAGTCTCTGGTAGGGGAGATCAGTACTTTGAGCTTATGTGCTGTTTCACAGGAACCGTTGGGTTTGGAAGCAGTAGATAGAGCAGATCTTCTGAGTAGAGTGCGGTTGGCTCAGGAGAAGGATTTGGGGCTAGTGAATGCCTCTAAGGATGTGGATTCAGAGTATCAGGTCTCAGATAATGGTACTATCTTGGTGGACGGTCGTGTGAGTGTGCCCAAGGATGAGGAGTTGAGACAGGAGATTCTGAGAGAGGCTCATGCGAGCAAGTTATCCATTCATACAGGAGCGACCAAGATGTACCGTGACCTCAAGAGGTACTATCATTGGGTCGGGATGAAGAAGGATGTGGCTAGTTGGGTTTCGAGGTGCGATGTATGTCAGCTAGTGAAGGCTGAGCATCAGGTTCCTGGCGGGTTACTGAAGAGTTTACCCATTCCTGAGTGGAAGTGGGATATGATCACTATGGATTTCGTGGTAAGATTGCCAGTGTCACGGACCTTTGATGCTATTTGGGTCATTGTGGACCGGTTGACTAAGTCAGCACATTTTCTGGCCATTAAGAAGACTGATGGAGCAGCGGTCTTGGCTAAGAAGTATGTGAGGGAGATAGTCAGGTTGCATGGGGTGCCAGCGAGCATTGTGTCTGATAGGGATTCTAAGTTCACTTCGGTGTTCTGGAAGGCATTTTAGGCAGAGATGGGCACTAAGGTGCATATGAGTTCAGCTTATCATCCCCAGACTGATGGACAGTCAGAGAGGACGATCCAGACGCTGGAGGATTTGCTGAGGATGTGTGTGTTGGATTGGGGTGGCCATTGGGCATATCATCTGAACCTGGTAGAGTTTGCTTACAACAACAGCTATCAGGCAAGTATTAAGATGGCTCCTTATGAGGCTTTGTATGGGAGGCCATGTCGTACACCATTATGCTGGACTCAAGTGGGGGAGAGGAGCATGTTTGGTGCTAGTTTTGTTCAGGAGACCTCAGAGAAGATTCGGGTTCTCAAGCTGAACATGAAGGAGGCTCAGGATAGGCAGAGGAGTTATGCAGATAGGAGGAGGAGAGATCTTGAGTTTCAGGTAGGAGACAGAGTGTACCTCAAGATGGCCATGTTGCGGGGTCCGAACAGGTCATTATCAGAGACTAAGTTGAGTCCGAGGTATATGGGTCCATTCAGAGTGATTGAGCGGGTTGGACCAGTGGCATATAGATTGGAGTTATCTGAGGTGATGCGTGCATTCCATAAGGTTTTCCATGTGTCTATGTTGCGGAAGTGTCTCCGTGAGGGAGAGGAGGTGTTGGCTAAGATTCCTGAGGATCTTCAGCCTAACATGACTTTGGAGGCGAGACCAGTGAGGGTTCTCAAGAGGAGGATCAAGGAACTTCGGAAGAAGAAGATTCCTTTGATGAGAGTCTTGTGGGACTGTGATGGTGTGGAGGAGCAGACTTGGGAGCCTGAGGCAAAGATGAAGGCAAGGTTCAAGAGGTGGTATGAGAAGCAAGCCGCGACTTGAGCTTGTTTAGCCTGGTCCCATCTGTATCCGTGGCTGGAGCGGGAATAGAGTATTTCAGCCCATCTCTCTTGTTACTCGGTCGCTTGGGGTGGTTGGTTGTGCGACTCAGTAACAAGGTGAGGTGGTGTTCGGGGTACAAAGTTTCTGTGAGGCGGGGTTTTGGAAGAAAGTTTCCTGAAATAGAAGTTTTTCAAAGATGGAAAGTGCTAAATATGGAAAGTTTTATGGGAGTTAGAATTTGTCCATTTAGCGGTGGAGAGCCTTAAAGGGGGCTTGGGTGTGGCCTTAGTGGCGGACTTTTGAGTCAGTGTGCCCGTGTGTGGCGGTCTTTTTAGACATTGTGGGGTCTTTGTGACGGGCTTTTAGCCAGAATGTCTTTGTGACGGTCCTCTTTAGGAGATTTGTGTGGCCTTGGTGGCGGTCCTTTTTAGGACGTTTGTTTGGCCTTTGTGGCGGGCTGTTTAGCCAGAGTGTCTTTGTGACTGTCCTTCGGGACAGATGGCCTTTGTGGCGGGCTGTTTAGCCAGAGTGTCTTTGTGACGGTCCTTCGGAACAGATGGCCTTTGTGACGGTCCTTCGGGACAGATGGCCTTTGTGGCGGGCTGTTTAGCCAGAGTGCCTTGGTGGCGGTCCTCTTTAGGACATTTGTTTGGCCTTGGTGGCGGTCCTCTTTAGGACATTTGTTTGGCCTTGGTGGCGGTCCTCTTTAGGACATTTTGTTTGGCCTTTGTGGCGGCCCTTGTGGCGTATATGATCCTTGTGTGGTCATGAGGTATTCCAGTGAGGGAATATGTGGTTGGTAGGACATTGAGATGTTTTTACGCGAGCCACGGGAAGGAAACCTGGATAGGGATAGGACTCGGACGTGTTCAGAATCGTTTGCTCGCGACTCTTGGGGGACTTAGGTTCTCCTAGTACTGCCATATTCAGAGACTTTGTGGCTCGGGAAAATGGTTGGTATATCGACTTCGGATGACGATCCGGGGGCGCGCTGTAGGGTGGCAACCCGAGAGACGAGTTTGGATTTTTCCTTATATATTATGGCATGCGGGCTTCGGCCTGATGAGGAGCCAACATTTGGCATGCAGACTTAGGTCTGATGAGGAGCCAATAAAAACTCAAGGTTTAGGCCTATGAGTAAAGGAAAGTCCAAAAAGTCAAGAGCAAATGACGCCTGGAGCGTGAGTCTATCGCCTAGAGGTGACCTTCTGTAGATCGGTCGGGGGAGTGCGGGCCGTGGAGATGGTTGCACGGGAGTCCTTGACTGATGGTTGTTCGAGATTCGAGGACGAATCTAGATTGGTGGGGGAGAATTGTAACATCCGCAAACCAAAAATTGGTTTTTGGGGATGGGTGTCGATCGACACCAAGGGGGTGTCGGTCGACACCACTTATTTTTTGGTTCGATCAGAATGAGTTTTTAATCGATTTGGTTCGGTTTGGTTTAAGGAAAACCAGTGAACCGGGTCTTAAAAGGAAGGAAACAACCTAGGTCGTGTTCCAGAGGTTGTGGTCGCCGTTTTTGTTTGAAAAAGAGGAAAAGAGAGAAAACAAGTGTTCTTGAGATTGTGAGTGAGATTGGGAGATTTCTTGGCTGTTCTTGAGAGATTGGAGGCTGGGAAGGTGCTAGAAGCTTGCTAGGAGTGAGGGATTCGTTCTTATTGGTCAGAAACTTCCTGCAAAGAGGTGAGTGCATGACCATGGCTTATCTAAGCTAAGATCTCTAGATTCTATGTGATTTGGTGCTTATGTGGTTGTTTCTTTGAGTTCTCTATGATATTTCATTGCTATCTGGGCTGGGTTTGGCTTCTGGGAGTGCAAGGAGCGGATTGGAGAAGATTGGAGGCGAGATTCGGAGTTTCTGATCGAGGGAAATCGCTGCTCGCTATCAGTGTCGGTCAACACCAGTTGGGGTGTCGGTCGACACCAACGCGAGGACGGCTCGAGACTTTGGCGAGTGTCAATCGATGCCATGTGGAGGTGTCGGTCGACACAAACTAGGGTTTTCAGGAGTGTCGGGCAGGGTATCGGTCGACACCAGTTTGGTGTCGGTCGACACCAGATAGTCAGTGTCGATCGACACCATCTGGTGTCGGTCGACACCCCTTGTTCAGTTACGATGGATGTTGCATGCTTTGTATATTGCATGGTTTGTTTTATTGATTGTTGTTTGTGGCATGTAGAGATCTTATTGCTTGTGTGTATAGCCTAGTAGATGGGAGGATTGCCTCACTGAGTGTTTATCAAATACTCATGCATCTCAATTTGTGTTTGTGGTGCAGGTAAACGCAAAG
Source organism: Camelina laxa (assembly GCA_024034495.1). Lineage (NCBI taxonomy): Eukaryota > Viridiplantae > Streptophyta > Magnoliopsida > Brassicales > Brassicaceae > Camelina > Camelina laxa. The sequence continues at coordinate 22,981,786 of CM043880.1, read as the reverse complement.
TGTGATCGTGGAATCAAAGGCAATGAAGGGGAGGATGTTCTAGGGACTTGATTGTATGGTTACCGGGCATTGTTAGGATTGCTGGTTGTTTGATTGATGCTGTTTGGAATTTATGTTGGATATTTATTGGTATGTTGTTCCGCTGTTGGATTGTGAATGTGGTTAGGTGACTAGTGGGTATGGGACCACTAGTTGTAGTTAACTATTATATTATTATTTATTATTTATTTATTAAAAAAAAAGGGTCGGTCTTTTCAAATTAACTCATAATTCCTCTTTTAAAAAACTTAAACACGATAACTAATTTATAGAGGATAACGGCGATAGTGGCGGCGATTAGATCTAAATTTTGAATGAAGGGTTTCGATGTGTTTGAGAGACGGAGAGATGTCCTTGGTGTCCACTTTGCCTAAGATTTGGAAGCTTGAAGACAAAGTGGTGGGAGCTGATTTGGGGCAAGGTACCTTTCAATTCAATTTCGCCGAAGAGACTGAACTGCAAGGGGTCTTACAGAATGGTCCTTACCTTTTTGATAGGTGGATGATCTCCTTGGTGAAATGGGAGCCTATCATATCTTCAACCTATCCTTCTGCCATCAATTTTTGGGCGAGAGTTGCTGGTATTCCGATGCATCTTTAGGAGATTGCTACTTTGGAGGCTATTGGTAAGAAGATTGGTATCATTCGAGGCATTGATAAAGAGACTGGTAGTGTTTGTGTTACCTTCAATGGTTTCAACCCTCTCCTCTTCAAGATGGTTGTGCCATTTGAATCGGGTGATGAAGTGATTGTGACTCTCGAGTATGAGAAGCTAATGGGTTTTTGTGATAATTGTTATCGACTCACCCATGACGAGAGAAATTGTCTAGAGCACCACAAGGCAGTTGGGGGTAAGGGTTTTGAGAATCAAGCGGATAAACGAGATGAGGAGCTCAATGACATCAAGGGGTAGCGAAACAAGGTGTGTATCACAATGATGGTGTCTGGGAGAAGCCTAGGAAGTCTGTTAAGAGAGATCTGGATTTTCATTCTCATGAGTTTGCAGTTGGGGTAGGTAGCTCTGGTTCTTACCAGCAGGATCGACATCATGGTGTAGTTTGGGAACAAAAACGTTCGTATAGTGCGGTTGCAATGGGTATGGGAGGTAAGCGTGGGGTTCAGATGGGCCCAGGAGAGTTCATGGGGCAGGCTAATTCCCTTCCTCTTAACCGCAAGGGGATAGGGACTGCGTGGCCGAAACCGTTATACAGGGGTAAATCTGGTCACAAGGATAAGCAGTTGGAAGAGGTCCTTGGTGATGATTCTGCTGTTACTGATCAGGGTATTTCTTAATGAGATACAGAGATGGAGAGTTCTCCTTCAAACGGAACTGGCAAGGATGTGGTAGGTTTGGATTTTGACAAAGCCAATGATGATCTTCAAGAGGAGGGTGAAACTCCAGATGGTAACCTTCATGAGGAGGGTGAGGCTGTGTTTGGGCAGGGAAATGTGGCTGTGGTAGGTATGGGATCGGGCAGTAAAGCTTACGCTGAGGACAATCTGCAAGGTATTCTTTCATCCTCCTCTTCGATAGACTTGGTTGTGAATGTTGTAAGTTCTGCCTTGCAAGAGGTTACTTTAGGTCGAAAGACGAATGAGGTCTTACGGAGGTCTACTTTTTAGACTAAGAAAGCAGTTAAAAAACCGGTTGTGTCTTTAGCATCTCCCGGAAAACGTCTGCTAGCTAAAGCTTTATCTAAACCTGCAGGTGAAGGTCACAAACAGAAAGGGTCAGGGAAACAAGGGAACAAGGTCATGGATGGCAAACCTGCTGGTGGTGGTCGACCAGTTAAGAAGGGGATGGTGGCTCTCTCGAAACCACCGACTCAAACGTGAAAATCATGAGATGGAACTGTCAGGGCATTGAGGTAGACCTGACAGAGAGCTATTTGGGAGATTTATGGAGAAAGCATCTTCCAGATGTTTTATTTTTATCAGAAACAAAAAGAGTATTTTTCTTATTTACAAAAGTTTCAGAATAAATTTGGTTATGAAAAATTGTATTCGGTTGATCTTTGCGGATCCCGGGGTGGTTTGGCTGATTTTTATATGGATGAAATAAAACTTTCTATTTTATATGAGAGTAATCGTTTAATTGATGCTCAAACTTATTTTGGACAACAATTGGTGTTCTTATCATTTGTTTATGGGGATCTCGTTCCTCAACATATACATAAGGTTTGGGATAAGTTTATTGATATTTGTTCATATCGAATTGATCCATGGTTTATGATCGGTGATTTTAGTGAACTCATAGGCAACCATGAGAAATTAGGAGGGCCTTTGAGACCAGCCTCTTCCTCTGTACCCTTTTCTTCTATTATCCGACATTGTGGTATGTTAGAATTTCCTTGTTATGGTGAGCAACTCTCGTGGCGGGGTAATAGACGAAATAATCAGGTTGTCCGGTGTCGGCTAGATCGGGCATTGGGGAATGAGGATTGGCACTGTTTTTTTCCACATTCAAAGGTTGATTATTTAGAGATGATTGGTTCTAACCATTGTCCTATTTTGGCAAATTGTTTCAAAACGAATTCGAGAAGGCATCGACAGTTTTGTTTTGATAAGCGCTAGCTAGGGAAAGACGGGTTGTCTGGAGCGGTAGAGTCTGGATGGAATCATACTAAGAATTTTAGAGTCCCGGTTTTTGTGGATAAATTAAAAAACTGTCGAAATTTGATTTCTTGGTGAAGGAAGAATAATGTTGTTACTGGGCCTACGGTTATTTCCTCTCTGAAGGCGGCCTTACAGGAGGCAAAGATGGATGACTCGATTTCGCAGGAGGAAATCTGTAGTATTGAAAGGAAACTAAAGGAGCTTATAGGGATGCGGAAGAATATTGGAAGCAGAAAAGTAGGAAGTTTAGGCTACGGGTGGGCGACAAAAAGACAAAATTCTTTCACACTTCCACAAAACAACGGAGGGTAAGGAATAGGATTACTGGTCTGTATGCGCCTGATGATACCTAGACTGAGTCGGACTTAGGTATGGAGGATATTGCATCAAATTATTTTTCGGATCTTTTTAAACGGTCTGATGTGAGGGGTGTCTCACAGATGCTTCAGGAAGTTCCTCATTTAATCTCAGATAGTATGAATAGAACTCTAATCAGGGAGATCACGGAATCAGAGATTCGCAAAGCGTTGTTTGCTATGCATCCCGAGAAGACTCCAGGACCAGATGGGATAACGGCATTGTTTTTCTAACGGTTCTGGTCCTCTCTTAAAGGAGATTTGGTGGCTCCGGTGAAAGAGTTTTTTCATACAGACCGTTTTGATCCTCGGTTGAACGAAACAAATATTTGGCTCATTCCTAAAATGGAAAGGCCCAAACGGATGACGGAATTTAGGCCCATTAGCCTTTGTAATGTGTGTTATAAGATCATCTCTAAAGTATTTTGTTTCCGGCTCAAGCAGTTTCTCCCATTTCTTGTTTCAGAAACCCAATCGGCGTTTGTTTCTGGTCGTTTAATTACAGATAATATTTTGGTCGCACAGGAAATATTTCATGGCTTAAACACCAATCCACGGTTTAAATCAGAGTTTTTGGCTTTCAAGACGGATATGAGCTTATGATCGTGTTGAGTGGGATTTTTTGGAAGCGGTAATGTTCAAGTTGGGTTTCGATCGAAATGGATTTCCTGGGTTATGTGGTGCGTATCCTCCGTTTCTTATCAGGTTCTTATAAATGGTCAGCCTAGAGGTTATATTAAGCCACAGCGAGGGTTACGTCAGGGGGATACTTTATCTTCTTATTTGTTTATTTTATGCACGGAGGTTTTGATTGCCAATATCAAAAAGGCGGAACGCGAACAGAGGATCAGGGGTATTAAGCTCGCTCGGGATTGCCCCACCATCTCACATTTGTTGTTTGCTGATGATAGTTTGTTCTTCTGTAAGGCACAGGCAGCTGAATGTACTGTGGTTATGGGAATTATAAGTGATTACGGGAAAGCGTCGGGATAGGAGGCTAATTTGGAGAAGTCATCCATCATGTTTGGAAAAAAAGTTCCCGCAGAATTAAGGGCTCAATTACACTCTGTAATGGGTATTTCCAAGGAAGGTGGTATGGGTTCGTATTTGGGTATTCCTGAAAACCTTTAGGTTCGAGAACTAAGGTTTTTAGTTACGTTAATGAGAGATTGGATGATCATGTGAATGGTTGGTCTACAAAGTATTTATCGAAAGGTGGAAAGGAAGTAATGATTAAATCGGTAGCTTTGGCTCTTCCCACCCATGTTATGTCTTGTTATAAATTTCCAATGGACCTAACGTCTAAATTAACGAGTGCCATCTCAAATTTTTGGTGGTAGTCTAATGATAAGGAACGAGGCTTGCATTGGATCGCTTGGGATAAGTTATGTATGGATAAATGTGACGGCGGATTGGGTTTCCGTGCTCTGGAACAATTCAATGACGCAATGTTGGCTAAACAGTACTGGCGGTTAATCCATTATTTAACGTCTCTGATGGCTCGGGTCTTGCGAGGTAGATATTTTCGGAATAAACACCATCTCCAGGCTAAGAAGCCTTATTCCTCTTTGTTTGCTTGGCGGAGTATTTTTTCAACTAAAGGTTTGGTGGAACATGGTTCACTGTGGGCGATAGGTTCGGGATGTGACGTCTCGGTTTGGCGAGATTCGTGGATTCCAGACAGTCAGCCGAGACCAGCAAATGGCCGAGGAAGGTATTTACATTCAAATCTAATGGTCAATCATTTGATTAATCCAACTACGATGGAGTGGAATTTGCCAATCCTGGAAGAGTTCATGGATCCGGCGGATATCCAAACCATACTATCGATGGAAATCAGTAAATTTTTTAAACAGATAAATTGATTTGGCATTATTCTAGATCAGGGAGGTATTTGGTCAAATCTGGATATCGGCTCGCACGTGATTTAATTAAAGAGGTTGAGTACGGACCGACAAATCGCACTTTTTCTGGCAAATCGCCTCTGGTTCCCTACCTGTGATGGAACGTCTAGCTTATCGGGGAGTCTAGTGTGATACTTTTTGTCAAAGATGTGGTTTGGAGGTGGAGATTATCAATCATGCACCTTTTGAGTGTCTCCGTTCACGTCGGATTTGGAATTTGTCCCCGTTGGACTCTTGTAGTGATGGATTCCCCGATGGTTCTATTTTTTCGAATTTAGATTTCCTGTATTGGCGGGCGCCGAGTGCTTCAGACTTAAGGTTGAGCTTACTGTGGCTTGTTTGATCAATCTGGAAAGATAGGAATAAAAACGTTTTTCAGGGTTGTGAGGCAAAGCCTGTTGAGGTTATTAATAAGGCGGCTTCTGAAAAGCTGTTATGGGAGGAGGCCAAGTTTTTCAATGTGGTTCCTCTAGATCCTTCACCTTTGGAGTCCCGGGATCCTATCCCCTAGTGTCAGGTTGATGGATCTTGGAGGGCTTCAAATCCTTTTTAAGGATTAGGTTGGTGGCTTTGCAATAGTGAGGAAACAACATTGTTACTAGGAGCACGAAGTCAGCGATGTGGTCCTTCACCCTGACATTCGGAGCTGCAGGTGTTGATATGGGCGATGGAATCCATATTGGAGTCAGGTGTTGACTGTCAGATTTTCAAGTCAGATTGTGCTGAATTAGTGGTGATGGTGCTATGTTCTGATGAATGGCCAGCTTTCTCCAATTTATTGGATGAGTTCTGTTTGCTTCGTTCATCCTTTCCTTCCTTCAAGCTCTCGAGGATTCCACGCACGACCAATATACGGGCAGATTGTCTCACCTGCTCTTCACGTTCTTTAATTTCTGCAATTTCTTATGTAAACTCTTATCCTCCGGTTTGGGCTACCAACCTTGGAGTTATTTTCTAATTTAATGTTTGGTTGAAGAAAAAAAAAAAAACTTAAACACGTAGATTTATCTCGTGATTAACGAGAAATAAAGATACAATCACAAATGCATATCCCCTATATATTAATAGAGAAACATTCTTGAAAAAATGCTGATGTGTCGTCGGCAGAGAGCTTGAAACACATTTTAGCAAATAACCCTCATTAATTATATTAATTACATCTATGCCATTATAGATTTAAATCAAAATTCACTACATAAATTAAAACTATTTGAAGCCATTTAATTTGAATCTATAAATTATTCTTTTTAAAAAAATAACAAAATATTATTTTTTAAGTTGATAATTATTCATATTTTATTGAAATAAAATCTATACAAATTTCTCCACCACATTAAAATTCTTTTCTACATTCATAGATTTCACAGGTAAAATATATTTTTACACAAATTTGAATAAAATAAAATACAAATTAGTTACATATTTTGTTTTAAACAAATGAGTCTTAAATCTCAAATAATAATTTTACTCACAATGTTTCATTTGATCGATTTATCCGCACTATGTGTGGGTTGTTACCTAGTCAGTCTTTGTTTAGATAGTTTAATTGGTTGTCAAAAAAAAAAATATAGTTTAATTAACTAAATTATTTCGTGCTGAGAAAAAGTACCTGAAATTAGCTGTTTTATACAACCATCCCTATAAATTAATAGAGAAACATTCTTGAAAAAATACTCATGTGTCCTCGCCAGAGAGTTTAAATCACATTTTAGCAAATAACCTTCATTAATTATATTAATTACATCTATGCCATTATAGATTTAAATCAAAATTCACTACATAAATTAAAATTATTTGAAGCCATTTAATTTGAATCTATATTATTCTTTTTTAAAAAATAACAAAATATTATTTTTTTAAGTTGATAATTATTCATATTTTATTGAAATAAAATCTATACAAATTTTTCCACCACATTAAAATTCTTTTCTACATTCATAGATTTCACGGATAAAATATATTTTTACATAAAATAATCACAAATTTGAATAAAATAAAATAAAAATTAGTTACATATTTTGTTTTAAACAAATGAATCTTAAATCTCAAATAATAATTTTACTCACAATGTTTCATTTTGATCGATTTATCCGCACTATGTGCGGGTTGTTACCTAGTCAGTCTTTATTTAGATAGTTTAATTGGTTGTCAAAAAAAAAAAAAATAGTTTAATTAATTAAATTATTTCGTGCTGAGAAAAAGTACCTGAAATTAGCTGTTTTATACAACCAAAAACTAGTTGTACGGGACAAAATCATTCAATCCTGAATTTTACCTTAACCTAATTTAGTGAGATTTTTTTTATTTTTATTTTATTTTGTGACAACAATGGAAAAGATTAGCTCAAACGAGCCAATTGGGAGGAAAAACGTTTACAAAGATAGTAGCATGCGGTTGGAAACGAACTTGTCGTGCCAGGCGATCCGCAAACTCATTGTCCTTCCTAGAGATCAGGGTCAAAGAGAAACTCGAGAATTCCGCTATGTCCACCATGATGTCTTCGAGATAAGCTAAGTAGGCTGGCCAGTCGGAGGGAGAAGACACCATCATCACCAAATCTGAACAGTCTGTATAGAAAACCATATCTAAATGATCGTGACCTATCATGCACCTCATAGCTCAACCGAAATCTTCGACTTCAGCATGGAGAGGTGATAAACTGCGGCGGAAATTTGCAGCGCCCATGAGAGGGGAGGCCCCCTGCGCTGAACGACAAACCCATCCCGCTCCAGCAAACCTATCGGCATCCTTCTAAGAGCCATCAACAAAGCAACGATATCCTGAGAAAGCAGCGGGAAGCTGAACACCCCGCATCTAGAGGGTTGAGCGCGCAACATACCTCTTCCTCACTCCGAGCTTCCAACCACGCCTTTGCCTCACTAAGGGCAAGACGTACCACTTCATCCGGTTTTTCCTGCTCATTCGTAAAAACCTTTGCATTTTTGGCTTTCCAGATATACCATACTATCTAGGGGAAGGCTGGGACCTAGGCTTCTGGATTATGTTCCCCTAAGAAATGATCCAAATTAGCATATACCGAGGAAGTAGGAAAAGTCTGAATACCCGTAGGGACATTAGCAATAGCCCAAGCTTGTCTCGCTGGGGGGCATTTGAAAAGAGCATGATTTATAGTTTCATCCTCTACCCCACACCGAGAGCAGTGTACATCACAGGAAATACCCCGACGTCTTAAATTAGCAGTCACCGAAAGACACCCAGAAAGAATCTGCCACATAAAATGCTGTAACTTCGGTGGACACCGGGTTTTCCAAACAGCAGCCTTGAGAGGCGTAATATCAGGACCATGAGCAACCACTTGGTTCCCCTGAGTAACAGCCATACGTGCAACCTGATATCCCGACCGCACCGTATACTTCCCTGTTTTTGTAACCAACCAAGCGAGTCCGGTTGTTGATTAAGACTCAAAGGATAGCTCCAATCAAATCAACATCAGCTGAAGCGAAATGGGCGGCGAGCCGATCCATTCGCCAGGTATTATTTGCACGATCTATAAGATCATTCATTTGAAGCAAAGGATCCTTAAAAGAATCCTTGCTTTGCGCTGGTCTCGGGAATTGAGCTGGAACCCAGGGATCTGTCCATATAGAAATAGTATCCCCGGATCCAACCCGTGTAATCAGCCCTTCATTTACCAGAGATCTAGCAGAAGTAATACTTCTCCAACAATATGATGGAGAATAAGACTTAATCGGTACCAGAGGGTTTGAATTCCGGTAGTACCGACTTTTAAAAACCCGAGCAAACAGCGAATCCGGTACCTCAATCAGGCGCCATAATTGCTTAGCCAACAAAGCCGTGTTAAAATCATCCACATTCCGAAAGCCTAACCCGCCCAATTGCTTACTAGAACAAAGTTTTTCTCAAGCTAACCAATGCATTCCCCCGGTCTGACCATTGCTGCTCCACCAAAAATTTGCCACTGCACTAGTAAGTTTGGACGTAATTGTTTTCGGGATCCGATAACAAGACATCACAAAGGTCGGAACAGCAGTAGCGACTGATTTGATCATGACCTCTTTCCCCCCTTAGACAGAAGCTTCGCCATCCAACAAGTGGTACGACTCTGTAACCGATCCCTAACAAAGGAGAATACCTTGGTTTTGGACCCCCCCAAACTCTCCGGTAGTCCCAGATACGAACCCATCCCACCAATATTTGTAATACCAAGTGTCAAGTGCACCTCTATACGTATTTGTTCAGGCACCAGATGACCGAATTGTAGCGTTGATTTGGAAAAATTAATCTGTTGCCCCGAGGCAGCCTCATAATTCTTCAAAACCTCTAAAATCGCCCCACATTCCTCCTTAGTGGCTTTACAAAAAAACAAACTATCATCGGCAAACAAGAGGTGAGTTATTGGCGGACACTTGTTTGCCACCTTGATACCCGTAATCCGTTTATCCGATTTCGCTTTCCGCATATTCGCAATAAGTACCTCCGTACAAATAATGAATAAATACGGTGATAGCGGATCCCCCTGCCGTAAACCTCGCTCTGGTTTAATAAGCCCATTTAGTTGCCCATTCATCAAAACCTTATATTCCACCGAAGAGACACAAAAAATGATCCAGGTGATCCATTTCTCTGAGAAACCCATTTTACGGAGGACCCGTTCAATGAATAACCATTCCACCCTATCATAAGCCTTACTCATATCCGTCTTAATAGCCAAATATTTCGACTTGCAGGAGTTATTTGTGCGGAGCCCATGAAACATCTCTTGAGCAATCAAAATGTTATCCGAAATTAAACGGCCGGGGACAAATGCTGATTTAGTCTCCAAAATAAGACTAGGAAGAACCTTTTTCAACCGTTGGCATAAGATTTTGGAAATAATTTTATATCCCACATTGCACAGGCTGATAGGGCGTAATTCCGCCATCCGAGTTGGCTTAGCCAGCTTGGGGATTAAACAGGAAAAACGTCTTTTTCATATCTGGACAATTATTTTGAATTCATACATCGGATTATTGACTATGCTTAAACATACATGCAGTTTTAAAATATTTGAATTTCATACATGAACTTTTGATTTTGTGTCTAAATATACATAAACTTTGATTTTGTGCCTAAATATACATAAACGTGTTTAATGAGTAACTCTGTTAGTATTTCCGTTTAGTCACTATGACGTGGAATCCACGTGTACAGGAATAATGAAACGATGTCTGATATATCATGGTTTTTGTGGTTTTAACCATGATATAAGGAGTCTTTTAGTGTCTTTTCATTTGTTTCTAGATTGTTTTTGAGTCTTTACAGGTTTTTAGCATGAAAGGAGCAAAGTGGAGCAATTTGGATCAGTTTGGAGCAATAATCCGCAAGAAATCAACTTGGAATCGATCAGAGGAGATGGCGTCGATCGATACTGCCTTAGCATCGATCGACATCCAGTCCAAACCGACGAGAGAGCCAAATTTGGAAGTTTTACAAAGTTGCCCGAAGTCTTCCAAAATTGCAACATAAGTCCCTAACGTGTTTTAGGACATATAAATAGTGTTTTTAGGTTTTCCAAACCCTTAAGTTATATTCTATCAAGTTTTATTTTCCTGCAACCCTGTGAGATTTGGAGAGCTTTGGAGAGAGAGAGATCAGATCTGCTTTGTAGAGAAGAATTTCTTGAACTCCCTTTTACTCTTTTAATTTCAATTGCTTATTATTCAGAAAGATGTTTTGTTCTTCATTGATTATGTCTGAGTAGTTTGCTTGTTAGGTTTAGGGTTTTTTTTCAAAGGGATTTTATGATTTATTAGATCTGTTTATTTAGGATTCATTATCTATCTAGATCTTCATCTTAGGTTGTTCTTCATATTAATCCTTGATTGGGCATCTAGAATTGATACCCTAGGAAAATAAATTGATATGAGAATATAATTGATTTTCCTGATAAAACCTTTTGATGAGCAAAATTATTTCTTGCAAAGAGATTTGATTTAATAATTTTGTGAACAATCTAAACCTGATTTTATTGCTGATTTTTAACCTAGAATCTTACAAAGAGATTTGGATTTTCTGGTTTTAAATTTAGATATTATTTGCAGTGAGAACTGATTTAATTTACAAAAGTGTTTAGAGTTCTAGATCTGTTCTTAATTGTTTGAATCCTAATTTATTGATTGATTTAATATTTCATAATTTCCTGAAAAATTCCCTAGGCCTAGCTTTTTGATCTTCTGAATTTACAACAAGTTTTATTTAATATTTTGCATTGCTTTTATTTTAATTTAATCTGTTTAGCATAATTGAAAAACTCTATAATTTATTGTGTAGTCTTGAGTCCTTGTGGAATTCGACCCCTTTTTATTCTGCAGTGATCTCTTAATTTGAGAGAGTAGCTCTAGGGATTAATTTGAGCATATCAAATTTTGGCGCCGTTGCCGGGGACTCTTTGATCTACCATTAGATTTGAGTTTTAGATTTTGTCTAAATTTTTCTTTTTATTTTCTACTTACACGTTTTGGTTTTTCTTCTCTTTGGTGTTTCAGGTGCATGTCTCAAGGGCATCACACAAGGAGCAACAAGTCTGGTCCTACTGTGAATCTTTCAAACCAAGAGTTGGGGAAGCTTGAGCGTGAGAACAGAAAAGCAGCTAAATCTCTGAAGATGGTTAATACGATCATTCTGATGCGTGATGAGGCTGGTGTTTTGAGGGATCAAGAGGGCCACTTGCGCAATGAGCAGGGCCAAAAGCTTGATGCAGAAGGAAACGTGATTGCTGAACCTACTGTCAACGAGCAGGCTGTCGTGAATCAGCAAGCTGTCGTCGTTGATGAGCCGAACCTTGGTGTCGATCGACACCAACCAGGTGGCATCGATCGACACCCACTTGCAGCAGACGGACGTGGAGCTGCCAACCACGTCCAAAACCCGGTTCGAAGACAGGAGCAGAACCGAGACTTGATCAGGACCATTGCTGACTACAACCATGCTGATCTTGTGTATGAGAACCGGTCTGCTATTGTTCCTCCACCATTCCAGAGGAATGACTTTGAGCTGAAGCCTGCTTACTTCCAGCTAGTTGGGCAGAGACCTTTCATTAACCTGCCCCATGAGAAGCCTCTGGACCATATTGAGCACTTTGAGGATCTTGTGACCAGTATCAAGGCTAATGGGGTGACTGAGGACTTCATATTCTGCAAGCTCTTCCCATACTCACTTGCAGGAGAGGCATCTCAATGGTTGAAGCAATTGCCAGCTGGATCTTTGACATCTTCGCAACAAGTCAAAGTGGCTTTCCTCAACCATTTCTATGATGATGCAATGTCAGATGAGCTGAGAGTCAAGCTCTCTTCATTCAAGCAAGGACATGATGAAGCTTTCAAGGCAGCTTGGGTGAGATTCAAAGCTTATCAAAGGGACTGTCCACACCATGGTTTTTCAAGGGTACAACTGTTGAGTATCTTCTTTAGAGGGTGTGACTGGAAGTATCAGTTAGCTTTGGATGCTGCAAGTCATGGGAACTTCAAGAAAAGATTTCCAGAAGATGCTGAAGTTTTGATTGAGAATTTGGCTTGTAGCAATAGCACTAAAAGAGCTGATGCTGAAAGAAAGAGACTGCATGGAGAGTTTGATTCAAACCAGTTAGCTTATGTTAATGCTAAGCTGGATTCAGTACATAATCTCCTTGTGGGTAAGAAGTCAGTCCAATTTGCTGCTGAAGTTGAGACATTTGAGCCAGAGCCAGAGAATACAGAGGAGAATGTCAACTATGTGTATGGAGCTGGATATCAGGGACAGAGATTTGGTAATCAGCAAGGCAACAGACCTTACAATGTTGACCAGAAGCAGCAACAAAACAATGGCTATACAAGAACCTATGGGAATTCATCTTATCAGTCTCCACCTCCTAAGACTTCTTCTGAGAGTAGAATGGAAGCTATGCTTGAGCAGCTTTTGCAAGGACAGGAGCATTTGACAGTGACATTCAATGGAAAGATTGACAATGTCTACTCTGAGCTGAATGGGAAGATAGAAGCATTGAATATTCATGTCAAGAAGTTAGAGAATCAGGTTATTCAGACTGCTGGGTCTGTCAAAAGACAAGAGGGTTTTCTTCCTGGAAGAACTGAGTCAAACCCCAAGCATGCTTGCAATGCCGTATCAGTGAGAGATGAAGGTGATGGTGAATTTATTTATGCAGAAAACGGAGAGAAAAAAACAAATCTCTCGGTTTCAGATGATGGTGTCGATCGACACAACCTTGGTGTCGGTCGACACTCCTCTCAGACGAACCCAGAAACTGCAAAATCTCAGGTTCAAGCTGCTGAAAGGGTCTACAAGCCTAAGGTTCCTTTTCCCAAGCCAAGAAAGTCTAAGCAAGAGATGGAGGAAGCTAGATGTGAAGCAATGATGGACAAGGTGATGATTGAGATGTCTTTAATTGATGCAGTAAAGCTTTCACCACCTCTTAAGCAGTATGTGAAGAGAATGGTATCCAATGGTTTGAGCCCTGAGGAAGGAGCACTGCTTACTAAGGATGTCAGTGCAATTCTGTTAAACCAGCCTCCATAGAGGAAGAAAGAGAAGAAGCAGGAGGTGGTTGTCTCTAAGGAAATGAGTGCAATCATTCAATGTAAGACTGCTAAGAAGTTACCAGATCCTGGAAGCTTTGTACTTGATTGCTCAATCTCAGCAGGAAGGTTTTCTCACTCACTTTGTGACATTGGCTCTAGCATCAACTTGATGCCACATTCTGTTGCTGTGAGACTTGGGATGACAGAATTCAAGCCAACTCAGATTTCTCTTATCTTGGCTGATCGCTCCCGAAGAATTTCTGAAGGTGTTTTAGAGGATATTCCAGTTAAAGTTGGCAACTTCATGATTCCCACTGACTTTGTGGTGCTGAAGTATGATCAAGAACCTAAAGATCCTCTCATCTTAGGAAGTTCTTTCTTGGCTACAGCTGGTGTCATCATTGATGTGAAGAAGGGACACATAGCACTGAATGTGGATGGTTTGAGTTTGAATTTTGAGATGGATAAGCTGAGGAGGGCTCCTACTATTGATGGACAGACTTTTTCTGTTGAAAAAGTTTCTGCAACACGAGCATCAGGCTCAGTGTCGATCGATGCCACTAAGGGGGTATCGATCGACACCCCTCCACGACCGAGACAGAACAGCTCCAAGACTGATGTTCTAAGACAGAAACCTGTTCCCAAACAGAAGAATCATCAATCCACACTCCAGAGCTCTCAGGTAAGGCAAAGGTACACCTCTTCTTCTCCTAAAATTCCTCCTATCATCAACAAGAATTTCAAAGAGATAAAAACTGTTTTGCAGTTAACCAAGCCACGAGATTATCGTAGAGCGCTTGTTTCTTTTGTTGATGATTTTGCAGGACTAAAAAGAGGCAAACCCATCCCTAAATCCCGCCCCGGTCCTGTTCCTACTCTCCTTGGCAGACCTCATGCACCTAAAGCTTATACACCACCTTGGATGAAGAGGACTTCAATGCCATGTTTTGATCCTCTGGATGCCTGAGCTCCAACACAGTCAAGCTAATGACTGAAAACAAGCGCTTAGTGGGAGGCAACCCACTGGTAGGTTTTCTTTTTCTTTTGATTTTGATTTTGATTTTTATTTATTTTATTTTTATTTTTGCTCTCCTCTTACTTGATAACACTGGGGACAGTGTTGTTTAAGTCTGGGGGAGGTTATCTACTAACTATGTTTTCTGTTTTTGAGTTTCAGTTGTGTCAGTCAAAACCATAAAGTTTGAGTCAAATTTTTCAAAATTTTTCTTTTTATCTTTGGGAATTATGATCTTGATTAATGATTTCTCTTATTTGGCTAACACTCTAATGATTATTTGTTTATGCTTGATCTCAAAACTGAAGCTTAGAAAGACTATGAGCCTTATCAACAATCCTGAAAGCCCTTATTCAATAGATATCTGATTGATCTAACGTTATCTCAACCTTTATCAGGATTTTAACCGGACTTAATCGCTTACTTTGGGGTTGGAAATCAGTGGACTAGACTTCTTCTTCAGGCCATACAAGACAATGCAATTTTTCAAAGTATGTCTTCCCTCTCTCTTCCCTTCAGTGCTTTAAAAAAAAAAAAAAAAAGAATAAAAGATGAGATGATTTTGATCAGTTTAGAGAGGTAGGTAAATTACCAGTGACCTCATTATTCTACTCTTGAGTCAAATGATTACACAAAGCTTGGAAGCGAGGGGTAGGTAAATTACCGATGACCCCGGTATTCGCTTACACCTTTGATTTAGAAAAAAAAAATAAAAATAAATAATGGAAGTGAGAAAAGGGAGAGGAAAGGATATAAGAAGAATGTCTTGGCCTGAAAAGAGTCCATATGCCACTGATCAATACACCCAAGGTAAGAACTCACCTGTACTTACTTTAATTTATGTAATGAGATGACAATGGAGATTTCAGAGATTCCAAAGGATTGTGGGATTTGAGTAAGGAATGTTGATGCTTATCATGGTTAAGTATAAGAAGTAAGTTCTTGAGTCAGGTAAATAAAGAGTGTGAATAAAGAATGATCATGCAGTTGAGTGAGTTCCATGTTTTCAAACCTCTTTCACAGGTCTAAGTTTATGTTTTGCTTGAGGGCAAGCAAAGGCTAAGTCTGGGGGAGTTGATATATCATGGTTTTTGTGGTTTTTAACCATGATATAAGGAGTCTTTAAGTGTCTTTTCATTTGTTTCTAGATTGTTTTTGAGTCTTTACAGGTTTTTAGCATGAAAGGAGCAAAGTGGAGCAATTTGGATCAGTTTGGAGCAATAATCCGCAAGAAATCAACTTGGAATCGATCAGAGGAGATGGCGTCGATCGACACTGCCTTAGCATCGATCGACACCCAGTCCAAATCAACGTGTTTTAGGACATATAAATAGTGTTTTTAGGTTTTCCAAACCCTTAAGTTATATTCTATCAAGTTTTATTTTCCTGCAACCCTGTGAGATTTGGAGAGAGAGAGATCAGATCTGCTTTGTAGAGAAGAATTTCTTGAACTCCCTTTTACTCTTTTAATTTCAATTGCTTATTATTCAGAAAGATGTTTTGTTCTTCATTGATTATGTCTGAGTAGTTTGCTTGTTAGGTTTAGGGTTTTTTTCACAGGGATTTTATGATTTATTAGATCTGTTTATTTAGGATTCATTATCTATCTAGATCTTCATCTTAGGTTGTTCTTCATATTAATCCTTGATTGGCCATCTAGAATTGATACCCTAGGAAAATAAATTGATATGAGAATATAATTGATTTTCCAGATAAAACCTTTTGATGAGCAAAATTATTTTTTGCAAAGAGATTTGATTTAATAATTTTGTGAACAATCTAAACCTGATTTTATTGCTGATTTTTAACCTAGAATCTTACAAAGAGATTTGGATTTTCTGGTTTTAAATTTAGATATTATTTGCAGTGAGAACTGATTTAATTTACAAAAGTGTTTAGAGTTCTAGATCTGTTCTTAATTGTTTGAATCCTAATTTATTGATTGATTTAATATTTCATAATATCCTGAAAAATTCCCTAGGCCTAGCTTTTTGATCTTCTGAATTTACAACAAGTTTTATTTAATATTTTGCATTGCTTTTATTTTAATTTAATATGTTTAGCATAATTGAAAAACTCTATAATTTATTGTGTAGTCTTGAGTCCTTGTGGAATTCGACCCCTAAGTACTGCAGTGATCTCTTCATTTGAGAGAGTAGATCTAGAGATTAATTTGAGCATATCAATGTCGTTTTAGATTATGTTGGAAAATTAAAAAATTGAAGCAAATTAATTAAGCCTACTTTCGAACCCAAGACATTTTACTTACGGAAGAAAGTTAATTACCACTGAGCTACATAAGCTTTTGTTGTAACTTCAACCAATATATATATATATATATAATAACAATGGCGGTTCATCTTCTTCCTCGTAGTAACCATGGGAACTATACCCAGAAATTAAACTGTTCCAAGACACAAGATCTCTCACAGTGCTCTACCCAACAATCCCATTTTGGCATACAAATCTGATTCAAAACCCATCTCCAGCATCTGTTCATAAACCAAATCTCCCATCTCCGCTCCGCATTGAATAATCTTGCGCAGGCTTTGATAACCGAAGGAAACCTTGCTTTCCCGGAGAAACTCGCCGGAAAACAGAGAGGAAAGAGGCAGGTTCATGAAAATGTGGGGTTAGGGAGAAGAAGATGAACCACCATTGTTATTATATATATAGATATTCGTTGCTATTGTAACAAAAGCTTATGTTGCTCAATGGTATTTAACTTTCCTTTGTTCGTGAAAGGTCTTGGGTTCGATGGTAGCTTAGCCTTTGTCGATTAGCTTCAACTTTTAATTTTTCACCATATTCCAAAACGACGTCGTTTCATTATTTTTGTACATGTGGATTCCACGTCAAATGAATTAACGGAAAGACTAACAGAGTTACTTATTAAACACGTTTATGTATATTTAGGACAAAATCAAAAGTTCATGTATGAAATTCAAAAATTTTAAAATTGCATGTATGTTTAAGCACAGTCAATAGTTCGATGTATGAATTCAACATATCGTAATTGTCCAGGTATGAAAAAAACGTTTTTCCGGATTAAACAAATATGTGTTGTGTTTAGATCCTTATCAAAAAACCCTTGTTGAAAAAATGAATTCACTAAAGCAAGTAAATCCGTTTTCACGACACTCCATGCCTTCTGGAAAAACAGAGCTGTCAAACCATCTGGACCCGGAGCCTTGTCTGGGTGCATCATAAACAATGATGTCCTAACCTCCCGCTCCGTGGCGGCCCTAGTCAGCTGTTCATTTGTCTCATTTGTAACAACACTATGAACCTCCCCCAAAACATCCTCAAAATTATCTAGATTAACGCTAGTAAACAGCTCCTCAAAATACGACACTGCAGTTGAACAGATTGCAGTATCATCTGTAGACCAAACATCATTTTTATCAAACAGTCCCACAATCCTATTCCGAGCTCGGGGTTGTTTTGTCAGGGCATGAAAATATTTGGAGTTCCGATCACCCAACTGCATCCAACGGCTACGGCTTTTCTGGTACCAATAAATTGCCTCATCCCGATATGCCGCCTGTAGCTTAGGACTTAACTCCATAATCACTTCTGGCGTGGTCGCGTCATCCGCCTGAGCCACCGACAATCGACTCTTCAAATCCTCAATGACATCCCTTCCAACCGGAACCTGAGCTTTCCGCCACCGGGAAATCGCCCTCCTGCAATTGACTATCTTACCAACAAAAACCCCAGAACGATGACCCTGATCCGCATTCCAACCCGTGGATATAACATCCATCAATCCATCCTTTCCAAGCCAACGTCAATCAAATTTGAAACTCCCTCTCCCCCGTGAATATTTGGCACCAATGACTACGACCAAAGGTGCATGATCTGAAGCAACCATTGGCAGATATACGATTACCGTATCCGGAAAAATCTCATGTCAATCCTCATTCCCTAAAGCTCTATCCAAACGGCACCGAATCGATTTTTTATCTCTCCACCCACGCCAAGAGAGAAAATCTCCAAGGTATGGGAAGTCTGAAAAACCACAATCCTGAATCATACAGTTAAAGGAACAGAAAGAATAGGCAGGCCGAATATTCCCACCCCTCTTTTCATGATTTCCTGTTAACTCATTAAAATCCCCAATAATAAACCATGGTGAACTACGCTGAACCCCAATCCGGGTTAAACGTTCCCAAACCAAATCACGTTTCTTAGGGACCGGGTCCCCATAAACAAAAGTTAAATGAAAAGTTTTGCCTTTATAAACCGCTTCAATATCAATGATTCTATCAGACTCAAAAAGAACTGAAACATTAAAATCATCTTTATTATAAAAAAGTGCCAATCCACCACTACAACCAACAGGATCAACAGTTATTAAATTTAAATAGCCAAAATGGCCTACAAATTGTTGCAAAAAATTAAAAGACTGTTTTGTTTCTGATAAAAACAAGAAGTCTGGACGATGCTGAAACCAAAGATCCCTTAAATATCCAATTGTTGCCTTGTTACCAAGACCTTGACAATTCCAGCTCAAAATCTTCATTTATCAAGCATTAGGTTTTGGTGGCTTCCCACCCATCGTTCCCTTCGCCGTTTCCTGGTTCTTAGGGTTTAGTCCATCGCCCACCTGATCAGCACGAGGAGTAGGCCTCTTCTTTGGAGTGGCACGAAGGTAAACATTGAGCTTCCTTGAACCACTTCCCTTCAGCAAACCTGCACCCTTTGGCTTTCCTACCTTGTCCACCTTGAGATTATCTCCCTCAGCGATCACCACCTGAGCATCCTAACTCATGTGTTCCCTACCCTCTCCTGCGGACCCAGCAGCGACCTCCATTGTTGGCACAGCAGGCAGCGGGATGGTTGAGGAGGAAGATGCTTCAGCAGGGATCGAAATATCCATGTGATCATCCCCTCCATCCACAAATTCCTCTCCTGAAACTGCTGAATCCGCAAATGAGCCATCAAGAGGAAAATCCGAACCCTCACTAGCCAGACCGTCTTCCTTCAGTACTGGTGAATCTGAAGTCTCACTGACAATCGGAGCTACTACCTGAGCAACATGACTGGCGGCATCTACCACAGCGACAACAATGTTTTCATTACCAGTGTTCACGTCATCTCCAGCCTGTATCACTAATCCCTTATCCTTCACCCCTGTGACCTCCTGAGCTATAAGTTCCAGTGCAGTGATTCCTACCTCAGCCTGTCCTTTCCTAAGCCCTGCAGCAGTCGCACTACCATTTGCATTCTGCGAAGCGAGAACTCGATCTTCAACCACAGCAAGACTGGCATCTTGGAAAAGAGGTCTCTGAACCCTCTTTGTGGGTTGGGGACGGACACCCCCATCCTGAGCCAGCAAAGTTTTCTCAGTAGGACCCTGTGATTGACCTTGTTCTTGTTCCTCAGCTGGGACCACCTTCGAAGCGAGGACATCCGTAGCAACCCGAGCCATATGGCGATTATCATTCACTTGAACATAAGTGGGAAGACTTTTTGGCTTAGCAAACGGTTCCCCAATATCACCACCAATTCGACCTTTAGATCCCAAAGCCTGTTTTCCCCTGTTTGACCGCTGTTGCTCAGTGTTGTGAGACACACCTGATCCCTCAGCTACCTACTTCTTAATGAGAGTTTAGTAGTAAAAAATATGACTTTGGATGTAACTTCAAAAAAGAAAAACTAATAATACACAAATTCAACCACTTCTACGCAACCAATTGAGAGCCACTAAAGAAAAAGAAAAAAAACCAACAATATCAATCACTAAGAAAATAAACGATGAAAATTAGTATTATTAACATGTTCCATCTCCCACCTCCAGAGCCCAGAGGCCTTGGAGTAAATGGGCCTAAAGAATAAAACCTCAATAAGTTTCACTGCAAAGCTTTTCAGATCTTTCCCGAAGAAGAAGAAGAGAAATGAGGCCGATGCAGCTGGATATGTTGTCGGAGATGGATGATGCAGGCTCCTCGATGGCCATGGACGTTGATGACCTCGAAGCTATGGAGATCCTCAACGAAGGAGGACTTATCACAGAGAGCAAGCTCGCCGACGCCGATTTCTTCAACAAATTCGACGATGATTTCGATGACACCGATATCAACTGAATCCGGTTTATTTCTTCTCTACGATTTCCGTAATCTTTATGTAATTGCTAGTAAGAGCTGGGATTCTAAGTTTGTGATAATGTAGCAATTTGAATAACCTAAGCTCATGATTTGGATGTTATTATGCTTTTCCTGATTGTTATTATTATTATTATTATTTTTTTTTTTGCACAAATTTAGAAGCTTTTTGTTCTGGAGTTGTAGAAGATGATGTTTTTGGTGACTTTATTTTCCAGTGGATGTGATTTTGTTGATATTGGCTTAAGAAGATTGAAACTAATCGATTGCTTATGATTTTCACCTATCTTCGGTTTCTGAGACATGTGTTGATGTGTTGCGGTGTGTTTGATCATGTGATTTTTACTAGTTAGCCGGGTCTAGAGAGCCCTCTGAGTCCAGATCTCGTTAAGCTATGACTTGTTCCCGAGTAGTTCTTAGATGATTGATTGATGAATATCCTCAAGTAAGCTGTTACTACAACAAACCCTTTTCCAACTAGTGGTACTAGAGGACCATTCAAGTATCCTAGTTACATCTTGATTTTGTAGTTTCACCATCCTGCTGTCACTGAATGTTGTTGCATTTTGTTGATGTGGCAATGCAAGATGGGAGTATATAATTCCTCTGGCCAAGTAAAGATCTTGTCTTTTGGCTCTGTTGTGTTGGGGCATCGTGTTGTTATTGTATTTATACATACCGGTTACGCTTTTTGTGTTGATGGGAATCGTGTGATTGATGTTGAGCTATGGTAGCCAATGCAAGTGCCAAGTCTCTCTTACTAACTTTTGTGGTCATATCTCTGTTACGTACCCAAACTTCAAGAGATTCTAGCAGTCGTTAGCATTCTTGAGCAGTGTACAGTCTTTGTTGCTAACCTTGTGGTCTTATGTATGTTAGTGTAGCCAAGCTTCATGGGATTTCAACATGTGTTGGCATATATATATATATATATATATATATATATATATATATTTTTTTTTGGCAGTACATGTGTTAGTAAGATGAAGATAAGATATCGGAACACAATTTTGTATATCTTCTTAGCTAGTGCATCATATTATAAACAAGATTTTCTTACAAGGATCCAAAAAAATTTACTACAAAAATAGTTATATAACTTGCTAAACAAAAATTATTTACAGTGACTCCTCAATTACTTCTTGGGAATCCAAACGTATTGCGTTTAACTTATAAACTCACCGAAGGGCGAAGGACAAACAAATGCCCCACTCGATAATGCACCCCATAATTATTTTGGTGATCACAAATGCATTCCTAGACGTACTTTCATGAGTAGGCTTACCAACTTTATTTCCCTTTGTCAGGGACTACTCTCATGAGTAGTCTTTCCAATTATAGGATGATTGACTAAAAATTGTAGCCTCAATTTTGGAAAGAGTTAACATTTGTCAGAAAGCCTCTGTCAGCTTGATATCATCACTACAACTCCAAGAATCCAGTTCTTGGTAATATCTTAAGCTTAAGATTCAGATCAGCAACATTCTTATGAGTAGATTTGCTTTTATAAGACTTTAAATAATTTGTGTTGCATTTTATATAAGACTTTGTTTTCAAATTGGATCTTAAGTTAATATTATAACGTTGTTCATGCAAAATTCATGGACGAAATCTTGCTATAAATAAAGGACACCAAGCATGTGCTTTTGACCACAATTTTTTACTACTTAGTCTACGGGCCACATAATACAAATTTCATTGCGGTGGTTTAAGAAACACTAGTAATGAGTTGTCCTTTAATCCACTTGGTTGATATTTTCACTCCTTCATAGTACACTTATATTTTCTTCAGTTTCATTTAATTGTCTCTGTGTTTTTGTATTCTTATATATTTTGTACAGTGAGTTTATAACCAAATGTCTTATTTACTCCAAATGATAAATCTAAAACAGAGAGCTAACCCATCGAAACTATAAACTTGTAGCATACAAAAGCTTCCGTAGCTCCTTGGTAACATGAGTTTTCAGTGAGTGTAGCCTTCCCAAGAATGTGTTTTTTGTTTTTTTAGGTGTTCGTAACCTCCAACTGAGAAACCATTTCCCGATCCCAAGTAGCTTGCGTGTTTCTCCATTCCATGGTTTCAAAACCAGCACATACATTATAAAGAAAATCAAAACCCGGGGAGTTTATTTAAAGCATATCTCTAAATCATAAAGCATAACCAAAAATATAGATACATATATTTCTCCATTCCATGAGTTTTTTTACTAGAACAAATCATTGATAACAAACAAAATTTATGGTAGAGATTTAATAGAGAATTTTTAGTTGACTCATATGCTATTGTTTTCATCTAATATATTTGACACTTTGAGACATAATTACTATTTATTTTCGTCAAGGATTGAAAATATTTTTTTTTGTAGTATTTTTATTACGTTCATATGATAAATAAATGATTAATTTACCTACTAACCATATTTGGTCCAAAAACTAACAAACTAACAATAAAAAAAAAAGGAAAAAAAAAAACAAACAATGAGAAATTCCCTTCAATAGTACTAAACTAATTTTTTCTTCTAAGTCTAGCACACATTTTTAATTTTTCCAAAAGTAGCAATTGTGTATATTCAATTTCTTATTTAATTTAAATAATAAAACTTAATCTGAGATTATTAAACTTAAGTTTTGATAGGTCCCATGAAGATTCTTTATAGCTTTTAATTGAGGGATTAGGCGAATTTGTCATATTAAAGCTTTTGAATATAACTAATTGTTTCATCACCAGTCAGATTCATAATTGAATTTGTAGCTCTGTTGTTGTTTCCTTGCCAAGTGTTATCGGACGAGCTACTATGGTCAGGGTTTATAGCTGCGGAGAAGGAGGTGGAGGGAACAAGAAATAAAAGAAGCTCTGAGTATTGGAATTGTTGGGTATTAAATGAAATCTGATAATGAAATATGAACAGCTGGGAATTGTTGAGTATTGTTGGGTACTGTTAATATTGGAACTATTGGGAATTGTTAGATAATAAAATAAATTTGATTATGAGTGGTGGATTGAATTGTTGGGTATTGGAATTTGAACTGTAAGTGAAATGGAAAAGAATGGGTAATATTGAAGCTGAAATATGTATCTGAGTGCTATCTTCTCATCTTTGAACACCAAAATTAATTATTGCATACCAAGTGTTTGATACAATGTCATTGAGAACAAAGCCCCTACTTTCTAAATTTTCATAGGAACCCCCTGGAAGTCCTTCCAGAGAGAGAGAAGTTGGTAAATAGTAAGAACATTAGTTGGTTTTGATGTCTTCGGCTTCTTCGGATTATACTTCGTCGGTTATGGAGTTGGTTAGTAGTGTTGATTAGGCAGAGTACAGTGGGGGGATCTTCTCGTTCTGGTCATAACCATTTTATGGGATATATGAATATTCAGGAAAAGCTTCCTAAATTCAAAGATGTCTTCCTAAATATTATGAAATCTTTCCTAAATCTACATAAATGAGTTAAAAAAAATTTTAGTTTATGTTTTACCTTAATGTATCACATATTAATCCATTTAGTGAGGGATTTTTGATTTTATTTTATTTTATTTTATGTATATATGTATATAAAAGTAACCATTGGATTTTGTGTATTTTTAAATATTTTAGGAAGGCTATCATGTAGTTTAAGGGTTTCTCCTATATATTATCAAATCATTCCTAAATTTAAATAAATGTGCTTCTAAATCTATTTTTGGTGTTTTACCACAATATGTCAAAGATTAATCTATTTGGTAAGGGGTATAGAGCATATCATGTTATTTACCAATATCCATACTTTTTATGAAATTCATCATAAAATCCAAACTTTTGATGAAGATCATCATGAAGTTCAAGGAATCCTTCCTGAATTTTGTGTAAGCTTTCATGAATTTCGTGGAATCCTTCCCGAATTTTCAAGGAGTCATTGAAATTACAGAGAACATGTAGCAAACTCAATCACATTTTACCTTAAAGACTCAAGGTTCTACTTCTTCCTTATGTTCTGAGACCT
This sequence comes from Camelina laxa, assembly GCA_024034495.1. Lineage (NCBI taxonomy): Eukaryota > Viridiplantae > Streptophyta > Magnoliopsida > Brassicales > Brassicaceae > Camelina > Camelina laxa. The sequence continues at coordinate 22,957,235 of CM043880.1, read as the reverse complement.
CTTAGGTTTGATCCAATTTACTATTGTCCAAACTTTTTATGAAGGTCATCCTGAATTTCAAGAAAGCTTTCCGGAATTTTGTAGAATCTTTCATGAATTTTGTGAAATCCTTCTTTAATTTTCTTGAAATAATAGAGAATTTGTAGCAAACTCAATCACAATTAAAATAATAGAAACATGTGACTATCTTATAGTGCATAAACATTGTAAAGTACCAAAACAATATAAAAGTGTTTCAAAACCCTCATAGATGTCTAACAACAGTCCATTTGCCAAACCATCAACTCCAGCAACGTTGCCATGACCATCCCCAAAATCTGCTTCTTCTTCTACGAAAGACGACAAGAATCATCAGATCCTCATGTCGTTGTCTCTGTTTCGCAATCAAATATGACTGTCTTTTATACCTAAAACAATCACGTTTAATCACAATTGATTCTTGTTCAGCTCTCTCCATTATGACCACCACTGGAGTCATCTTCTTCTTCTCCCTAATATCCCTTTTATTCCTTCTCTTCTTCTGCAACCCCATTTTTGACTTTAAATTCTCCATTAGATATTCATGAAAAAAAAAATCATTTTCTCTTCTTCTCAGCTTTCTCTCTCAATCTATCTATTATCAGATTCTCAAGCGAAGCAAAGACAAATCGGCGACGAGAATACGGCTAAGCGAATACGGCGACAACATATCAGCTTAGATTCAATTGAAGAGAGATCTGGGATGCTTCAAGGTCTTTGGGTGGGGGGGGGAGTAAGAACTCGATTGGCTCATGGAAATCAATTTTTCATCACACTTCAAGCTCATATGCTTTGTGAAACTGCTTCATCGCTCTCCGATGAGAGCTCCGTTACTAGTGAAAATTGTTTCATCAAAATCTCATAAGTCTCGATTTCTACATAGATAAAGATGAGATTTTAATTAGTAATTTTAAATTTTTAATATTAAATTAGAGTTTGTATGCTAAAATTGGAAAATTGGAGAGTGTGTGCTATGTTTGGAAGAAAAACCTAATTTGGTGTTATTTTTGAGAAACTTCCACAAACAATTATATACGATATTCAACAACAACAAAAAGTAATCATTTTTTATATTTGGTCAACAATATAATCATAAAATTACCCTTCTCTTATTCTTCAGCATGTTTTCTGGATTTAAGTAGTGATTAGAAGTTTCTAATCATATCATGATTGCTTTTTAACATCTTGCCCTTATGGATTGATAGATCTTAAGTATTGCAAATGCTTAGGTTAATTGAACTTGCTAAGACCAAAACATCTTAGTATCAATTTCCTGTTCTCTCTCTCCTAAAGTGACCTTTCAAAACTTCTGTTTTCCCTTCACCGTTTCCGGCCGACGTCACTTCTCTCGCGTTGGTCGGAACTTGTCTTCTTGTTTTCTTTCTTTTGCTTCACTTTGTATAAATCTAGATAATATTCTATGGTAAACCGTGATCTCAAAATCCATGTTCTTTGCCTTCTCACTGTGATATTACTAAATCTAAGACCCTCAATCACCATCTTGTCTGCTCTCTAGACTTGGATGTCCTTCCATAACATTTAGATTTCATCGCCCTGTTTGCAAACGATGGTTTTGAGAATAGATGATGTTGCAGATCGTGAATGTTGCGTCCAAATTCATCTCACAGTCTTGGCCTTTTTCTCTCTTTCTGTGGGAACGTGTTTCCGACCCGATTTTGGTCTCAACCCAAGGTTTATGGTGTCGGCTTCTTTCTGTCTTCAAACGGTGTCTGTCGTTTCTCCATCAAAACATTTCATTTTTATCACATTAGAGTTTGTGTTATTCGGATGTCTCTTTCTGAGACTGAATTCTGGATCTGGAATCCTGAAATACTCATTTGCTCCTCTGTTGTTTATTTGCTGAATTTACGGATACATCAATTTTTTTTTATAATCAGATTGTGTTCTCTAAAGACATAGAGAAGCATTGGCAGTACGTTCTGATTTATTTGACTGTTTTTGGTGGTTAGAGAATGGATCAGCGAGATATACAATGGAATCTATGGAAAAGATTGAGTTTCAAGTCGTTAGTGTGACTGAAGGAAAGACAGTCACATGTGTAAACAAGTCAAGACATGAACGTGTCCATTACCCTCTTGGTCTGATATTTGATGGAGAAGAAGATGAAGGATTGGTCATGTTGTTCCTTTCAACTGTCAATGCGCTTCAATATTGGCCAAACCCACTGTTCTAATTGGATTTTATTTGGCTAGGCAGGCTTCCAAGTAGTCTTTGGAGACACTGGAAACGTAATCTATTATGGAAGCAACCATGAATGAGAAGACATTGGATCTTTACAAACGATCATAGTGAAATTTTGTCGGAATTATCAAGTATATCGATCTCAAGAAGGCGATAAGATTTAGAATCATTTCCAACAACATTAGATCTATTTCTTCTAGTAAAAGTAATGTCAATGACATATTGGAGTTTCAGCAGCAAGTTGATAGACTTTAAAAAGCGTGTGAAGGGGGGACGTAACAGATTTTATCTGTTGCATGTAAGACTAATTAACAGCAGGGTTACTTCCACTCTTTCACTTAAATTGTATCCATTTCATGTATTTGCGTATACCGGTTGTATTGGAATGTTTTTGTATTTTGCGAACACCTTGTCATACCAATATAATTGATTTGTGGAAAAAAATAATCTTAGTATCAATTTAGATGCAACAACAATAATGATAATTTTCAATTAATATTTATAAATGTTTATTATGCATTCACTAACTATCTATATGATTATAATTCTATAATACTGACAAGTCTAAATTTTTAAGTTGATCACAAATGAAAAATTATAAAATCAGAATTTTGAGTTGATTGCGATCAGAAATGAAAAAAATATAAAATCTGAAAAAAATTTGTTAAATTATGTATTTATTATTAAACATTTTTATAAAAAATTTTATGGTTCAATCAACATTAGATATCAATTATGGCTATAGCTAGAATTTCTGATTATAGCTAGAATATATGATTATAGCTAGAATTCTTGGTTGGTAAACACTGTTTTGCTTAGTTAAGTTTTTTTCAATTATAGAAAACATTAATTTGAAATAGTAGTTTATGTAGATGAACTGCTTTTCTCGTGACATTATGTTATAGCATGTAACAGTTACTAAAGTTAACACAAAAATAACTTTTTCCATTCAACAAAAAGCAAAAGTTTATACATGTTTTATATTTTGTAATCATTATACTAGTATAAAATATCAACATAATATCATATTTACATAATTTTTACTGAAAAATATGAAAAATCATCAGTTCACAAAAGTGGTGAAAATCATGAATATAAGATGAATTAAATATTTAATTTTGATTGGATTTTTTAATAAATCATAAATTTTTGTTGACTTTCTTAAACAATCATAAACTTTTTTTTTTTCAAATAAAACATGAATTTAAAATATCATACACAATAATTTAACCTTTTGATTATCTATTAACAGATTCTTTTGAATAGTAAAAAAAATTTGTGATTTATTTAGAAAGTCAATTTAATATTTAGTCTTCATTAACAAACTGCGTTAACATCATACCTTATTTGATAATGTCAATAAAAATTCGTGATTTATTTAATTCACCACAAGCAAGTTCATGATTCTTTGTAATTTTAAACTATTAAAAATTTGCTATGATGGAATTGTTGTAATTTTTGGTCTATCAAGTACATCTACAAATCAATGATGTTGAATATTTTTTTATAAAGCGATATAGAAAAATATTAGACCTACTAAATAAACTATTGAAACACATGACAGACTTCAAACTCAAGAAATTATGACAAACAATTTTGTTAATATTTGATAAAACAGTTTTTTTTTTAATAATGCTAAATTCTATCAGTTTTTTTTTTGGGTGGAATGAGGGGATAATCCCTCACAATTTATTCAGAAAAATTTAAAACATTACAAACAAATTGAAAGCCAAGTCGTGGCTCCATTTATGTCCTCTAAAAGAATAGAACTGACACAATCTGGCTTCGATTTGAACGGATGAAAATCCAATGGTAAAGAAAAAACATAGTTGACTAACCCGTCGACAAGACGGTCAGTTTTCTTACAGATATGCGAAATACGGTCTATCCAGTCACGCGACAAAAAGCTATTGCACAAGCGTACCAGTCACCCCGTCGTAAGAAACGTCACAACCAATTCATAATCAACTTTTAACTCCAATCTCATTACATGCTTATCCCAAGCAATACACAGACCATAATACACGCCCCAAAGTTCTGCCAACGGAGCCGAACAACACCTGATATTTAGAGCAAAACTACCACACCACTGCCCGGTACTATCGCGTAACACTCCACCCGCCGTTGCAACTCCCGTGTTTCCTCTAGAAGCTTCATATGTATCAACTGAAGCCAACTCTCCCATGTCTCTGAACTCTCTCTAGTCACGTAGTCACCTCCATATTTGCTGCCCCAGCAAGCGTAAATTCCTTGGCAAGCTCCTTTAAAAACCGTATGCGATTCCAACAACGACCTGTTGAGCCAAAAACATCTCCACACCTCCATTTCCAAGCCGACCACACTCCTGAAGCAAACAACGTCGACCAACTATTCCCATTAGAGGCTGTCACCTCCTTCTTATTACCATAAATCCATTTGATCAACGGCGCTGCAAAAAAGGACTGAAGCATACTAGGTCGCACAATGCGACACCATAGTCCCTCCATAGCAGGAAAATTTTGAAGAACATGAAGAAGCGATTCATTCCCACTCTTACAAACTGAACATAAACTCTTATCACTCAAGTGTCGTCGCTGCCTCTTAACATTCGTCATAACTACTTGATTCGTCACTAGCCAGAGAAATACTTTGACACATTCAGGTGCTACCACACGCCATACCTGAGTAAATAACTTCCCTAGGTACTGCTTCGAAGAATCATCTCGAGTAAGCATCGAATATGCAAAGCTCACAGTAAAGGCTCCGTCAACACTCTCTCCCCATGATATCCGGTCCATCGCTCCCATAAAATTATCAGTAACCACTGATTCCAACCTCAACCTCATTGCTTTTGACACATACTGCCCAATAAAAGCAAAATTCCACCGAGCCATTCTGCCACACATCACGGGCACAAACATCTTCATAACCATGTGGCAAATCAGTTATAAGCCCATCACTCAGTGGCTTACTAGACAACCACTTATCTGTCCAAGAACGAATCTCTCTCCCATCTCCAATAACCCAACTCAAGCCTGGGAACATCCCTTCCCTAAGTCATACTCTGATGCTTCTCCAAGTAGATGACCAGTTACTCTTCACAACAAGCCAAGACTTATCATGCGCATCTCCGACCTTATACTTGCCTCTCAACACTTTCGCCCAAAGGCTAATTCTGTCATGCATAATTCTCCACCCACCTTGGCGAGAAGCACTTTATTCACTTTAGCCTTTCAAATTCCTAACCTACCAGCCTCTTTTGGTTGACAAACTGGATTCCAAGACAACAAGTGTTGTTTCTTCTTCTCCACAGTAACTCCCCACAGGAAAGAGCGCGAGATTTTATCGAACTTATCAAGAGACTAGCCGGTAAGCAGATCGTACTCATCGAGTGAATTGGGATTGATGAAAAAATTGCCTTTGTTAATGTGACCTGCCCTACCAAACTCAAGAAGCAACCATTCCATCCTGCAAGCCGAACCAAAACTCTACCAACCACATCACTAAAAGTATCCTTGTTAATACGCATATGAAGTACTGACATCCCCAGATCTTTAGTAGCTCTGATCCCACTTGCCGCACTTATCTGATTCACCAAGTCCCGGTGCATATTGTCAGAGAAAAATATTATCGATTTCTCCAAACTAATGTTCTGTCCAGACGCATTACAAAATCTCTCCAACATGTTCCGTATAATACGAATTTGAGATACTGATGCTTCAGTAAAAAGTATAAGATCGTCTGCAAAGCAAATATGGGACAACACCGGGCCACCGCAGGATAAGTTGATCGGCTTCCACTCTTCAGAAGCTATCGATAAGTAAATCAAGTGACAAAGTATTTCCAAACAAAGGAAAAATAAGTATCAGGACAGAGGTTTGCCTTGTCTTAGCCCCGCTGAGGCGTAAACGACTATGTTCTCTCACCATTCTACAATAAAGTCATTGAGGGACCTGTAACACAAATCATTATCCATCTTATCCATGACTCAATAAAACATGCTGCATGAAGCGTATCTTCAAGAAAGTCCCAGCGGACTCTGTCATACGCTTTCTCAAGATCAAGTTTCAAAAGCATCCACCCTTTCCTGCCCTTTTTACGATTCATGGAGTGAACTGCTTCTTGTACCACGATGATATTGTCTGTACTTAATATCCATGGTACGAAGCTTGACTGTGCAGGCCCTATCAGCTTTGTCATTACTTCCTTCAGCCTCATCACCATGGATTTAGTAATCATCTTAAACACAACATTACACACACTTATTGGTCTGAATTGCATAATCCTCTCTGGTTTATCCACCTTAGCAATGAGAACCAACAGAGCATCATTTGTCCCAGCCGATAGACTACCTATTTCAAGAAAATACAGAACAAACCGAATCAGCGATGGTCCAAAAACTTCCCAACATTCGTCACAAAACACCGGTTGAAAGCCATCTAGTCTAGTAGCCTTCAACCTCCCCATGCTTCTCATTGATTTCTCCACCTCCAAGCTAGTAAAAGGCTTACCTAGTCGTGTTACTTAAGGATCTGTCAACCTCATAAAACCAACCGGCGGCAAAGGCACAAAAAGTGGGTCTACATCCTCCGTAGAATAAAGCCTGCGATAGTACTCAACCGCTAAGCTTTCCAACTCTTAATTATTCGAGATCCATGCTCCTGTCTCACTTCGGAGCATCTCAATATGATTCCTCCTTCTCCAGATTAGAGTGGAAGTGTGGAAATACTTTGTGTTTCTATCTCCCAAAGCAATCTATTTCTCTCTTGATTTCTGAAACAAGAGTAACACTTCTTGTTCTAACACCGTATCCAACTCTTTTATAAGTGCCTCCTCCCGGATGAACAGCTCATCCATGTGATCAGTCTCCAATAAGTCTTGTAAATCTTTGATCTCTTTCAACAACTTATCTTTCCGCTTTTGGACATCCCGAAAGACCTCCATGTTCCTCTTCTTAAGTAACCCTTGTAACTTGGACAACTCTACAGGCGTACTTAACTCATTACTCCACGAAGTCATGACTAACTCCTTGAAACAAGGATGTTTTAACCAAGCGGCCTCGAACCTGAATGGCCTCCAACCCAAGTTCTCCCGCATCGATGGATTCAACTGCAAGTGGAGAGGAGCATGGTCTGAAGCCAGTACCAATAAATGTGTTACCACTGCCTCTTACCATTGTAGTCTTGCCTGAGCACAACAGAAAATTCGATCTAAACGTTTTGTAACATAAGTCCTCTCCACACGACCTCGACTGCACGTGAACCTGTTACCTCTAAACCCCATATCTACTACAGAGATGTCATTGACTCAATCACCAAATGCTAGAGAATCAGGAGACAGACGTCTATTTCCACCAGTCCATTCATCCACTCTCAAAATGGTGTTAAACTCTCCACCAATAAAAAGTGGTCCATTGATCCCTTCAACAACAGTCTTTAAGCATCCCCATAGTCCACTGCGACGACTAAATGTTGGTGCTGCATAGACAACAATCAAATAAGCAACCTCAGAGCCATTTGTAACCGTTGCATAAATGAACTGGTCCTATGAATCCAAGACAGTCACGAGACCCACTTCGGACATCCATAACAGCCATAAACCACTGCTCTGTCCCATTGCATCCACCCGAAATGAATTATCAAAACCAAGTCCTGGCATTTACAAACTGCTCTATCCCCACTTGCATGTGTCTCAAATAGAGCCAACACTTCAGTCTTAAATTTCTTCAAAATGTAGCAAACCGATCTCCAAAAATTGGGTTTATTCGCCCCCCGACAATTCCAAAAAATACAATTCATCATATCGTTGATTATTACAGAAAGAACTACCGGAGCTAACCGTTAAGCCATCTTCTCCGCCTCCACTTGCGCCGGTAGAGACTTTTGCGTAACCCTATCTTGAAAAAGAAGATGTGATTGCCAAGTTGATTGGTACACTATCCTCCCCATTCGAACAAGCTAGAGCAGTCGGATTATGAATGAATTTCCCTTCCACATCATTCACCGAGTATCCCCCTGCCCGACCAACCACACCAGTTTCCAATCGCAATCTCTTTCCCGATTCCGACAATGCAACTTCCTTCCAAACTGGGCCAAAAACAAGGCCTCTACCGGGCCTATTAACTTTAAAAGGCTTCGACTTTGGCCCATTAACCTCTATGGGCCTACTCCCCCTAACCGGATATCTTATAATGTCGTATGATCTCTTTGAACCTTTCCCACGACACTACCAGATACTCCCTCTTTTTGATGCCGTATTCCCTTACCTTTCCTAGAAGCTTGTGAGATTGATTCATTTTCCTTATTTTCCCCTTAGGATAGCTCGGTTTCCGAATCTGCAGAAATCTTATTTTCCTCTAACCTTCCAAATTTATTAGACACCAGAATATTCTCTCATGACTTCTCCCTTGCCGCCACCCGCGGGTTCCCTCCATGACCAGCGTGAGACCCACCGGCCGCAAAAACAAAACCTGCTGGAGACCCTCTTCTCCGCCCTAACCTTCGCACGAATGTGAAACCATCCTCTTCCTGTCCAGACGAACTTGGCACTGTTCGCTTTACCATCTCTGCAGAACTTATTCCTCCCGTCTCATGAACCATAGCCACCACCCTTTGAGAACAAACCTGCACCAAATTACCGTACATACCACACCCAGAGCATATATTTGATAACCTCTCATAAGACACAAAGTATCGTTCATTACTGATCTTTATTGTGCCCTTCAATGGCTTCTTTAAGAACACATCCACACAGATTCTTGCGAAACAAGCTCTTTCAAAATTTAGATTTGTCATATATACCCGTACTGGTTTCGCCAGCCCACAAGCTATCCCCATCAGATCGCTTTATGATCAAAGTTCACCGGGAGATTGGAAACCCTTACCCAAACCGGAGTAGTCACTATTTCATCCTTCAAAGGGTCAAAACCTAGCGTCCAATCTTGTACCATCATGTTAACGCTGATAAGTACTCTTCCTCCAACTCATAAAGAAGCCCGTGGCAGTTCCATTACACATACACTGTTTCCACAACCCATTCATCGCCTCCAACATCTCATCCCCTATCTTCACAACCGGTTCACCATCCTCACCATCCGGAAACTCCAACAGTAACCTAGCCGAGACAAACTCATCTGCCATAACTCTCTCTGGTGTCAACCGCCCTCTTCATTATTGACTTATTGTCTTTCACCTTTGTAACCCACATAGCCGTTGCATCTGGTGGATCTCCCGGCGATTGTCCTCCGTCACCGATGTCAACCATGGTAGCATCCTGCACAGTGATACCCGAAAGTCTAGCATCGTCCGAAATCCTAGAATCCCCCACTTGTCACATAGTACACTTAAATTTAAGAATTTTTTTTAATCGAAAATAAACAAAATGAAGACCCTCTGTACAATACAAGGATAAAAAAAATCAAAAAACTTTTTTACCAATGATTACATTTATATTAACATTTTTGAAGTACATTTAATAAACAAATTTTGTTTTGTAAATTATTATATCAAATGCCATTGTTTATTAAGAAAAAAAATAAGAGCTCATTAAGATTAATTATGTCAAATTATCATTTAATTATGTCAAATTATCATTTAAGCTAGTTTTGGGTTGGATCAAAATTTGTGAGTAATAACCCGAAAATATTGATTGAGATCTTCCCATATCTCCAAAAAAATGGATTATCGTTAACGGTATGATTTCTCTGCAAACAAACAGACATAATCAATTCTCGGTATGATTTGTTACTAAATATAGATAAATGGTTTTCAATCTCAGAATTCTATTTTAATTAATGTTAGATTGACAAAAAAAAAAGATTTAGTGATAATGTTAATAATAGTATCTTTAAAAAATATTCATGGTTGTCAAAAATCGTCACACCCATAATTATATGTTTCAAATTAAATGTTAACAGTATCATCTTTCTTTAAATCACTAGCATATATTCCATGAATACATTCAAAATTCTTCTTAATAGTTCAGAAATTCTTAGATTTAGAAGATCTATTAATCTTTTTACCCGATATTTTTTCTATTAACTCTCACAAAACCCTATATTTTCTAAAATAATATTATAAAGAAGTTTCATTCACTTCATCATATTTTAAAATTAAACTTTTGAAAATAAATATTTAACTTTAAATACTAAACTTTACCTTTCAAAACTATATTCTATCTATAAAATGGAACAAACCAATATTTTTAAAAATTTTAAATATTGTAACTATGTCAGATAGTGCTATATTGAAAATTGGAATTTGGAGAGTTTATTTTTGGGTATAATGTTAAAATACATTCATCTAATCATCTTTTTGGATTTGGTTTACTAAGTAAAAAATCAATCAATTATGTATCTTGACAGTTCACAATATGCAACGGTTTGACGTGTTTGCTTCCTCTCCCTCCATTTTCAAGTTGAGCATATCTCATAAGGCAATAAAGCGGTTAGAGATCATGTACATCGCACCCCACAGTAACAACATACACTCTCAATCCAAATAGATATCATAAACCCACACGTCAACGAAAACTCATTTGACTTTATCCTCTATCGAATTAAATCACGCCATGTCATCACCACGACCAAAATGTTTCTGTACAGTAACGTATCGGTTCTGTTTTCGTTTCCTACACAAAGCTTTCTCCTTTTTGGTTTCTTCAATTGGATCCCAAAAAGAAAAAGAAAAAAGACCCTAACTTTGACATGGAAGGAGAGATTCAAGACTGGGAGGTACTACAGAGCTTGAGATCTACCACTTCAAGTTGTTTAGATTAAGAACACAAAGACTTAATAAAGTATTCCTCTCTTTATTAAACTTAGCTCAAGAAAACTCTCTCAAAAACTTAAGCTCTCAACCACAATCTCAATCTCTCAAAACAACTCTCTAAAACTCATAAGTTAACTTCTAAGCAAACTTCCTTTTCTCTTTAGGACATTTTCCTAATCTCTTATTAGGATATTTTCCTTTTCTCTATCAAGCTTTCTTCAAGCTTAATCCAACAATCTCCCCATTAAGCTTGAACCCTTCCTTCTTGCAATCTTGAACACCAATGAGTTCTCTCATCTCTTTAAACTTAATCCTTCCAAGTGCTTTTGTTAGTATGTCCGCCTTTTGCTCATTTCCAGGAACATGCTCAACTTCTATTTGACCATTCTCTACACACTCTCTAATGAAATGGTACTTTCGATGTATGTGTTTGCTTCTTCCATGAAACACAGGGTTCTTTGTCAAAGCGATTGCGGACTGATTGTCAATGTGTATCATCACCTTCTTCTCAAGTTCTCCAGTGATCTCACTTAGCAACTCCTGCAGCCAAATTGCCTGTTTTGCTGCTTCTGTACCGGCCATAAACTCTGCCTCACAAGAGGACAATGCAACAACATCTTGCTTGTATGAACACCAAGTTATTGGGCTCTGTCCGAGGTAGAAGATATGTCCAGCAGTAGACTTTCCATCATTTAGATCAATGTTATGGCTGCTATCACTGTACCCTATGAGTCTTGGTAGACTTGTTCTTCCAAAATTTAAACCGAGTGATGTAGTTCCCTTAAGATACCTTAAGCACTGCTTCATTGCAACTCCATGGGATTCTCTTGGACTTTGCATGTAACTGCTAAGTATACCAACACAAAAACTCAAATCTGGTCTTGTATGCAACAAGTATCGCAGGCAGCCAACTTTCTTTCTGTAGCTTGTTGCATCTATCTCTTTCTCGTTTTCAGCTTTTGACAGATTTAGCCCCATCTCCATTGGTGTTTGCACAGGATTGCAGTCGATCAAATTAGCATCTTCAAGTATTTTCTGAGCATACCGACTCTGATTCAAGCTTATCCTCCTTGATGTTGAATCACCTCAATCCTTAAGTAGTATGTCAGCTTTCCCAAATCACTCATCTCGAATTTAGATGACATCTCCTTCTTAAATTCACTGATGCAGGCTAGATTTGTTCCTGTTACAAACAAATCATCAACATATACACCAATAACCAGTAGCTCTTTCCCGATCTCCTTTCTATATACTGATGGTTCTTTTGAGCACTTGATGAATTTGAGCTCTAGAAGAATTTGATTCAGCTTGTTGTTCCAGGCTCGTGGAGCTTGTCTTAACCCATAGAGTGCCTTGTTAAGCTTGTAGACTTTGTTTTCGTTTCCAGTTTTCTCAAAACCTTCTGGTTGCAGTACATAAACTGTCTCCCTTAATTCACCATGGAGAAACGCCGTTTTAACATCTAAATGGTGAATCTCCCAACCATAAGCAGCAGCAAGATCAATAAGAAGTCTTATTGTTTCAATTCTTGCCACAGGAGCAAAGACTTCCTCAAAATCCACACCATATTGTTGCACATATCCCTTTGCAACAATTCTTGCTTTATACTTGTTAATGCTCCCATCTGAGTTTCTCTTGAGCTTAAAAACCCATTTAAGTCCGATTGGCTTTGATCCAACTGGTAAATCTACAAGATCCCATGTCTTAAGCCTTTCAATGGAGCTTACTTCTTCTTCACAAGCTTGTATCCATTCTTTTGATTCACTTGCCTCTGCAAAGTTTCTTGGTTCGTTGTTCAGAGATAATAATAATATTTCTCCTTCCTCTTCAGCAAGTAACACGTAATCTTCTAGATACTTAGGCACGTGTTTTTCTCTTGTAGATTTCCTTAACACAACTTGAGTAACATCTGCTATTCCTCTCGACTCATCAATCTCCTCTGTTTCTTCGTTTTCTGCAGAAACCTCTATCACTTCTCTATCCTCAATTGACTGTTGTGTCTCAGAAATTTCATTATTCTCTTGAATTCCATGGTTTCCAAAACCACCAAGCAAGATCCTGAAGCTTCCACTGTTATCTCCCTCATCGTCGTTTACATGCCAATTCCACCCTTTTGTTTCATCAAAAACAACATCTCTGCTCACAATGATTTTCTTTGTCTTAGGATCAAACAAGCGGTAGGCCTTGGAGCCTGGTTCTGTGCCGAGATGAACTAGCATTCTTGTCCTATCATCAAGTTTCTTCAAGTGTGGTGTGTCTATCTTTGCAAAACTAAGGCATCCAAAAACACGTATGTGTGCTATGTTAGGCTTAGTATCTCTGAAAAATTCATATGGAGTCTTATCCTTTAGAGCTCTAGTCGCAACTCTATTCAAGATATAAGTTGAATGTCTAACAGCTTCTCCCCACATATAGTTTGGAATACTCATATGTTTTAAAATACTTCTTGCCATCTCCATAAGAGTTCTATTCCTTCTCTCCACTACTCCGTTTTGTTGTGGGGTGTAAGGAGCTGTGAGATGCCTTTTAATTCCATTCCTTTCACAAAACTCACTGAACTCATTTGACACAAACTCTCCACCTCTGTCTGTTCTCAAAGTTAGTATCTTCTCTTCTGCTTCTTTTTCTACCAAAGCTTTAAAATTTCTGAATTTCTCAAAAGCTTCTCCCTTCTCTCTAAGCAAAACAGTCCACATATATCTAGAGTAATCATCTATGAGAACAAATATGTACCTGTTTCCAGCTCTTGTGCTTGGTGTAATGGGACCACAGAGATCACCATGTATCAACTCAAGTTTCTTAGTTGCTCGATAGGAGGTAGCTTGTGGGAAGACTCGCCGAGTCTGTTTTCCAAGCAAACATGAACTTCAGAGCTTTTTCTCAAGTGTTTTAGTTGGAGCTCCATAGACTAACTTCTTCTCAATCATGGAGTTTAGGGTTGCAAAATTCACGTGTCCCAGTCTTGCGTGCCATCTATCTGACTCTCTAGCGTCTGACAAGTGACAAGAAACATTCTCTTTTAAGCCCATTCTAACCTTGTATAACCTGTTTGGAGATCTCTCAGCTTTAACAAGAAGTTTTCCATCTCTATCTAACATTGTTAAGTGACCCTCTTTCAATCTAATGTCACAGCCAGCCTCTGTTGCTTGGCCAAGACTCACAATGTTGCTTCTCAAACCAGGAATGTAGTAAACATCAGTCATCTTTCTTTCTTTCCCATTCGAGTCGATAAAAGCAATTGTGCCTTTGCCTTTAATATCAATCCGAGAATCATCCCCAAACCTTACTTTTCCAGTGATCGTTGAATCAAGTGAATCAAAATACCTTTTGTCACCAGTCATATGGTTGCTTGCACCATTATCTAAGTACCAGATATCTTCTTTATCAGCACTTGTCTCAAATTTGCTGGGCACACAATGTTTTTCATTTAGAAAAACAACCTCATTCAGCATAAGTTCATCAGCTTCCTCTGTTCCTTTCTCTGTTTCTTGCGCTTCCTGCAATTTTAGAATCCTATCTGGGCAGTGACTTGCAAAGTGACCTAATTTATCACATCTGAAGCATGTGACTTGAGAGAAATCGATACCCCTACGTCCATATCTTCCACGGCCTCTTCCTCGGTTCATAAATCTGCCTCCTCTTCCTCTTCCTCTGTAATTTCCATTATAGTTCCCACCGAATTCTTGTTGGTTAGAAGAATTCGAAGAATTTGTTGGACCATCAGAATTAGCATACATTAGCTTGGTTTGTTCCTCTTGTTGTTCTTGTGAGTCTTCGTCGTCAAGAATTCTTTCTTCATAAGCTTTTAGGCGTCCAACAATGTCTTCAAAACTTGTATTATTAAGATCTAGAACTTGTTCTAGAGAGGCCACTATCTGAATGTATTTCTTTCGAGGCAGACACTTTAGGAATTTTTTCACCATCTTGGATCCTTCGATGTTGGTTCCCAAGGCCTTGGATTTTGAAGATATCTCTGTCATCCGTTTGACAAACTCATCGATGTTCTCTGTGTCTTTCATCTTTAGTTTGTCAAAGTTGCTCATCAAGGTTTGTAACCTAGCATCCCTAACTCGCTCAGCTCCTACATGTTGACTTTTGATAGCATCCCACACCTTCTTAGCCGTATCTAGCTCACCTACTTGAAGAACAAGATTCTCGGGTATAGATTCAAACAACAGTGCTATCGCCAGATCGTTTTTCTCCTCATCTTCTATCTCAACTGCATCAATTGTTTCCCATACTTTGTTAATTCTAAGTATAGATCTCATCCTCATTGCCCAAAACGTGTAGTTTGTGCTTGTTAACATCGGACAGGTGATGGAAGCCGCTCCTCCACCTTCTTTAGGTTTGGCTACCACAATAGCTCCTTCTTCTGACATCGTTCTTGCTCTGATACCAAATCAAGTTGTTTAGATTAAGAACACAAATACTTAATAAAGTATTCCTCCCTTTATTAAACTTAGCTCAAGAAAACTCTCTCAAAAACTTAAGCTCTTAACCACAATCTCAATCTCTCAAAACAACTCTCTAAAACTCATAAGTTATGCAACAGGCTTGCATCTCCTTATATAAGAAAAACTCTAAGCAAACTTCCTTTTCTCTTTAGGACATTTTCCTAATCTCTTATTAGGATATTTTCCTTTTCTCTATCAAGCTTTCTTCAAGCTTAATCCAACACCACTGAGGTTGATAATTCGAAGTCCTTGGAGGAGATTGAAGTTACCACTCAAGGTATGATTAGGTTTGACTACTTCTCTCTTGAGAACAAGAATGTTGTGTCTCCTCGTGTGGAAGGGGAAGATGAAGAAGGGTCTGCTCAATCGGGTAGTCCTGGCTGGATTGAACCATCCTACGATGCTCCTTATGGTCCGAAGCATTTTAGTGAGTTATGGTCTGACTCGAGTAGTGATCGGCTTGAGGATCAGAGGTTAGTTGATGATGAGATGGGTTTAGAGAGAGGCGAAGTGGGTATTGTTGAATATAGTCAAAGTATAGTTCAAGACATGGATTTGATGAGCTCTGGTGAGGGAAAGGATAAATCTTTACTTTCAGGTGAACTAGTAAATGGAACTGATCCGATGGAAGGAGAAGGGAACTCTGTTTCTATTGATGATCCATCTGTTAAATCTGGTGGTGGTGGAGGAGAAGAGAAGGGCTTTGTGTGGTGGAAAATTCCAATAGAAGTGTTGAAGTATTGTGTTTTTAAAGTTAATCCTATTTGGTCTTTCTCCATGGCCGCAGCATTTGTGGGTTTTGTTATGTTAGGGCGTAGGTTGTACAATATGAAGAAGAAGAGCCGTACCCTGCAGCTTAAGGTTCTATTGGATGATAAGGTAAGTAGTTCAGTCTATCTGATTGTTCAGTGTTCTTTTGTGTATGTAAATTCTTGAGCCTCTGTGGTCATCGTTCAATATTTTGGAGTGAGATGAGATTGCATAGTTTAAATTTAACTGTTGAGTTAGATGTTTTGCTAGTGTCATGGTTGATTTGATGTGGAAATTTAGAAGATCAGCATCTCCTTTTTGTGTGGTTGCTGGTTAATTTTGTCCTGGTGTTTTGTTGTTGGTTATTGCGAGTTTTCTCTTTACTAAGTTGTTTAGATGCACCTAGTGACCCATGGTCATAGTATTCACTAATATCCATACTCCATTTACTAAATCTTGATGAAGAAAGTGTTTTTGCAAGCTGTTTATTATTATTATAGTCTTTGATATAGCACCGGCTGAGTTCTTCATGTATGCTTTTGGTATGGAGAAGCAAAACTCTAGTTGGTGAGAGATATGCGTTAGGAAGCTACCTGAGTGATCCATCCCTTTGTGCTTATTCTCGGTGGTTTTATCTGCTTTAATGATTGAACAACATATTTATTTTACATTTTAGTTTTACATGTTCTTTTGTTATGGGCAAATGATACTTGAAAGGTCTTTAGACTAGTTCTGACTTTGCCTTTCAGCGGTTATCTGCTTTATGATTCATCTTTGTAACATTTTCAAGTTTGGTACTACATATTATGCTTCTCTGAGAACACTGAGAAGGATAAAAGTAGTGGTGAAACCTGAAATTGTAGTTTTATCGGTCATAGTCCTGCTTATGGTTGCAAATAACATGGCGGATTATAAATGTCATTTGCAACTGAAAATCATGTTCTTGCTTGACTTTTACTCATCTTTCAAAAGTTTGTGAGTTTTTCAGAACACATTTCGGAAGACGTTTACACCATCTGATTCTTGTTTTTGTCTGTCTTTTAAATGTGATACTTCTTCAGAAGGTGGCGAATCATGCTGCTCGGTGGAACGAAGCAATCTCAGTAGTGAAATGTATGCCAATAATCCGGCCAGCACTCCCATCTTCGTTGGGTATGAACCAGTGGTCCATGATGAGTTTAAGATGAAAGAGAAGTGAATTGAGGGCATAATAATGTATATATGTGAGATGAATGATTTATGTGGTTGGGTGCATGTATCCTATGATTGTATTAAATACCAGTCGACAGTCTCAAAATGTTTACCAAAACATACAAAATATGCGTGTAAGTTTGCATTATGTGTGTATGTATATATTGTCACTTTGATTGCTTGGTGGTATACAAATTAGGTCAAAATCATAGTGCAGGTTTGGAAGGTTACGGTCAGAATCCGACCTTGATTAGCCTTCTAGGCTGATCTTTTTAGTTGGCAGTGTTGTAAAGAGATTGTACAAAGACAAAAGCCAATAACGGAAACTTGATGATTCATTGAGAAAGTACGACACTTAGATATGAAAAGGATCGAGACAATAAACCCAAATTAGCAGGGAAGTTCACGTGAAGGGAGGGAAATGAACTCATAGATATAGGAGTCTATCCTTTCTTCACTTTATTATAGCTATCCAAACTCTACGCTGTCAATTGTGATTACTGATTAGACATATGTCTCTTCTTCTTGTTTCTTTGTCTTCTATCACTCTATTATTCGTTGACCATTTTACCTCCACAGATGATATACTGTAAGGAGATCCAAAGCTAAACCTGTTACAGAACAAGCGTGTGAGCTCTCACGTGTGAAAGAGCAACTTGAATAAGGACGTATCCAAGGAGGACGCGTGGCAATTGGAGGAAGGAGGATTCAAATGTGGCCGTTAGAAGATATTTAGCTGGCTTCTCTCTCATTTCTCTACAATATCGAATCATTTTGTAAAAAATCTCTAAAAACTAAAAACAATTTTTGCTGGGTTTCTCTCATCTCGAGGCTGGCTATTTCAATTATGTGTGTCTTGTTGAACATTGGATTGATTGTTCGTCGTGTGATATTGAATTGAAGGAGTTTGTGTTCGATTGTGAGTTTATTGTATTAAAGGTATCAGAGCGAAGACGTTCCTCGGAAGCGATGATTGAGACGAGATCGTGTACGACGGAAGCGATGAAAAAAAAAATAAGGATCTGGTGAAGGAGGAGTTTGAGGAGGTTCCGGTGGAAGAGAGAATCTCACGGTTGGAAGAGATAGTCGCTGAGCAGCATTGGGAAGTTATGAAGAACATGGCGGATTTGTTCGATATTATGAGCCGATTGACTGCTGCGAAGGTTTCGGAGACTCCGATTGATACAAATAAGAAGGATCCTGGCTCATCGAGTTCAAGGGAGGTTCGTTCCGGATTCTCAGATCCACACCGAGAGAGACGACCTGAAATGGTAAGAGCTGACTCTCACTACTACTATAGTGGCATTACGAGGCTGGGAAGGATAGATTTCCCTAGATTTGATGGTAGTAGGATTAAGGAGTGGTTGTTCAAGGCGGAAGAGTTCTTTGGAGTTGATTTTACTCCAGATGATATGAAAGTTAAAACTGCGGCGATACACTTTGACAGTCATGCTGCTACATGGCATCACTCGTTCATTCAATCTGGAGTTGATTTAGAAGTATTATATGACTGGGAAGGTTATGTGAAGTTGTTGAAGGAGCGATTAGAAGATGTTTGTGATGATCCTATGGCTAAGCTTAAGCAGTTACAGGAGACTGATGGTATTGTAGATTATCACCAGAAGTTTGACTTGATTAAGACTAGGCTTAATCTTTCCGAAGAATATCTGGTGAGCATTTACTTGGCAGGCTTGAGATTGGATACACAAATGCATGTGAGGATGTTCCAACCTCAATCTGTAAGGCATTGTTTGTTGTTAGGGAGGTTATATGAGAAGGCGCATCCTAAGAAACCTTTTCAATCTACCTGGTCGCCTAAAACAAACAGCACAGTAAGTAATCAGAAGTTTGCAAAGGAGGTGGAGGTTCGAGCTGAGTCACAAGTAGGGCGGGGTCAAGTGAAACCGTTTACTCCAGCACCAAAGAAGCTATCACAGCAGGAGATGAGTGAGAGGAGGTCTAAGGGATTGTGCTATTTCTGTGATGAGAAGTGCACCCCAGAGCATTATTTGGTGCATAAGAAAACTCAGTTGTTTAGTCTAGAAGTGGAGGATGAGTTTGTGGATGCAGAGGAAATGTTGATGTGTGAAGAGGATAATATGCCACAAATATCTGTGAATGCAATTTCGGGTATCTCTGCTTACAAAACAATGCGAGTAAGAGGAACTTATAATAAAAAGGTCCTTTTCTTCTTGATTGATTCCGGATCGACGCATAATTTCATGGACTCTAAAATGGCAACTCGGTTAGGATGTAAAGTGGATCCTGCGGGTTTAACTCATGTGTCTGTGGCAGATGGCAGGAGGTTAAGGATTGATGGTAGTATCAAAGAATTTAAATGGAAGTTGCAAACTACGGAATTTCAGTCTGATGTGTTGTTAATTCCACTACAAGGAATAGACATGGTATTGGGAGTGCAGTGGTTACGAACTTTAGGTTCTATTACTTGGGATTTCATGGAGCTGGAAATGGGATTCAGGTTTAACAACCAAAGGGTTCTGTTACATGGAATTAAGAAAGGGTCGGTAAGGGATGTTAAAGCTCAGAAATTGCAGAAGAAACAAGGGGAGAATGCGCAACTCGCCATGGTATGTGTACATCAGGTTCAAGAAGAACAGGAGGGTGAATTGTGTAGTCTTAATGCAATTACTGAAGTTTGTGAAGAGAGTAGTGTTGTTGAGAAGTTGGTAGAGGAGTTTCCTGAGATTTTTGTGGAGCCAACATAATTACCGCCATTCAGAGATCAACATGATCATAAGATTAAGCTGTTGGAGGGAGCTAACCCTGTGAATCAGAGACCCTATCGGTATGCAGTTCAACAGAAGAATGAAATCGATAAGATTGTAGAGGACATGGTTTCTGGTGGTACCATACAGATAAGCTCAAGTCCTTATGCATCTCCTGTTGTTCTAGTGAAGAAGAAAGATGGTTCATGGAGGTTATGTGTTGATTACAGAGAATTAAATGGCATGATGGTTAAGGACCAGTTCCCAATACCTCTGATCGAAGATTTGATGGATGAATTGGGTGGTTCGAGGGTTTACTCTAAGATAGATCTTCGAGAAGGATACCACCAAGTTAGGATGGATCCAAATGATGTCCATAAGACGGCATTCGGCCTTACCAATCAACGATCACTGGAAAAGTAATGTTACAGAACAAGCGTGTGAGCTCTCACGTGTGAAAGAGCAACTTGAATAAGGACGTATCCAAGGAGGACGCGTGGCAATTGGAGGAAGGGGGATTCAAATGTGTCCGTTAGAAGATATTTAGCTGGCTTCTCTCTCATTTCTCTACAATATCTAATCATTTTGTAAAAAATCTCTAAAAACTAAAAACAATCTTTGCTGGGTTTCTCTCATCTCGAGAGCTGGCTATTTCAATTCTGTGTTTCTTGTTGAACATTGGATTGATTGTTCGTCGTGTGATATTGAATTGAAGGAGTTTGTGTTCGATTGTGAGTTTATTGTATTAAAACCCTACTCATGAATTTTAACGTACTCTAAGGGGAAAGAAAGCAAACCAAATTCGAGCTTCAAGATATATCTAGCCACCTACAGAACATATTCACCCCCTCATCCACTAAAGAAACTTGTATCCATAGATCAAATATTGAGAGAAACTAAACCCAAAAATGGACTAATTAAACCAGAAATTAAGGATTATTGGTCCTATGATTTTAATGGATTTGGAAATTCACACAAATCATATGTTATTCAATCATTGATTTTAAAGTACTTATCAAAATGACGTGTTATTGGTTTTATAATTTACAAATACTTGTTAAAATCTCATGTTATTCATTTAATGATTTGTTTTTAGATTTCAAAATCCACATTATGTTTTAAATGAATTTGAATGGATTTGAAAGTGTAAAATAGAAGGATTCAAATCCAAGAATAAAACATGTTATTTTTTATTTCTAGAATTTACAATTCCATATGAATATAGAAATCACCTCTCCAAATAACACCCCTAAAAGAAACATATCCCTATAAACTAAAGTGTAGAGGGTAATAAATATTGGAAAGAACAAAAAATGAAGTAAATAGGTATGGGTCCATGTTTATGATGGCATGTGACAAACAATCAAAGCCCACACCATTAATTGGAGATTGAAGAAGAAACAATGCTTTTCATATTCTGTAACACCACTTCAATTCCTTTTTTCTCTTGTTTCCTATTCAGTACTGTGTCCTGAGGAGTGCCCATAACTTGTTTTGTCTTTTTATCTCAGTTTCCACATGAAAAAAAGAATCAACTCAGGCCAAAGAAGAATAATTACCATGAAGTCTAAGTGTTATTACTTTTTGTTATTAGACATTCCAAATTTTTACTGTAGTGCGTTAGGATAAGTGAGGACGCTTTTGGCCACTATTATATAAATAACCTGTCTGCAATGCCGCAATGTGGAGCTTTCTTCACCAACTAAATAATCGTTTCGCTTCATTGAATGAGAAAATGAGTCCTCTCTGCAGATAAATAGACATACAAAAGACATTAGAAAACAACAAAAATTCCAAAGAGATAGAGAGAGGAAGAGCTTTGAAATATTTTAGATTTCAGAATATATGGGTGGTGCTACAAGCAAGCAGGAGAGACACAGTTCTAGGAGACGCATCAAGGTGAAATCGAATGAACAGACATGGAGACCAACAAGAAAAGAGCTTGATGAGAAAGAGAGAGTGATTGTGGCTCTGAAGACGGCAAAGAAAGAGTGGAGGAAAGAGAGGAAGAGACTGAGAGAGGAAGTGAAGAAGCTGAGGCAGAAGATGGAAGAGAAAGAAGAAGCAAAAGCGAAACAACACGAGTGGGAATGGGTCGTGGAACAGATGTGTCTAGAGAGAGCCGTGAGGGAGGAAGCTGTGGAGAGGTGGAAACAGCTCTATTTCGCTATCAAGAATGAGCTTGATGATCTCATCCACACAGCATATGGTAAAACTTTTCACAACTAATCTCATCTTCTGACTTTTGGTTTTTGAGGAAAGTAATGACTTTTTGTTTCTTTCTGTAGGTGAGGCACTTAGACAGAAACCTCAAGAAGAAGTTGCAAAGACAGTTCAAGAACTCAGGAATGAAGTTAAAGTCAGGGGAGAAACCATTGAGACACTCAAGGGGAGAATAGCTTTGATGGAGAAACAACGAATTGGGAAGGAAAGGGAGATTGACTTACTGAGACAGAGTCTGCGTATCCTCGGTGGTACCTGCGGGAAGAACAAGAAGGCACCGTCATCTGCTACCAGAAACCTGCCTGTATTCAAAGCAAAATTCATTGGGTGTAAATAACAGCTTTGTCATATCAAATTACTTTCCTAGAGGGATTGTTATCTAAGTAGACTCAAGAAAGCTTCATGATATAGTAAGCCATTACTCTTTTGTGTCTCACGACACTAAAGGAAGTTGTATATACTGCATCCATAAAATTAAATGATTGATGAATTGGTTTTCCCCAATCTCAGTTCTAGGTTACTCTAGATGATGTATAAACTTAGTACACGCAACTAAGAGTTGAATAATACTTGTAAAAGTTCCAAAACAATCGAGAAAGCTTAAGGATTGAGATAACTTACTTCTCCCGCAACTGCTCTTTAGTAAAGTTCACAGATGCATGTCATGCTGAACCTAAACCAGTCGAGAGCCGCGGTGGTTGCGATCCCTGTAAGCCACAAAGAACATTATCTGCATTGTTTCCCTGACCATGCACTGAAAAGTACCATATTCAAATTCCAGATGCTACCATAACTTAGTTCAAGGAGCAGTTCTGAACCCTGAGAAAAAAGTAAATAACAAAAGAGATCATTGACATCTATACAATTTCAAATGTTTTGATATCTTCCAAGCTTTCTTGTCCCCTTTCATGTCTATGTTTAACTTTACAGGACTGAACTGAACCACAGGTCACTAAAACATAATTACATTTTGGTACACAATAATATTCCTTTCCTTCGTGGTCCAGTGAGAATATAATAATCCGACCCAGTTGATTCTTGTCTCGTGTAAATGGTATACAGTGTGAATCCTATATAGCTGAAGTGAGCCATTACATGCTCTCATGGTCTCAGGCTTCTCTCACTGATTGAGTAGTAGCATTTTCGATAACGTCCGGATCTTCAACATTCTTGTAATATAATTTCACACTCTGAAAAGATTGCCAACAAAAATTGATTCCAATAAGCTAATATGGAACTGATTTAAAACCGACATATGCTCCACCCAAAAAGGGTTGACGCTTTTTCAACGTTACTATCCTGTGAGAGATTAATATTCCATAATTATAAGTCCGTATGGAGCTATGCGTTATTTTCTGAGTACTTCACTTATCAGCATTTTCTTAAGTGGGCACTTATAGCATACCTCTAACAGTGTGATGTAATAGAAATCTTCCATGTGCTGCATAAGGGCACTCCCATCACGAAGTGCGTTGAATATTTTGATTTCAGTTTGAAGTATCTTCTCAACAAGTTCCTTCTCACCTTTCATCTGAAAGATAACATCCATTTAACCTCACGTCAGGATGCCACTCATAAGTAATATATCTCACTAAAATTCTAGCAAGCCTCTTTACATCGTCTGAATAACACCCATTGGTAGAAACTTCAAAATGACATAAGAAATCAATAGCATGAAACAGACCATACAAATGGTAAACAAGTTTTGCGTTCGACTATGGATAAATGTCAGTGCCACACATGTATATGAAGCCATGGAATAAAATAGCTGCTAGTAAATATGAATCTAGAATTATATGCTACTAGGAAGTAGAAGCCAATAACAAACAAATGCAGAATATATGTGAAATACAAGCAGTAAAACTCAAACTTAAATGATGATCAAAAGAAATAAGTGAAGAACCAGAGAAAGTTAGGTATTAAAGGACTTACAAATCTACTAACGAGAATATCAGGTGTCGCTTCCCCAATAACCTCAGCATGATAACCATCTTTCTGTAAATCAGTATCCTCCTGCAACATTATATCACTCAGTCTAATCAACTTATACTGAAAAAAGCAGATCACATAACTGAAAAAGCTCGTAATACAGAGTAACACATATTATAGCACCACCAGGAAAAATTAAAAAATAATGCTCTGCATAGATTACACATGTTTGATCAAAGGGTAAGCATACCACCTCTCCAGCGGTGAGATAAATAGGATGAGCAACATGACAATAGCCCATTAAGCGAGGGACTGTGGGAATTATGTCTCTATGGTTTACAACTCTCCAGCTGTCTTTTACTTTCTGTGAAAGTGCAGTATGGAAAACATATTAATCAACAAGATATTACGACGATGTGCCATCTCAAGTTAGAAGAAGCCTGACCTGGTTATAAATTTCAGCAAATTTTTTGTTGCCTACTCTTGGAGATCCAAAATTGTACATGGTAATAGTGATTTCTCCACGTCTAACAAGCATACACAGATAAAATTGATTAATGCCCATCAACCTGATGTCGCCATGGTGATATGTAGAAGTACAGGAGTTCCCAAACCACTTACTTAGCTAATTGGCTTGACGCAAGTTCAAGAGCCAAGAGTGTAGCTAATGCACCACCCAAGCTATGTCCAGTCACATAAACATGCCATTTATCTTCATGCTCAGCAACATCGTCTCTGCCAAAGGGGAGAGAGCATATGCACTAGAAATTATGTCCAAATTTTTTAGCAGACCTTGTAAACGTAAAATCCAAAGACAATATTTATTGTCCTGAGAAAATTAATTAAGCTCTATCTAGAACCAATATTCCAAGAAGACAGACTGTGGCAGTTTCAACAATGACAAATATTTTTTTCACAGCAAAAAGAGGATGCAACCATTGAAATAACAGGTAAGTAAGGAAAAACTCTCCAAAAACAGGATAAGAAGCACCTACATGTAGCCAATTGCCATTTTGAGCAGCGATATTATCCTTATCTGTACTGAATCGTATGCACTCAGAAATCCACTATGAACCTAAAAAATCCAAAGCAGCATTAGAAAATAACTCAATAAACTATACTTGATCAATGCCATGAGTTTAAAACATACTTGTACTTCTTGCTTGAAGTCCCCACCAATTCTTTCAGGGTTCAGACTGCAACATATTCAAAAGATGTCCAGGCGAGATGAATTATAACTTTATAACTAAGTAAAACTTCAAAAATGTAGACTTTAAGTAGTTTCTGAATCAATGTAGAGAAGCTGAATAAATAGGCAATACTAACCCAGCAGGAGCTAGCATCAGATCAGTCTGCAAATCTTTCCACTTTGTCTGACAACATGAAATATTGACTGTACGAACTGAAAGAGAAAACTTAAATATTAAAGACGATATAGATAGAAGCCTACCTGTTCAGTTCCTCTAAAAGCGATAACTACTCTTTTCCTCCTTGCATCACGCCAAATTGCCACCTGCAGCTTGGAAATTAGTATGTCTATTAACATGAACTTGTATTTTCAGGAAAGCATAGACTTCATCCCTATAATCACTTGTTTCCAAACAACTAGAATCAGTACGTCGAAGAAAAAAGAGTTTTCACCTGCGTGTCAGTGATGTCGTTTTCTAGAAAACATAGCTTTTCAAACTCAGATTTGATCAAGCTTGGATGCCCCATGGCAGTTGCAAGCATTGCCCATGCCTCCATGGCACTTTCTGCGCTAGAAAAAAGTGTTTTCATTTCCTCAGCGTTCTTTTCATCCGCTCCATCAACATTCACTAGACCCGAATGTTTTTTAGTCTTGGAGGAACCAGAGACATCGTCTGTTACACTAGAAGCACCATCTTTTTCAATGACCTTCTCTGTACCAAGATTATCTTTACTTAACTGAGGCACTACTGCTTTTAAAACCATTAATGCACCAAAGACATTATCTGCCTGCTTAAGCAATTCTTGTGTCGCATTCTTCATGTCTGCAAGAGAAGACTTGGACGCGTTAATAGCAAGCTGACCATCTTCCTTTTCATCATCGCCTTCTCGAGTATTAGCAGTGGCAAGCCCTGATTCGATGTAACCTGCTTCTGCAGTTTTCCGTGATTGTAGACCAACTTTTTCCAGCATTTCACTTCCGTTCCACTTCAATTTCTCAGGTGAAGGAAGACCAAGTTTCTGGACGATATTTTGACCAACAATGTCAGGGATGTTATCCCAGAAATTACCTTCTGACAGAAAGCTGCCATTTTCATTGTCGCCCTCCAGTTCATTGCTATGGCCATCACCATTACCGTCTTTCTCTTTGCTACCTGAATTACTCAGATCAGTACTGAGATGTTTATCGGATGAATCCTCTGAATTAGCCCCATCAGAAAGCATATCTACCGACGGAGAATGATCATTAGAGTTTTCTTCACCTTTAGAGTCCTCTGTACTATTGTTTGGAAGTTCAATATTCTTAAGTGGGGCATCACTCAGTGACTTTAATTGTCCAAAAGCATACTCTACAAACTGACGTGCTGGCACAGCTTCAGAGTCAACAAGATTTTTCAAAACTGATTCGACTGCTTCAGAGTCAACAAAGTTTTTCAGAACTGACTTAATTTCATTTCTTTGAAGGATCTCTGAAACAAACGGGAACCTCCACCACTTCTTTTCTTCTTCAACTTCCTCAAACCCCTGGTACTTAATCTGAAAGTTTAAATTTGGTTAAGGAAAAGACCAAACTAGAAGAGAGACTACTTTTTTGGGTTTAGCATATACAAAAATATGAATCTATAGAGCATCAGGGTGCATGATATTTTGTGATATTTTTTTTTGGAAATTAAGTTGATTGTTTTTGTCAACAGGATAATAATTCAGGACAAATTTATCAGCTACAGAAATAAGCAATGACAGCATAAACTGACCTCCAGTTGAACTTTCCCACCACCTCCAATTCCATCTAGTTCTACTAGGACCTTGTGCAAGTTCCCTTGCGAAGCAAAAAAAACAAAACCAAATTACAAGTTAGAGACAAAAATCCATAAGGTAGACGTTCAGTAGATTCCTCAGATGTATCACTACTTGCGATCACTAGTCTACAGTTGATTGTTCTAGTCAGCAAATATCTGCAGGTTCTCATTCCCTAGGAAACAAGAATCATTTCCAGGAAAACCTTAATCATTGTTAGTGTATAACTTTTTTGTTCGGGCATGTCTAAGTACTACATTGTGGCAGTGTTTAACACACCCCAACTCCGCCACCGGTCATAATCTTAATTGTTGTTTCTGGATTCTCCAACTATACCTAACAACAACACAGATTTTTATTTCCTGTGTTTAACTTAGTCTAATAAATTAAGCAAATTGAGAGTGAATGGGTGAACTAATTCTCACCATCACAAATGTCTTCCAGGTTGATTTCAGAATTCCCCATCCGTTTATGTGGGGTAACAAGGTTCGCATCCCAAGCTGCAATCTGAAGCTCATTAAACAATATCTGAGAAGTCAAACAAGGGTCTATATAATATACGGTATTTGTACAGTTACTTTCAGAGTTGACGAGGACACAATACGTTAAACACTATTCTACCTGTATCTTTTTCGCAGGAGGCAGCTTAATATTAAAAACAAACTCTTCGTTCCATTTTGGCTCTTTTGTCCTGCCAATAAAGTAATACATTAATAACCAAGTTAGTTTAAACCAGTAACTTGAGGATCTGATATTTACATAAAACATATGAATTTCAAAGGCTCCCAACTTTTAGAAAAAAAAAATATATATATATATATAAACAAAGCTGAGGGCTATGAAACTGGTACAAGTTTTTATTCAAGTTCAGAAGTAAAATTTAAGTTTTACAGGAAATCATGAAATGATGGGTTTAAGAAGCAAGCTAAATTTGTATAACATATCTAACTAGAAACTCGGACTGAATAAGGCTGTATCTGAACACTTCCACTATGATCAGGCCAAGATTGTGTAATGTATCTAGTTAAGTAACTTCATAAATCTAGCTTAAAAATGCGATCCTCCAAAGTGGAAAATTCAGTAAAGAAAAAGAGACTTGACTTGCCCCCATTTGGTTTTGCTTTTAGCAACCTGACCATCCAAGTCCATCACTACATAAGGATCACTCGTTCCCTGAAAGCAAAAACCAATAATGACAACTCAAGTAGAGGTAAAAAAGAACAAACAATAGACATGGTAGTAAGATCATTGCTTGAAGAAACGTAAAAACACACACCCATGGATCCAAAGCAGGAAAATCAAATCCTCTTTTAAGTTTTATAAACAATTGTCCATCATACACCTCCCTTACAAATGACCTGTGAAACAAGTATAATTCCAGCTCTTTTCAAACTCTAAAACTATTAAAAGCAACAAAATCTCATAACCAAAAGAGAGCTTCACATACTCAGAAAGGTAAAGAGTATTACAACCAGCTGCATTAACCTCTCGTTTCCCGATTTTTTCCTGAGAGAATCAAACAACAACAAAAAAAAAAAATCATAATCAGATTAAATCATTCTCAGAGTAGGATGAGTAAAGTTTTGCCCGAATTTGAAGTTTTACCGGAGGTGAAGCGTAGGCTTCGAAGGCAAAACCGGCGAGGATAACGGCGAGATTGATATCGAACGAAGGCCGTTCCTCTTTCTCAGCGAAACTCACTTCCTTCTTCGTGTCCGATTGAGCTAAGCAACGGAACGAATTAGCTTTAGCTCTGACTCCAAAACTTTCACGGGAACTGAATTTTCCGGGTAAGTGGCAGGCGCGGGGAGTGTAGATAGGAGGAGAGTAGCGAAGACGGTGTTTAGGACGGAGGAAGTGAACGGAGCAGTGTAATTGGAGAGAAGTCATCGGTACAGAAGAGGGATTCGAGAAATTTGGAGAAGAAGAAGAAGTTGCTTGAGGATTTGCTTTCTTCTGGAGATTTCTTTGGAGCGGATTTGTCTTGTTGTACGATATTGATTCCATTAACAACGGTTTCTTTTTACACTTGATTAACTTAGTGAAATTTCCCTACCCAAAAAAAAAGTTAGTGAAATTTAATTAAAAAATATAATGAGGCCAACATTTAGAAAAAAATCATTATTGTTACGCTGATAGATATTTTTTTTTAGAGAAATACCTTAGATTAGCACAATTTTAGGTTTTTGTTTTAAGATTAACACAAACATTCAGATTTTCCAAAAGTAACATTTTTATTATATTGATTATATCTCTAAAATTAATTAGTAAATATCTTTTTGTTCTTTATCTTCTTCATCTCTATCTTCTCATGGCATCATCTTCCTCCATCAATCGTCATCTCCAGCATCTCCACCAATCATTGTCTTCGGCATCGTATTCATCCAGCAATCGTCTTTTCCATTTTAATAGGTAATGAATGAAATTAAACACACCTCAATATCTCTTTTACCAGAAGCGACAGCGGAGGCAGACGTGTAACCAGAATCAGATAGTAGCTTTCTTCTGGAGAGAGCATGTTGTTCTTCGGACGTCGACACCACCGTGAATGATTAAACTGAGATCTCACCGGAGATAAAATCTGTCACTCCAAATTTTTTTACCAAAATGAAAAGCAAAACAAATCTGATTTGATGATTCAATTATAATGGAATTAGACTATTGTTCATGAATTAAAAGGTATTAAATTCACAGAGATCGATGTATTCGTATTGATCTAGGTGAATCACATTGTTGGTCCGATTCAAGGAAGTCTTCCTGAATTGCATAAAATCCTTCCCGAATTTCACACAATCCTTCACGAAGTTCAATGACAGTTAAAATAATGTGTTAACAGAAACATGTGACACTGTTATGATGCAGAAACTGTTGATATGTCAAAAAGTTTTCTGAAGGAAAGAGGATAGATTTGCCTGGTGAAATCTCAACTCCTAGTAGTGATAGCAACACCAAAAGAAGAGTGTCTCAGATTAGTTATGTGGACATTTTTGAGAATTGGTTTGCTCAAGACTATGAGAAAAAGCTTTACTTCGTGTTAAGAATTGATAGGTATTTAACTTACTATGAGTTTTTGAATTGTTTTGACTTGGTAGTGTTTCTTGGGGTTTTAAGGTTAATGAATCTGGTAGTGTTGCAGAAGTAGTTTAAATGTGGGGTGATATATAAGATATGTCTTGAGTAATGTTAAAATGAAAAATAAATTCATATATAGATTGGTCATGTTGTTGATTAAGGTTTTCAGCTCTAAAGTTAAGTGATTTATGATATATATAATGGCAAATATTTCAAGAACAAAGCAGAGAGTTGATGATGAAGATGAGAAAATGAGCACTTGAGTGGAAGCTTGAGTTCGTCATTATGGAAGGTCTTCCTTAAATTCAAGAATGTCTTCCTGAAAGATATGGAATCCTTCCTAGTGTTTTTCAAAAATGTGTTTTTAATTCTTTTTATATGTGTTTTGACTTATTTTATCACAGACACTCCATTAGTGATGTATCTATATATACATTTTTGAAGTACATTTTGGGTTCTACCCTCTAAGTTTAACTTATTTACAAAAAAATTTTTTTTAAAAATTACATAAAATAACCATCATTAAAATATGGCAAATTAAAATATGGCAATTCAAAATATATTCCTAAAATAATATGTCTATAACATCGCATTTATGATGATGTCGAGATGTTTTCCAAAAAAAATATGATCATGTTGAGATTTTGGTTATTTGGTATTGATTTTATAATATTCAGTTAAGCATGAAATAAGACGTATAGTAATACATACATACGACAATTTAGGAGTATATTCCTTATCTATATTCTAAATCATAATTGTACTTTCCAGAATATAAAGCTTGCTCGCCAATTTTTACAACTATTAAACCTAATTCCATGTTACTATATAAATAACCTTAAGACCAAAAATGCACAAACTCATAAGAAACTTTACCTTTCAAACAATCCTCATGCCTTCAACGAACAAATCTTTTTACTCTATATTATTTTGTTTCTGCAATTTAGGTCATTGCTACTTTTTACACTTAACTAATTCTTAACACATATTTTTCCTATTTTACAACTGGTGAAGAAAGGTACGTGAGACTGAAACTAAGTATTTTGTATGATGAGGTGAAAGATGGATGATGATGAATGTATGCAAAGAATGGATGGATGGTAAGGTGTTTCAATTCCCCTTATGCAGTTGCAGTATAAGAGGTGTCAATCCAATCTGAGTGTGTATGAACAGTTAAGATATGCATAAAGAACTAATTTAAGCCAGATGTAAAGGATGTTTGTCACTAACAATCCTATGATGCAAAATGCAGAAAGTAAACTATAAGAACTATGAACTAAATGCAAATGAAACAAGATGATTATGACAGTAATGATGCAACCAACAGAAGTAGAAACTATGCTAAAGAACTAATGCAAGACAAGTAATGAACAAGATGCTAAGTAAATGCAACAGAAATGCAAATAGAATGAAACAAGACAGTCACAAAGCATAAACAAGAGTTCTGGGGATGAACTCGAGCCAGCACTCGACCGAGTGTAGGTCGAGTGAGTGGTCGAGCTAGACTAAACGCAGAAACAGAGCAATGCAATAAAAACAGAGTAATGCAAAGACGAATCAAACTACAATCAAGCAACATGATTAAGACTGTAAAATCAATAAACAAGGAAGGACTTGATGAGGGATTCATGGGCTGGGCTAATGATTGAGGCTATCTAACTTGACAAACAAAGCTCAAACAACATGAGCTAATCTCTAGACATATGTATCTAAGACAAGCTTCTCCCACTCTCATGGTCAAGAAACAATCAAACCTATGCATTTCTAGACTTGCTCTCACATAGTAAAGAATCTACACAAGCAGGCAGTAAGAAATATGTCTCATACCAAACAAAACCTCTAATCTCTTAGCAAGCAAGATGGTAAGCTCTAGATCTAGCCTTATCTATGCCTCTTAAACATTGGTGTGATGCTAAGATGCTTGAAATCAGATCCTACCCTCTCAGATATATGATCAGCATTAAGAACATCTACCCTAGAAGAGATCTACAACAATCAAGTTTGATCAAGCCAAACAAACTTCATTCACAGCCCAGCCTAACCCATCCTCAAGATCCTAAGCTACTACTCACAAGAACACATGATGAACATCAAAATCATAAACCCAGAAAAGATTGAAACTTGCATCATTGGAAAGAAGAAACAAAGATCTACAATATTGAAAAAGAAATGAAACTTAAATTCTCAATATTAAGAAAGTTATTAAACTAACAATATTGAAGAATTTAGTCTTTTTCAAGTACAAGATCTAGGAAAATAAAAAGCAAAAAGAATAAATCCCAAAAAGGGTAAATACTAGGTTTAGAGAATATCTAAAAAGCTGACTACTTTTGTGGCTGCAGGTACAAGGCTTTATATAGGAGGGGAGTGGAAGCCCTAAAAATGCTAAAAGACAAAATAGTCAACGGCTCGGTCAACTCGACATGTGCTCGGTCGAGTGGCAGGTCGAGCTGGCTTCTCTCGTGCATTCTCCACTCGGTCGAGTCCTCCTCAGCACACGGTCGAGTGTCTGGTCGAGTGAGCGGTCGAGTTGGACTCCGAACCTTGTTATTTCAGCCTTAACTCTCTTGCTTTCCCTTCCTGATTGCTTCACTTCTTCCTCAGCATTGCTTCCATGCTCCTTAAGCTTCAAAATCACCTGTTTATGCATGAAAAGATGCAAATGCAATGCAACTAAACTCTAATGCATGATTAGTCCTAAAGCTATGCAATAATGGTGAAAATGGATAGCAAAAGATGCAAAAGATGTGAATATACTAAGGGAAAACAGGGTAAAATATATGAACATCAGAGACGAAGGTTAATATCAAACAAACAATTTTTTAAGGTACGTTGATTTTGATTTTGGGGAACTAAAAGTATTTGAACACATATGTTTCTTTTTTTTTTTAACACAAGTCCCTTGCATGATTGTACTCTAAAAATTGGTTTCATGTTTTCTTTGTAGGTAAGTGGAGAAAAAAGAAAAAAAGACAAAGAAGAGATAAAATTAAATATTGTATCGGTTTTTCTTTTAAAATAATCTTGTTTTCTGTACATTTGTTTAATTTTACTAACAATTTTCAAGGTAATTTATAATTAAAAAATTTATAATAAATTGTGCGATTTTATTTATTGAATCCTAACACTTTTGTCTAATTGAATCCTAAGTTAACCACTGACGTGAAGCTTTAAATGTGACATTGAATCCTAATACTTTTGTCTAAATGTGATCGCCTGGTAACATTTTGTGTTTAACCTTTTTAGTTTTGCTTATGTAAATTTTAATTTACAATCTTAATCTTACAAAAGTACACAAAAATAAATAAGTGACATATGGTAAATCGACCAAAATCAGTAAAGTTTATTCTCATACATTATCTTGACTTAATTGCTATTTTATTTTATAATTAAGAAAGATTTTATTGTTTTATTTAAGAAACAATAATTATATCAGCCTAAAGTATATATTAATATTTTTGTAGTTGTTTCCATATCTTAAATATAAATATATTTACAATGTCTTAGGCGTAAACTATTATTGTGGCAAATTTGAGTTTAATTAGTATTTTTATCTTTCCAAAATGAATATATAAAAAAGTTATAAAAAATTGTCCCGTGGTATACCACGGGTTAAATCCTAGTAATGATTTGATTTTGTGCACATATAGGTGTTTTACAATAAGAATAGCAAATAGAAATATCCAACATGATGTTTTAGGAAGATCTTCCTTGATGTCAGTGACTTCTTCCTAAATTTCCAGGAGACTTTCCTAAATTTTAATTAGACTACCTAAATTTCATGGAGTTCTTCCTAAACGTCAATGACTCCTTCCTCATGTTTTTTTTTTTTTTATGAAGGTCTTCCTTAAACTCAAGAAACCATTCACAAATATATGAGAATCGTTCCTGAATGTTATATTCAAATTCTTCTTATATGTTTACCGGTGAAAACATAGGTATCTACCAAAATATTGAGATAATTAATACAAAACCTTCCTGAATATGTTTTAAAACAAGTTTTGTGGTGAAATACAAACTATCTTTAATATCCAAAATCATAATGCTAAAACAAAGACAATGTGAATACAAATAATCAAACTGTTAATACTTCAATCTCAGTAATCACTAATTCCTTGTATATGGCAACTGAAGCCTTCAATCTTGTATAAACACCGCTCGTCTTTGATTCTGAGTGTTACTGCAGCTCCAATTCTTTCTAACCATATATGTGTCTCTACAAAGTTAATTACCACATGAACTTTCAATGTTACCACAATAATAAGAGCCAAACACATCATATCTTGCATTAGATATAATGATTATGAGAACAAGCATATTGTAATCTACAGCTACTGCAATACTACTACTAACTTGTAGTCAGAAGCTAACTGAAGCAAATTTTGAATTACACTCTTATCTCCCCAATTGAGAGAAGTATAAAATAAACTCCAACAAGCATTGATCATAGAGAAGAAGACACTTTAATTACCTCTTTGTTATTAATAACCTTGAGTACCAACTTGCCATCACAATGTATATACTTCATCACATACCGAGTCTGCACCACACAAACAAATCAAATCCAAATATCAAATACATGTAGATTGCGACCAACACAGATTCAAATCAATTACCAGGTGTATGAAAAGCTTTCTAGAGAAAAACTCAAGACCAAAATCAAACGTAATAAACGAAATCGAGAAGGATGAATAGGAAAAAAAAAACAGAAGGAAGATTAACCTACATATTTGGGATCAGCTTGAAAAAGAGCAAACCCTATATGATGCCAACCCTCAAACCTCGGAAAAAGAGATCAGACAACTTCTCCGACGATAATTGATCACCATCTCCAAATAAAGACATTACTAAAGAAAATTTAGAAAATGTAACATTGACTACTAGTCTACTACAAAAGTTTCTTATATAAGATCTCGGGTTTAATCTACTCTGTTTGGTATATAGCAAACATTCAAGAAATCAAAACGGTTGTCTATAAGCATCTACTTTGTTTGTTTGTCCTACTAGTCCACATACGCAGATACTATCCATGCATAGAACATCCAGATACACGAAATCTAAAAGAATCAAATTCTAAGTTCAATGTAAATGCATATGCATTCCCATGCATGTGTAAACTATGGACCTTAAGTAACTATATTGCATATAGCGGGAATAATCCCCTTCGTTTAGGAGCTCGAGAAAACAAGCACACACGATTTGCATTTTCTGTTTCTCTAATACAAATCTTAATTTGGAAAGAAAATAAAAAAAATCTTAATTAGACTAGTTAGTTATAAATCTCATCAATCTAAGCCTGTGATGTTTTCGATTTCTACAATACACCTTCAACATACAAAAATAACTTAGAACAATAACATACTCAATTAAAAGTTCAAATGCTCAACGTTAATTTCGTCAATAGAAATGTTCAATTTCCGTTTACAATAGTGACATTTCCTCTTTTTTTTAAAAAAAAAATGATGTCACTATTTTTAACAAAAATGATCACAATTCTGTTAATGAGACTAACCTTTGTACATTTAAACTTTTTTTGGGTGTTTTTCTTTATTATTTTGTATGGTGAAAGTTTGTTGTAAGAGTCGAAAAATATTAGAAATTCAAATTTGAAATCGAAACAACTTTCATAAAATTTTATGTGATTTTTCTTTCTTTTTCTTTTCTTCTTTTTGCAAGTGCTCCAGAAATTAGAAAAAAAGAAACATAATTGATATAGGTTTCCAAAATCTATTCAAGAAATGGAATAATAGAAGTAAATTATATCAATGCTGCACTCAGTGATGTTCATTCAAACCAAGGGAAATGAAAACTATCAATCTTGGTATTTTCTATCACTACCAAGAAAAAACACAAAACATCATTTGTAAGACACTGTCGTGTATTTGGATTGAAAGTAGTACAATGCCTTCCTTTGTACTACTGTGTACGATTAATGAATCGTACTACATCGTATATTTTGAGGTTCCAGATTCTTTCTGAGTATTTTTAAGGGAAATTTGAACCTATAACCAAGAAAAAAACTTTAATTCAGTGTCTAACTATTCTAACCATGAAACTGTTATATAGTGTATATTTTATATGTTAATGACTAACTTATCCCTATCAACACCACCTTCTACCATCACCCTCTACCACCACCTCCACCACCTCCGACCACCGTCCACCACCCAGCGCCGGCCACTTACCTCCGACCACCCACCTCCGACCGCTGTCCTCCGGCCACCCACCGCCGGCCACCCACCGCCGGCCACCCACCTCCGGCCACCCACCACCGACCACTCACCGCCGGCCACCTCCGGCGGCCACCAGCTCCGGCCACCTCCGGCGGCCACCAGCTCCGGCCACCTCCGCGGCCACCAACTCCGGCCACCTCCGACAGCCACCCCTCTGACCGCCAACTCCGGCCACCTCCGCGGCCACCAGCTCCGGTCACCACCTCTGGCTACCCTTAACCACCACCTCCACCAAACCATCAACACCCTAATTGATAATTTTTACTACCCCTTAGGTTAGATACTTAATTTTTTGAATTACCTGCTATATTCTTAAATACATTTCCAAATTTGGCTACCAGCCTAATTCACCCTATATTTAAGTTCTATAGTATTGTCAAAAAAAAAAAAAAAACTGTAGTTGATTAAAAATTTGTCTTCAGTTTTCATCTCGTTGTAATACAAAAGTAAAAGAAAAAAAATTGTTAGTATGCTTTAAATAAAATAAGAACAATACTTGGGGTGAACCTCTCCATTCACCCTCTTATAAAATAAGGAAATAAAATATGTATACATTATAATAAAATTAAAAAACTTAAACCGCTCTTTAATAAATCCAAACCGACATATATAAAATCTAAACCCTAACCATCTCATTTGTGAACCCAAACCGATATATAATTTCGTTCTACTTGTAAAATCTAAACTTTAACCATCTCATTTGTGAACCCAAACCGACATATAATTTCGTTCTAATTGTGAAATCTAAACCCTAACATCTCATTTGTGAACCCAAACCGACGTATAATTTTGTTCTACTTGTAAAATTTAAACCCTAACCATCTCATTTGTGAACCCAAACCGACATATAATTTCGTTCTAATTGTAAAATCTAAACCCTAACCACCTCATTTGTAAACCCAAACCGACATATAATTTTGTTTTAATTGTATAATATAAATCTTAACTACTTCATTTGTAAACCCAAACCGACATATAATTTTATTCTAATTTTAAAAATCTTAACCAAGCCAATATTTAACTTTCCTTAATTAAAAATATACAGAATTTATTTCCTTAATTTGGTTTGCTTTTTAATTTAATTTTGATTTATTTTTTAAATGAAATATTAGATGGAAGATTCTGATTGGCTGAGAGAAGAGGGGGTGAATGGTGAGGTTCACCCCTAGGGGTGAACCTAAGTATTTTTCTATAATCCAAGTTTAGGTATGTACTAAAAGATTGGTGCATTTGTGTACTGCATTGAAACACAAACTTTATGTACTACATCTTACATGATATCATCACTACTTCAATGGCGGCATACAAGTTTGCTAGCTGTTAAACTTTCTTTTTTAAAAAAAAAAAACTCTCTTTTTGTTTTTTTTTCTACTTTTGTTGACCATTCATATAATTAATTTTCAGTAAGATCACTATCATATAGGTTAGTTGAATTTGAAGCATTCTCTAGATTCACCAATTATTTACTGATTCATTAGTATTATAAGTAATCATACCAACGCCTTAGAGTTTTCTCTCACGCTCGAAACCCAATGAGCCGTTTCCTTTCACAAGATGAGCTTCTTCCACCAGCGACGTTCCTCCGGCAATCTCCTTTCCTGATATGTTCCTGCTTGCTAAGGTGAGGCTTCTCTCGGGTGGATCTCCTTTTCCAGTGAAGTCATCGTTTTCCGGCGAGGCTTTTCACACGACGAGATGACTTCCTTGTTTGTGTCGATTTTGCACCACTCTCTTTGCTTACCGATGTCTTCGGTTGCCTTCCTCGTTTTGAGGCCCCCTCGTGCACCACCACCGGAACCTCCTTCTCCGCCGACTCCACCGGAACCACCAGACCCACCGGACCCTCAGATCTTCTTCTCCTTTGGTGAATCTCTTGCCCAACCGTTGAATCCCTCTTCCTTCAGAGCGCGTGGCTTGTTCTTCGTCCCTTTCTACTCCACACCGGGTTTCCCGTCGCCGGCTAACGCCCTCACCAGATGTTCCCTCAGGTATGCTCTTACTCTGTGCCCTCTAAATCTTTTTCTAAGACGGGAAGAGTTTGGATGTTGGTTGAGTTTGTGGCTCTGTTTTTGTGGAATTTGGATGAAGTTATGGGCTTAGATACTGTTGTGTCTACTTTAGTGCTCTCTTGCAGCAACCTTATTGCTTTTATGCAATCATTTACAACAGTATGCAGATTCTATCTCGATTTGGCTTTGTTAAAACTTGTCTTGTGACAGCTTGGTCAAAGTTGTTTGAATCTAGACAACCGACCAGTTCACCTGGTTTATCGGGGCTTTTGTAGCCCTCATCTCTCCTTTATGGAGCCTTTTATCCTTCCATATGCTTCACTTGTGTTCAGTGGTAGTGTTACAGGGAGCATTGTGTTAACTGTTCTGCTTGAAGTAGAAGTGGGGATCGTTGCTCAAGACTGTTCTCGTTCAGCCTTTGCTGCCCGTTTAATTTTCGTGTCTTTGGAGGCTTTGTTTCCTCCTCCTTGTGGTTTCAACAAGGATTTTCAAGCTAAAGAGGTTTGCTTTTCTGGATGTTCCTTGTTTGATGCTTCCTTGGCGGAACTTCAGTTTCCTTTCCCAAAATTCCCTCTTGTTTGGAGGGGTTTTGATGATCAAGACTTGTCGGTATTGCAAGGTTCCTCCTCCCGGCTGAAGGGTATTATGGATGCGATCTATCAAGATACTGTTGAGATTGTACTTGTTTGTTGGTCTCTTATGTTCTCTTCCTATGATTTGTATTTTATCTATCCCTTGTTTAACCATCCGTTGATGGTGTTTTTTGGTATATGTTGCCTTCATTTCCTTTGTTTTGGATGTATTTCCTCTTTTGTTAGAGGTAAAAACTCTTTAATTTAATGAAAATGAATTGTTTGACCAAAAAAGTAATCATACCAGCAAGATCCACAATTGCTTACTAATTCATTGATTTGTGAATAAGTAAGTAATTGTTCATGGCTCGGATTCGCACTTAGGATTATATTTATGTGGTTAATATAATAAGAGTGTTGCTAATTTCGTTCATCTATATATATAAAGTTAACTTTTTTCACTTCTCCTTCCTCCACATCAGCATTCACCTAATCAAAATTTTTTTTTTCATAAAAAATACTATTTTTAATATTCATTCATTGCATATTTATTACTTATAGTTAATAATAAATAAAAAACGAATTAACTAAAATTAATTAAATTTTAAAATAGTATAAACAATAATATAATTTTTTAGTAAATAATAAAAATAATAACTATCTAAAAATGAATTAAAAAATAAATAAAAATTTTAAAATAGTAAAAATAATACTATAAATTTGTTTTAGTAATAATGTTATTATTAAAATTATAACAAAAAATGATTATTCCAAAATTTAGAATGGGTTAATGAGTTTTAGAATGGAGTAAAAAACAAGTTATGTAATTGTATTTATAAAAATCTAAACATGAAAATAAAATCGAAGTGAAACATTAGTTTCTAATAAACATATACCATAAAATTTTATTATTAAATTTTACTTATAAAAAAGAAAAGATTAATTATTTAACTTAACTTAACTTAAAAGTTTTGATCTAAAACAAAGATATTGTAAAGGGCACATTTTTTTTGGGAAAAAAATGAAAAAGAATTTTGAAAAAATAATCTATCTAAATAAACAAAATCAATGGTTAGGAAATATAGAAAAAAATGATATGTAAGCCGTTAAAAAAGTGGCATGTGTTTTGTGTAAGGTATATTATCAACTGGAGCTACAATTTTATTATATAAAACATCTATAACATATATAACTTATAAGGTAACTGATATAAGGTAGTCCTTGACGTTGAATATGGGCCGACATGTGTGCCCTTGCGGGCTCAATCATGGAAATTAGATATTCCCTCCAGGATTCAACACTTTTTTTTGGCAGATTGGGTCGGGTACTCTTCATTTGTTAGAACGTCTAGCGCATCGGGGTGTTCGGTGTGATGCTTTGTTTAAGAGATGTGGTTCTGCAGTAGAGACTATAAACCACGCGCTCTTTGCGTGTCCTCGATCGTGATGCATTTGGGAATTGGCTCCAGTGGTGCTAGATCAGAATGGTTTTCCATATGGCTCCATCTATGCAAATCTAGATTTCATATTCTGGCGAGCTTCTTCCCAATCCGGAGTCCCAGATATAGCCCTTCGCCTTCCATGGATTGTTTGGTCAATTTGGAAAGATAGGAACAAAAAGGTTTTCCAAGGTATCGAGGTAGAGCCAATTGAAATCTTGAAGAAAGCGATAAATGATAAATTATTGTGGGACGAGGCCAAAGCATACTCGGCGCGTTATCTGGATCCTCCGCCTCTATTGGAGAACATGGGTTTTTTTCCCCGTTGTCAGATTGATGGTTCTTGGAAAAATTCGGATCCTTTGCAGGGTCTGGGATGGTGGTGTTGCAGTGGAGAAGATTCAACGATTCTTTTGGGAGCACGAAGTCACATGAGAGGCCTTAATCCCTTACACGCGGAGTTACAAGCATTGATCTGGGCTATGACTTCCTTAATGGAGGCTGGAGTAGTCTGCCAGGCTTTTGTGACGGACTGTGCAGAGTTAGTTGCGATGGTGCAGACGCCGGAGGATTGGACCGCCTTCTCGAATTTGTTGGAGGAGTTCGCGATCCTTCCTTATCCTTCCTTCACCTTAGTCAGAATCCCTCGAGAGGTCAACGTAAGGGCGGATTGTCTTGCTCGGTCCTCAAGATGTTTAATTACTGAATCCACTTTTGTAAACTCTTTTCCTCCTGTTTGGGCAACCAATCTTGGGGTTCTCTTTTAATTTATTAATGTTTGGTTGGAAAAAAAAACTTATATATATATATATTATCAAATGCTTTTTACCCAAAACATTGGCAAAAACAACATATTTAAAGTACACTATGATTTTTTTGAGAAGACGAAGCTGGGTTGCATCACAAAATTAACATCTGCAAATAACATATAAGATTTTAGAAAAATATGTAACTTGGATTAGTGATTAGATATTCATTGTGGGGTTTAAACGTTTCATCATTTAAGCATTCTTGACTTAGTCGAAAATTCTATTATGACAGATGATGCATTTGACAACCTCATTGTAGCGACATATCACTAAAACTGTTCATGAAACTTTGTATATTCACATTTAATTTAGAATATCGATATATTTAAATGGTTTCTATAATTAGCTCAACAATTTCTATTGATAAAAAATATTTTAAATTAAAATCTCGCGTGTGCGCGGGTACAAATTCTAGTTCCTTTATAAAATAGAAAATTGAAGGCTATGATGTTACAACATCTTATTACATCTCAGATTTCAGATCACACATGATCACAAAATCTTTCAAAATAAATAATCTTATTACAAACATAATATGGAGAAACCCAAAATT
Organism: Camelina laxa; assembly: GCA_024034495.1. Taxonomy (NCBI): domain Eukaryota; kingdom Viridiplantae; phylum Streptophyta; class Magnoliopsida; order Brassicales; family Brassicaceae; genus Camelina; species Camelina laxa. The sequence goes on along the minus strand of CM043880.1, from coordinate 22,915,324 downwards.
TCCAAAAACAAGAAATTATTTATAAATAATTTTTATTAAATCGTTGAGAAGCATGAGTATTCATAGTCTCATTTCTTCTCGTTCATGCCAAGGCTGTTCTTCACACCGTCAAGAGCACCTTGAGCCATGTTCTTCACTGATTCACCGGTCTACATATATAGATTCAAGGGTTCAATTTTGAAGCAAATTTTATATTTTAGATTCAACAATTGTTATAAAATTATGTAAATATACCTGGCCAAATAAACCAGCAGCTTGTTCTTGGTTATGTTGGGTGGACTGTTTAGCGGAATGAGATCCATCAGCGGACTTGTCACGAGCTGATTGTGTCAAATCTGCAGCCTTGTCACGTGCTTGATGTGTCAAATCAGCAGTCTTGTCACCTGCCGACTGCGCGGTTTGCTTCGCAGACTCGGTCCATTGCTCAGCTTTCTCCTAAAATATCCATCAAAACCATATATAAACATCTAACATACTTAACATTTGGTAACATATTGTTGGATAATACAGTTTGAATATGATAACTATAATGCATGGAAAGATTGAGTTCAGGAAACGAACTTGAGCTTGGCCTCTGGTCTGGCCAGCGTTGAATTGTTGTTGAGACATGATTGATGATTCAAAAAGGGATGATGGGATTTGAATTTTGTGAGAGTGAGTAAGTTCTTTTAGCTTTGATTGATTGAATTGGTTTGATACGGAAGTGTATTTATAGTGTTTCTTTGGTATTGGATTTCCTGAATTTTGAGTGATTAGTGAATAAGACATTTTAATTTTTGTGGATTGATTTGTGCCGATGTTGAGAAAATTGTGGGTTGCCATTTGTGTTTTGTAACATCCCTTTTGACTCTTTCTCTTCTTTTACTTTTTCTTTTAGACAAAGAAAAATACTACAAAATGAAACTTCTTCTATCCCCAAAATAGAAATCAAAATTGGATAAATTAAAAAATGAAAAAAGCAAACCCAAGGATTTCTGGTTATCCCATTGAACTTGATGGTTCATCACTACACTTCTACTAAGAAAGTAAGAAGCTCATTTTTATTGCATATAAATTAAAAGTTCAATTACCTTGTTTATAGTTTAATAATAGAATTTGTTTCTGGCATTACATATTGGCCAAAACTTTATTATTTAATAGATGATGACCGAATCGATTCGACTATACTAGTCCTAAACTGATGGATGTGATGCATTTTCATTTACACACCTTTCCAAATCACCAAGGAAAGAGCGGGATGACCGCATCTACCACAATGCTCATCTCATTGCGCTGTCCATCAACTTACTAGGTTTATGAGTTTATCATCAAGACAATCCAAAATCGGATTAGATTGATATGCTTTTTGTTAAACCTTAAACTGAAAACAAGAGCCGTCCTAATTACATGATAATTTGCAACAAGCTAAGAACATTTTTTTAGACCTACGAATAAATAAATTTAAAATAGATACTTTGTAAGAGGTAGTGACCAAACCTTTTAATCTTTTGATAATTAGATTCCACATTTACGAGCCAACCCGGCGTTGAGGTTTTTTTTTTCTCAGGTATATGGCTCCCCAAGTACTTTATTATATACAGGGGTTGCAAGCATTGTTTTGGCCTGGTTCATTAAAGGCTAGTGTTTGCTCTAAGGTTACTAGTCTTTTAGTTTTAAACCTCGTTTTGTTTTTAACAAGGAAAAAAGATAGCTAGCTACATCAACTATACCGCAATACATGACCACACATACGAACTTTAGAAATGTATACTCAACTACATGAATTATATGTATTGCATGACCACATATACAAACTATATGATGACATGTGCTCAACATCACGATCATCTTATTCTGATACACCATTCGTCGGAATCCAGTATTGACCAATATTGACCGGCGTTGACCAATATTGACCAACCAAAATATTCAACTTTTTTTAAAAAAATGTTAGAAACAAAAATAAGAAAATTCTTTTATTGAATTATCTATGGAGTTTAGAAATTAACAAAATGTTTATATTTATTGTAAATTATATTTTGTATATGTTAATTATATTCATCCAACCTTATAAGAATTAGTTTTTTTTTTTTTTTTTGCAAAACTTAATAAAAGTGAAATAAAAAATCATTAATAATATTTTCAGATAATAAAACTTTTATTTTACCATGAGTATATAACTTTTTCAATAATTCTAATGATTTTGACATGTATTGGTTTGGTTCTAAGTATTTTTTATAGTAGAAAATATTTTTTTTTTGTGGTTGGGAATATTAAATAATATTATAGATGTATTTAAATAAATTATGTAAGAAGTTGATGTTTACTAATTAATAATATTAAAATAAGTGGTTTTTATTTGATTCACTACAACAAGATGTTTTGGTTTGAGTTTAAGTTTTAATATCTTATGAATGATTTTTATTTCAATTTTAGTTAAGTTTTGAAATTGAAAAAAAAAAGTAACTATTATAAAACTGAATGAGTGAAACATAACAATATATCTCTATATTAGATACAAATATGTTTTTTAGTTATAAAATATCATAAATAATTCCTAAATAATTCAATTAAATTTCGTATTTTGGTTTCTTATTAGATAATTCCTAAAAAAATTTCTTATTTTTGTTTCTAAATTAAAAAAAAAATTTTTGAATATTTTTGTTAGTCAAATATTGGTCAACGCCGGTCAATATTGGTCGACACCGAAATCCGACGAACGGTATACCGGAATAAAATGATCGTGATATTGAGCACATATCATCATATAGTTGGTATATGTAGCCATGCAATACATATATTTCATGTAGTTGAGTATACATTTTTAAAGTTCGCATGTATAATCATATATTATGGTATAGTTGGTGTTGGTGACAATTTTTTTTTCCTTTTAACAATTCAATTTTGGTCTTTATTTTACTAAACTCGGTTTCACTACTAATATTGTTCGAAACGTCGAGTGCATTGTTCGAAATACACGAACCTTTTCAATGTTTATAGTTTAGTGGCAAAGTCCCAGACGTTGTCAGTGTTCTCTTTACATGAAGTGTTCAACTTCAAGTTCTGTTTAGTGGGTATGGGCTAGAGCCGGCCCTTGTAGGTCCAATAAATTAAAAAAAAAAAAACTTGGTTTTTATATTTTCTTATTTAACCATTTCTTGAACTATAGAAAACCCTAAAGCTCACGCAGACGCAGCCTCTCAGTAAAGCTTCAGCAGTCAGCACACTCTCCGAGAATTTGGAAAACTCCGATGGCGAAGAAGGTTCTCAACCCTTTGGAAGATCCACCAACCGCTTCTTCAAGCGGCGACGAAGAAGTGGAGACCTCATCTGGCGAAGAAGATGTAGAAGAGACCTCAAATTCCTCCTCTGAAGAAGACGATCCCAAAGATCTCGCCCCCCCTATAACCCTTAAAACTCCCCCAGCCAATGCTCCAAGTACCGAGTCTGAGGGTTCTGACTCCGAATCTGAACCATCACCAGAGAAGCCTGTCGCCATCGTCACCACCAAGCCCAAGAAAAACGAATCTAGTGCGGCGAAATCAGGGAAGAAGCGAGCGAGTGAAGCAGGGACGACCTCGAAGGACATGCATGTCAAAAAAGCCAAGAAGGTTTCAGGAGACGATGAGAAAAAGCCTTTCCAGAGACTATGGAGTGAAGATGATGAGACCTCCCTGTTACAAGGAATGATTGATTTCAAAGCTGAGAAAGGTAAAAGTCCTTATGATGATATGAATGGTTTTTTTGATATGGCCAAGAACAACATTAGCTTTGATGTTAGCAAGATCCAGTTCGCTGACAAGATTAGATCTTTGAAAAAGAAGTATTTTGCTAAACAGAAGAAGAAAGGTTTAGAATCGTCTCATGATAAGAAGTGTTTGGGATTAGCTAAGTATATTTGGGGTTCTGAGGGTATGGCTCTTGAATCTGCTGTTAAGTCTCCTGTCAAGTCTAAGAAGGTTGATAAGGATGTGTTGTTAGGATCTGATGTTAAGGCTAATGCGAAATTGAAGAAATTTGGTGCTGATAATAATGTTGGAGAAGAGAAGGAAATGGTGATTCTTGGAGGAGATTCTGAGTCTTCGAATTTGTTTGACAAGTCTTTTCTGGTTCGGACCATTGCTGGTCTTGGTGTGGATGAGTTTTCTGTGAAAGACAAGTGGAGTAAGGTGTCGGTGGAGACTAAGAAAATAATTGAAGACAAGTTGAAGTTGGTGGAGGCCAAGGAATTTGAGTTGTTGAGGTTGAAGAGTGACACTTTGAAGGAGGTGGCCTATGTGATGACTCAAGGCATATAAGAAGAAGCAAGTTGGATGTGTATAGGTTTTAGCGGTTTTAATCGCAGGTTTAATGGAGATGCAATGCCTCTTTTTGTTTATCTATCTACGTTTCTGTTTTTTTTTTTTTTTTTTTAAGTCTTTTGGATTCTTATGTGATGATTAAATTAAGAAGAAGAAGAAGACAAATTAGTTGTCTAATTAGCCTTTTGGTCGACGAGCAAAGACTATATGTAAGCTTTGCATTTTAACTCGTTTGTAATGAGCGAAGAATAATATATTCGCTGCTATGCTTTCTACAAAATCTCAATCTTTAAGACTCACCACATCTCGATTTAACTCTAATTAAACAATTATATTACATTAACAGCCACTTTTTATGACCACCGGATCCAAAAACTTAGCATCCACTACTATCTTCCAGTTTATATAATAATATAAGTCACATAACGTTCACAGACGTTACTTCCCTACTGTTTTTCAGGAAAAAAAAGTTACTTACAACCAAACAGAAACAAAAGCACTTGAAATGTAAAAAGAAACAGAGGTTTTAAAAAATTACAAAATCAACTTACTAATTCTTCTTTTATAAGCTCATTACTTCAGAACTCAGAAGCCTACGTTTTGCGCACGCTCATCAGGGACGTTGCAGTCTAGCTGTGTTGTGTATAATCTTGGTTGACTTAAGTTCCCTCATTCCAGTGATAGTATGATTCTGAGCTAATGTTCCGTATGAAAGTGTGAGAACTTAAGATCTGAACAATGAAACAATGATTTCTTTAAACTCACGCTCTCTCTAATTTCTTAGCTCTTTTCTTTTTTTAAAGAATAAAACTTAGTAGCTAGGATAACTTTTTCTTGTTTGTGCTACGGCTTACAAACAGCCTTTGCACCCTATTTATAGAACTAGACCTTTCCCATCCAATAGGCAATCTACCTATTATATTTCTAATAGGAATTGGATAATTTCCTTTTTCTTTATGATTTAGGAAATTTCCCTCTTTTTTCATGTTTACATTCCTATTGTAAACATGAAGCTTCTTCAACCTTCTAGTAGCTTCTTGGACCTTCCAATCCTTTGTAAGATTTCTTCCTTGTTAAACGCCGACATACATTACTAGATGCTCTGTTCTTGTACCAGTATATTGCTCCTCTGAAGTAGTTCATCCTTTTGAACAAATGTTACATCTTCAATCTCCCCCTTTTTAACTTTGTGCTTCACAAGTACCTTCTTATCAAATCAGTTGTAAGCTTTTGCAAAAAGAAAACTTTAAGACTTTTATCAAAAAGAAACAACAAGTCTTTTTAAACCAACATAAGACAAGTCTTGGCAAAAGACAGAAAAAGCATCAGAGTTTCCAACACAACGAGATAAAATCTGTAACTATGCTCCCCCTGAATCTCTGAACCGTAGCTCCCCCAGAATCTCTGATCCTACCAATCTTCTCCCCCTGCTTGTGATCACAATAGTTAAAAATACTCAAAGCATCTTGGACATAGGATGACTCTGAATCAGCCCGTGAACTACATCAGTGAGTCGCTGAAGTGCCTGAGCAGTATCCACCAATGCTCCATACGAACTCTCCTCATCCACCTGTCCAAACTGTGGCACACGAATGCTACCCAACTGAATTACCTCAGAAGTCGAGGAAGATCCCTCATTCGTTGGCCTTCGAACTGAAGTAGGATGTCCATCCTCAGGAAGCAAATTGTGTCCAACATAGCAAACCCGGTTCGAATATCTTTAGTGTAAAACTTAGCAGCAACCTCCTCCTCTGACCACTCAAGCGGACCATCCCGAATCTTAAGAGTTTCAAAAATTGTCCGAGGAAAGATCACACACCTTGTAGGATCACTCCAGCTCATCTCCATAATCTGATTATAAATCAACTGTCTTACATCAAAACGAATACCCTTAACCAACTTGTACACTACTCGAGCATGCTTGACCGATGGATGATTTCTATGAACCGAAGGCACCCAGTTATAAGTTGCGAACATCAACAAAGCTGCAATGTCTCCAGGTAAATCCCTAACTTTTAATTTTGACCAAGGCAATTTATCTATTCCACTCAAAACCGCTGCAAGTTCATTCTTACTCAACTTATCAATAGCATCACCGGCTTTGTTCTCATCTAAAGTCAAATACTCCAGATTAAACGCATCATTGATCATCCGAGGAGAGAATTCATACCAATGCCCTCTAATGAACACCTTAACACCATCTTTGGCCTTTTCGTTTGGTAAATTAGCATAAAACTCACACACAACTTCCTTGACATATATCGACAATTCTTGAACCGATTCTTGCAAACCCAAATCCATGATTTTATCAAAAATCTCAAATTCATCAGGTTGTGAGAAATCTAAATTCCTTTCTGCTAGAACCTTCCTAGTTATAAGCTGTGAATACCTGGCTTGAGCAGCTCTTGAGACAAACACATTGGACCAAAAATCTCCTCTTGCTCTAACACTCTTTTCCTTTGTTGCTGCAGATTTAGATCGCTTGGCAATAGAAGTAGACCCCTGCTTCATCTTCCTCTTCTTAACCGTGTGACGTGCAATCTGCTCCTGCACAAAGATTTCCTCAAACCCGTAATCCTCAGAATCCGAAGCAACTCCTTTGCCCTTATCTTAAACCTCTTCTTCCTCATTGTCAGAGACATCTTTATCAACAAGAACAGGTTCCGATTTATCCTCTGTGGAATCTTCACCTCCTACCGAATCGATTTGAGCATTACCATCGGATTGATCGACAAAGTGAGGTTGATCCTCATTACTACTCGATTCATCAATCAACTGAGGTCGATTACGCCTACCATCATCTCGAGTTTCCGTTGATTTCCTTCCACCTCTCACCATACCTCATCGAGTTGCTCTCACCATCTTTTTCAAATCGTCGATACACCCGAAGAAAACAAACACAAGACTTTTTTTTTTTCTTTTTTTTTCTTTTTTTTTTTTCCGATACTACCAAAGACAACACCAACACTCTCTTAACCTAAAAATTAAAACCCAAATAAACTGCAAATAAAACCGGTTTACTCAATTAAATAATTTCAAAACCCAGAAATTCTTTACACTCGTTCTTGACCAGCTTCAACCCAGAATCACATCTCACACACACCAATAGAATTCCTCAATGTTGCAAACTGATTAAAATCTAAAGCCTTTGTGAATATATCTGCTAGTTGATCTTCAGTATCAACATGATCAATCTGAACTTGCTTTCTCCCAACTAGTTCTCTGATAAAGTGATGTCTTACATCAATGTGCTTGGTTCTTGAGTGTTGAACTGGATTTTTAGAGATATCAATCGCAATTTTGTTATCACAATACACCTGTAACACTCCTAAATCCATACCATAGTCTGCTGACATCTGTTTCATCCATAATAATTGAGTACAACAACTCCCCATTGCTATATATTCTGATTCAGCTGTAGACATAGACACTGAATTTTGCTTCTTGGTTAACCATGCAATGAGATTATTACCCAGAAAGAAACATCCTCCACTAGTGCTTTTTCGATCTGTCACACTCCCTGCATAATCAGCATCACAATATCCAACTAAACCTTGATTTGAGCCTTTAGAATACCAAATTCCAAAATCAATAGTCCCTTTTACATACTTAATGATCCGTTTGACTGCTTGTATGTGTGATTGTTTTGGATTCGATTGATATCTTGCACACATTCCAACATTGAAACTCAAATTAGGTCTACTAGCAGTAAGATACAACAAACTCCCAATCATTCCCCTATACTGCTTGACATCCACTTCCTTTCCATCAATGTCTTTTGACAATTTCAAAGATATGCTCATAGGTATCTTGGCTTCTTTACACTTATCCATCTTAAATTTCTTCAGGAGTTGTCTTGCATAGGTACTTTGTGAAATAAAAATATCTCGATCTGACTGTGTAATTTGCAACCCGAGAAAATACTTCAATTCTCCAACAAGACTCATCTCAAATTCTTGCGTCATACTACTCACAAACCTATTCACCAGCTCTTTTGAAGTGCTTCAAAAGATAATGTCATCAACATAAATTTGAACCATCATAATGTCATCATCTTGTTCCAAGATAAACAGAGTTTTGTCCACACTCCCTCTAATATAGTTCTGTTCCATAAGAAAGCTAGTCAGCCTTTCATACCAAGCTCTTGGAGCTTGCTTCAATTCATAAAGAGCTTTCTTTAGCTTATACACATACTCAGGCCTAATTGGATCTTCAAAACCTTTGGGTTGTTCAACATATACTTCTTCTTGTAAGATCCCATTTAAGAAAGCACTCTTCACATCCATCTGAAACACCTTGAAGTTCAGAATGCAAGCCATTCCTAGAAACAATCTAATTGACTCAAGTCTTGCTACTGGTGCAAAAGTTTCTTCAAAATTAACACCTTCGATCTGTGTATACCCCTGAGCAACCAATCTTGCTTTGTTGCGAACCACTACACCACTCTCATCAGTTTTATTCTTGAAAATCCACTTAGTACCAATGATATTCACATCTATTGGCCTACTAACCAGTTCCCAAACATCATTACGCTCAAACTGTTCCAATTCTTCTTCCATGGCTATAATCCAAAAATCATCTTGAACAGCTTCTATATGATTCTTTGGTTCGATCATTGATACAAAACACTCATAGAAAACAGTTTCTAGAGTTGTCAAGTAACTTGTCATCTTCTTAAAGTCAATCTGCACTCCTCGAGTCTTCATTTTCTCATTTAAGTCACCAATAACATCAGATGCAGAATGATTCTTATGAACTTGTTGTACTTCTTCTGGTTTTGTAACAGGAATGTCTAACTCAGAAACTTCATTGTGTGCTTTAGTGATGCTTACCTGTTCTGAATCACTATCTGAATCATCATCTTGTACAGCTACAGATTGATCGTCAAAAACTACATTCACTGATTCCATGATTAAACCTGTACGCCTGTTGTAGACTCTGAATGCTGTAATACTCTCGGCATAACCCAAAAACATGCCTTCATCACTTTTGGAGTCGAATTTTCCAAGATAATCTTTGTCCTTTAAGATATAACATTTGCATCCAAACACATGGAAGTAACTCAGATTTGGTTCTTTGCCTCTCCACAACTCATAGGGTGTTTTTGTAGTATCTCTTCGGACATAAACTCTGTTAACACGCAGTGTTCAATGATTCAGCCCAGAATTTCTTAGGAACTTGATTTCCATGTATCATTGCTCTTGCCATTTCCTGAAGAGTTCTATTCTTTCTTTCTACTACTCCATTCTGTTCTGGAGTCCTTGGTGCTGAAAATTGATGTGCAATCCCAGGTTGTTCACAAAACTCCTTCATAGCCTCATTTTGAAATTCTCCACCATGATCACTTCGAATTTTCTTGATTCCTCCTCGTTCATTAAGTAGTTGCAAAGCTAAATCTTGAAACTGTCTATTGTATATGACTTCTCACGAATAAAGCGAACCCAAGTGTATCTGGAGTAATCATCAACTAAAACAAACACATATTTCTTTCCTGCTAGGCTTTCCACTTGCATTGGTCCCATTAAATCCATGTGAAACAGATCCAGAGCTGATTTTTACTGAACATATGGAACCTTTTTGTGCTGAATTTTGACTTGCTTTCCCTAATTACACGGCCCACACACCATATTGTCTTCTCCTTTAAGCTTAGGCAATCCTCAAATTATATCTTTATTCACAAGAGTAGCAAGATTTCTTGTATTCATATGTCCAAGTCGTTGATGCCATAGATCTATACTCCCTCGAGCACTGTAGCATTTGATTGAATGTTTCTCCCACATGTAACAATTATTCCCAGATCTTACACCATATAACTTGACATTACCCGACTCATCCAGTGCTTTGCAATCAACTTTTGTGAATAAAACTGACAATCCTTCGTCACAGAGTTGACTAATGCTTATTAGATTTGCACGCAGTCCTTGAACTAGATAGACATTCACCAATTGTGGAAGCTCTGTATCACGTGCTGTACCTTTGCCTTGTATGAAGCCATGACTTCCATCTCCAAATGTTACTGTAGCTTCTTTCAATTTCTTAATATTCTGTAAATTACTCTTGGTTCCAGTCATATGTCTTGAGCAACCGCTGTCAAAAGACCAAGGCTCTGTGTCTTCTTGTTCTTCAGTAATCATAGCCATATCGCAGATTGGTTCCGTTTCTTCTTGTTCTTCAGTAATCATGGCCATATTGCATCTAAACCCTGATCCAAAAGCTACCATTGAACCCAATTGATATAGATCAGTTTTTTTCATCCAAACTTGTCTTCTAACTCCATTCCAGAAAATTCTTCCTTGTTGCTTTAAGGTACAGACTTTCTGCCAATATTTGTAACAAAAACGTTTGTAGTGACCAATTTTTCCACAAAAGTAACAACTCAAAGATCCATTAGAAACACCATAAGATGTCTCCTTCTCAGATTGATAGGTTTCAGCAGGTACAAATTTGGTTGTCTGTGATTTAGCTCCTTTGTTCTCATTAAAGCCTAAACCTCTATGAGTCTTTTCAGTTCTCCCATAGCTCAAAATTTTGTCAAGTTGCTTTGTTCCTGCAAACATATGAATCTTCCTATGTTGTTGATCTAATTCAGATTGTAGCTCTGTAGATTTTTTTCTTTCTTTAAGTAGCTCTTCTTCAAGCTTGTCTGCTTTTGCCGATAAGACCAACTTCTCTTTCATCAGATCTAGCGAATCTTTAGCTAGCTTTTTCTCATCCACCAATTCATTTTGTAAGGAGATAACAAGTGCTTCAAAACGAAGTTTTTCAGTTATCAAACCTTGATTTTCCTTTCCTAGAGAGTATTTCGCCACGAAGTATTTCGCACTTCTTTGTAACTCTGAACAATTTCAAGAACTTCTTCTCCTTCTGATTCTGAATCAGTTACTTCTTCCCCATTCTCAAATTCAGTGATTCCCACCATAGCCACTAAATTAATGAGTTCTTCTTCGCTGCTGCTATCACTATCTGATTCATTCTCAATGCTAATCATAGACTTTAGAGTTACTTACACATTCCTCATGTGTGTGTCCAGTACCTTTATAGATTGTGCAATTGGCATCTCGTAACTTGACTGTTGGGCACTCTCGAATAAAATGACCATATCCCTTACATTCATAACACTGCATATTAGCCTTTTTGTCATCACTTGTCTTTTTGAATGAATTATTCTTCTTTCGACCTTGACCTTGTTCTATCCTTCTTAAAGCTCGATCAAATCTTCTTACCAACAGGCTCACAACATCTTCTTCTCCTTGATCAGTTACGTCTTTACTTACTGCTAGTGCTATTCCTTTTGGTTTCTTAATTCCACTAAGTTCCACCTCGTGTGCCTGTAGCATTCCGACCACTTCACCATAACTGAGATTATCTAAATCTTGAGAGACCGTTAAAGCTGTTTTGTATTCCATGAACCTAGATGGAAGACACCTCAAAAAAATTTTGACTAACTTTTGATCCTTATAAGTCTTCCCAAGAGTTAAGGCTTCTTGTGCTAGAGCACTCAACTTTGAACTAAAGTCTGAAATTGATTCATGTTCCTCCATCTTTAGATTCTCAAATCTAGAAGCCAACATATCATTTCTTGAACTCTGCACTTTTGTTGTACCTTCATAATGAATTTGAAGGATATCCCATGCTTCTTTAGCAGTTTCACATCCTTGAATCAACTCAAACTGTTTTCTCCCAACACTGCAATGAATAGCACTTAAAGCTCTTGAGTTGAATTTTGATCTCTTTTGTTCTTCATCAGTCCAGTCTGCCTCAGGTTTGGGAATTCGCTTGCCTGACTCATCCTTGATCGTCGGTTCCTCCCACCTTTCTAGAACAGTCTTCCAAGCAAGACGATCAATCCCTCCTATGATGGATTTGATCCTCGACTTCCAAAACCCATAGTTTCCATCATCCAAGATGACTTTGTTGTTGTTGATCAGATCTCCGTAGCTCTCCATCTTGTCCGCAGAATCTCACCTGTAGTAATCCGAACAAGTGTTGCTCTGATACCAATTGAAAGTGTGAGAACTTAAGATCTGAACAATGAAACAATGATTTCTTTAAATTCTCTTTTGATTAATAGAAAATCTGTTTGCAAGTTTGTTCTAAACAATTTTCTAATCTCTCTTTAAAGAAATCTCACGCTCTCTCTAAGTTCTTAGCTCTTTTCTTTTCTTAAAGACTAAAACTTAGTAGATAGGATAACTTTCTCTTGTTTGTGCTAAGGCTTACAAACAGCCTTTGCACCCTATTTATAGAACTAGGCCTTTGCCATCCAATAGGCAATCTACCTATTCTAATTCTAGTAGGAATTGGACAATTTCATTTTTCTTTATGATTTAGGAAATTTCCCTCTTTCTTCATGTTTACATTCCTATTGTAAACATGAAGCTTCTTCAACCTTCTAGGTAGCTTCTTGGGCCTTCCAATCCTTTGTAAGATTTCTTGCTTGTTAAACGCCGACATACATTACTAGATGCTCTGTTCTTGTACCAGTATACTGCTCCTCTGAAGTAGTTCATCCTTTTGAACAAATGTTACATTTTCACCGTAGTGCTCTGTTGCCCCTGCCACAGTGAGAGAAAAAAAAAAAGAAGCATTGGCCTATGACATCCAATTTGGAAAAAATATTAAATGGTATACTTATTAGTTTTATATAGTTTATTGCTAACAAAAATATTTAAATATCAAATTTAGGTTTACAAGTTTTAATGATGAAGACTATATGCTAATAAAGAGAAGCAAAATATGGGCTTGTACAGTCCAGATATAGACATCTAATATGCTAATTAACTTAGCAAAAGATAAAAACAAGCATAGATTATTGAACAATTAGAGTAAACAAGCATAGTTTGTTTTAACTTTTTTTTTTTTCCAAACCTTTATGTACAAGGTAAAATTACTCAGGTTGTTACTTTGATTTTTTTTACTCTGCTTTCTTCGAAAAAAAAATTACCCAATTTTTCTTCAAAATTGCAAGTAACCGTTAGATTTTATAAAGTTTTGTGAAACTTAGGTTAAAATTGCTGATTTTGAAATTTTGATTAACGATTTGGTCGACAAAAATTGAATTTTCTTTTTACAACTATATAATTTTGTTTGCTAATTCGATCTTTCAAGTACAATTGTATTCTTTTTCATTGATGTTTTTCTTAAATTGGACTAGGGCATTTTATTTTATATCGCTTATGTGATACTCTGTTATTCGTTGAATGTTGACACTTGACACGACTCTCTTGCAACTTCATGAATAGACCCTTCTAAGCTGATCATAGGTTGTAGCTGAGAACACATATACTCATTTATAGCACTTTTGAAAAAAAAAACTTTGGATCTGCTTTTTTTTTTTCTTTTTCGTGCAAACAATTCTCCATATATATATCTCTAGCAATATAGCTTCATCATGATTATTAATTACATCCCATTATCAACAAATCCTGGGGAATATGAATCTCAATCTTTGAGCTTGGTAGACTTATATGGGGAAAGACTCGACCTTTCCCATTCTTCAATTTTGGGCAAAAGTCTGACAAATTAGTTGATTCTACCGCATTTTATTTTAAACTGTTCTATTCTACCACATAACAAAACATATTTTCAATTTTACCATAAATGATACTTAAAAATACAATAATAGTCTTAGGATTATGAACGAGAATTTTGTTCTTTTATAACACTAGTCAAACTTGTTATGTGGAATTGTTGAAAGAGAAAGAAAAAAAAAAAGCAATAATGCCAAATGATGTAACGTTGAAGGATTTTGACAGAGGTGAGTGCATTAATGATGGACCATCATAAAATAGATTTTGTAAAGAAATTAAACTAAATTTATCTAAAATATTAAGAATTCTATAAATTAAATATGTTTCTTGGTTTACATAACTCATAGAGTAAATGCGGGAGTAGACAAAATTGGACTCATGGACAAGATGTATATTAACTTGTCCATTATCTAGAACATGTCTATTTGTTAAGCATGTTGACTATGGACAAGTTGTAAATGAAACATATCCATTAAACGTGTTATTTTTATAAAGATTATGAAGATATGAACTTCTCCATAAGGTAAATGAACTTGTCCATAAGATAAATAATTAAATAAATATTTTTTAAAAATAAGTTGGGAAAGTTTCGAATTTTTCTATTTGGCAGATTTTATTGAATTTTTCTTCATTTGACAAGTTATGTCTTCGTCTGTATACATATGTATGTGGTGGACAAGCGTTCTCATTTGCTTCGTGGACAAGTCGTGTAGACAAGAAATGAAGAAACCAAATGTGAAGAGTCTCTTGATAAATAAAAGATTAATTGTTTTGTTTTCATTTGTGAGCGGCTACTTTAATTGATACTGGTCTTACACAAAAAAAGTGGAGGATGTGACAATTATTTTCAAGTGCTCTTTTTTTTTAATTGTCAGTTGTAATAAATGAGGAGGAGAGATATTGAAAGAATAAGATAGAACAACTCTAGAGGGCTATATGCATTTTTCTACCTATGAGTTATGGTATTGCTCGAAAGGAGTAAATGAATGTGGTAGAAGGCACAAGTTTAAATTTAGAATGTGGAAGATTCCTTAGATTTCTCTAAATAGTAAATAGTAATGATCAAGGATTTATGAACTAGGATCGCTAGTTATATAAACTTTGAACACAATGACCTACAACATATATGGTAAGTCGAATCGTTTGGTTAATTTTTCTTCGAGCCCTTACGATTCCATGCATTGCAATTAGCCCTGGGCGTTCGGATTTTCGGTTCGGATCGGAGCGGATTTTTCATATTTCGGATTTTTTGGATTTATAATTCTAAAATCCATTCGGATATTTTCAAATTTCAGATTTGGATCGGATTCGGTTATCCAAATTACTCAAAAATCTAAAATTTTGTGTCCAAATCTATTCAAACTACTTGAAATGAACCAAAATATTTAAAAATTACGCTTACTTTTTACCTAAATATACTCAAAAATAGTTGTAATACATGAAAATATTTAAAATATCTAAAATTTTAAACTTTTAGACACCTAAGTTATTACAACTTATATGTATTTATATTTTGGGCATGTTCAGATATTCATTCGGATTTCGGTTTGGATCGGGTTCGGATTCAGATTTTCGGATCCTTAAATTTAGAATCCGTTCGGATATTTCAAAATTTTTGGTTCGGATCGGATCGGATTTTTAGGCTCGGATTCGGTTCAATACCTGTCGTTAAGAACCCCACTACAAACTCCGAATCCACCTCTAACTCCAGCCGAGCAATCTTCTTCCCCCATACAATGTACAACCCATAATACACCCCCATAACTCTGCCAATGTTGCCGAACAAACCACGATGTCTACCACAAAACCACTGCACTAATTGCTAGTTGTGTCCCGTAAGACTCCTCCAGCCGCAGCTAGCTCCAGGTTCCCCCTAGATGCACCATCCGTATTTAGCCTTATCCAACCCACCCCTGGCGGCTTCCAAGATATTATTTTGTCAACCCTACCAACGGATACCCTCGTATTTTTGGCCAGCTTGTGAGCTTGACTCACTTCCGCAGCTGAATCCTTCACAAAATTTAATCGGTTCCTACGCTTTCCAACCGCCCCAAACACATACCCACAACGTCACTTCCATGCCCACCAAACTTCCATAGAAAACATAGTTGGCCACTCACTCCCTGCCACTTCATCCTTCCCAGCCAAGTTACCGTAGAGCCACTTGGTGAAGAAAGCTTGTCTCCTACTAGCCGGCATAATGCGATTCCAAATACCTATAATAGATGGACAATCACACAATACATGAAGTATCGTCTCCTCCCCCACTTTTATATAATTGACACACACTAAGGTCTCCTAGATGACGACGATGATTTTCCATGAGGAGCTTCTGTCCCCACTAACAACGAATAAGCAGACTTAACCATGAAACACCCATCCGTTGTCTCCCCCATGATAGTCTATTCGACGCTCCCGTGAAATTGTCATGAACCATCACTGCTAAATCTAGTCGCAGGCTTGATGTAGTATAAGAAAGTATGCTATCCAGATTCTGTTCCGATCCATCCCTCTATACTCGAACCTCATCATACCCAACCAACAAATCTACGACCATCCTATCCATTAATGGCTTGTTTGTTAACCATTTATCAGTCTATAATTTTATTTCCCGACCAATACCGAGAATCGATCTTGTTCCTCGCAACATAACATCTTTCAGTCCGCCTTTCACACTTTGCCATATAGAAGATGCTGGTCTTTTAGCACCCGACCAATTCCGACAGAAAATCCTTTCCCATAAGCTTGTTTGATCCGTCAACATTCTCTAGTCCAACTTAGCCAGTAGAGCTTTATTCATTTGTTGTGATTCCCTAATACCAGGCTCTTCCTCACATCGTGGTCGACAAACTCTATCCCAGGTGACCAAGTGCTGCTTTCTTTTCTCCGGTGTACTCCCCCACAAGAATGACCTTGACACCCTTTCCATAATATTGACTTAGGTAGCGAGATCGTACTCATTGTATGCATTAGAGTAGAAGATAACACCAAATTTGTCAAAGTTAATTGTCCCGCAAGGTTCAAAAAACGATCCCTCCAACCTTCTAACTTAGAGGACACCTTTTCGAGTACCTCGCCAAATGTTTCTTTGTAAATCTTCTTTTGGAGCACGGGCATCCCCAAATACTTCCCCAAATCGACAGTTGCTTTTATCCCACTTACCTCACTAATCTCCCATACCAGCTCCCAAGAGAGATTATCTGAAAAAAATATCTTAGACTTCTCTAAGCTGACTTTCTGGCCAGAAGCAATACAAAACTTTTCCAAAACGCAGCTTATAATCCTGATTTGAGATATAGACGCCTTAGAAAATAGTATCAAATCATCCGCAACACAAACATGAGAGGTGGGGGTCCTCCTCGAGACAGGCATATAGGCTTCCATTCTTTCGCATCAATATATTAATTTATCAAATGACATAGCCGTTCGAAACATAAAACAAAGAGGTATGGAAAAAACGAATCTCCTTATCGTAGTCCTTGAGCCGGTTTAAACGGTTTAGATTTCTCCCCATTCCAAAGAATCGACATCAAAGGTCCTTCAACACACTGTAAGATAAATCTCACCCATCTCTCTCCATATCCTCCAAAAAATCCACCGAATTCTATCATAAGCCTTATCTAAATCCAACTTTAAGAGCATCCACCTTTTTCATCCTTTTTTTTTTACGCATAGAGTGCACCGCCTCTTGCACTACTATAATAATATCTGTACTCAGCCTACCAGAGATAAATCTGGCCTATGCTGACCCAATAAGAGATCCAATCACCCGTTTTAAGCGTAAAACCATCGTTTTTGTAAGTATCTTGAACAACATGTTATATAGTGCTATGGGATAAAATTAAGGTATCTTCTCCGGTTTAGACACCATCACTATAAGGACCACAAGGGCGTCATTCGCTGTCGGAGGTAAGTTACCCGATTGATAACAGGATTTTTACCCACGGTATCAATTCCCTATGCAGTTGTAGTAGAAAGGGTTATCAATCCAAATAGTTATTATGCTAGCAGATGAGATATGATCAGAACTATGCAAGTCAAGCCAAGCAATAAATGGGTTTGATCTAGCAATCCAAAAATAATTAAAAGAGAATAAATAAACAGGAATCACATGATGCAAACGAGTACAGTATCGGGTGGAGTGATCGGGTAAAGAAGAAGAGTATGAACAGCTTGAAGGTGTATACGAAGCTGGTGATCGAGTACCAGTTCGGGTATGGGATCGAGTTATGAATAAAAATGTAAACAATCAAGATGCAAAAGCTCCTAAGGATGGGGTAATCGACTCCAAAGTGTTCCTGACCAGCACTACAAGAAAACAAGCGTTTAGCGACTCCAACAATCATCGCTAAACCGTCGCAAAACCCTACTTTGCGACTACTATGCGACTACTTCAGATAGTCGCTAAAAAATGGTCGCAAAATTTGGGTGTCTCAAAATGGTCGCAATTTTACTACGGAATTATGACTGCTCTTATAGTCGCTAATAAGCGACTCTTAACAGACTCTTTATATTAGGAAGCTTCGGTCGTAAAGGTAGTTACAAGTCAGTCGCAAGTTAGTGATTAAATTGTGTGACCATTTTCAGACTCCTTTCTGTCGTCGCAAAATAGTCCTCGTTTATTAGTAACCATTTTGCCACTAGTCTGATAATTTAATAGAAATAAATTTGGTCGCAATTTGGTGACATTTTAGCATATAATAAACCTGTTTTATTTATCAAATTTGGAATGAATGAAAATAAATTAAAATTGAAAACCAAATTACCACAAAAGATATCATAATCATTCATTAAACATAAAGTAAAAAGTCTCAAACAAGCAATTCATGTTTTTTTAAGAAAAGATAAAGTTTAGAACTTGGAGTAAGTGGAGAAAGGGGATGTGGTGGCTGGTGTTGTGGCTAACTCGGTGGCTGGTGAGTACCTGACACGGTGGCTGGTGGTATGTTGTCTTCAGGTGTGGAGTCTTCTGGTGTGGTTGCTGGTGTTGTTGCTGGTACTCTTGGTCGCAAGGAAGCAATAATAGTATCATATGCTGGATCTTTCTCTTTCACGTAGATGAGAAGCTCTTGATGCTCCTTCTCACGTCGGGCATTCTCAGCATCAAGATGAGCTATCTTCTTACGAAGTTGTTCATGAAGCTCGAGAAGTGATGGTGGAGAAGATTCTGCATAGCTTTCCTTCCTTTTCCCTTTCCTTAGTGTCTCAACAAGAGATCCAAGACCAAAAAGGTTTTCCTTCTCATCTGTTTGAGTACACTAAAACAAATAAAAACATCAAGGTTAGAAACAAGTCTTAAGAAATCAAAAAGCTCAGCAAATAAAGAAACCATGCGGATTAAGAAAATTAAAATATGGATTAAGAAAGGAAAATACTCATTCTTTTCACCAAAATAAAGAAAGTTACCATTAAGAATAATCATACACACTCATCAAAATAAAGAAACTAAGGAGTTACCTGAAGAAAGATTTCATTCTTTTCATCAATGCTGAGAGTACGATGAGTTGAACGTTCAGAAGAATTCCCTGAATTTTCTGGACCATCATCGTCCACTTCACACAGTCTCTCCGCTAATGTTTTCTCATAAGTCTCAGCTACTTGTTTAGCTTTTTGATCAACAAACGATCCGTCAGCTCGAGTATGTGTCTTCATGAACACTTCGGCAAATGATACCAGACGGCCCAATTCTTCTTCCTACAAAGAAATTGTGAAATGTTAAAATCATGGAAACCAAGTGTTTATAGTGTTATAATCATGGAAGCAAGGTGTTCAAGGTGTTAAAATCATGGAAGCAATGTTAAATTACCATTTCTTGATGAACTTGCACATATGACTTCTGACCGGCAAGGTGTTTGTGGACTCCAAGACCACCACGATCGGAGTTTCTGCACTGCGAGGCATTTGAGCTCCTCTCCATTACATCAGGTTCGTTCCAATGATCACACATCTCAGCCCACAGTTCTACACTGGTGATCCAAACAGGTTGTTTACCACTGTTTTTAGCTTGACTAACAATGCCTTTCATTCGCTTCTTGGCTATCTTTAAGAACCCCTCTCTAACAAGCTCAGTAATCCCAGTATCCCAATAGAACTTCCGCTACATATTACAATTGAGTTAAGTTAGTGATGATACTAAGTCAGTTATGAGAGATAATAAAACTTTGAAAGCTATAAGACATTACCGCAAATGTCCTGAAATATCTCTCTTGAATGGGTCTAGGAGTAACCTTCCAGCTGTAGTAAGGACTATTGAATTTCCTTCTAAATATTCCAGAGATCACCCGAGAAATTTTTCCTTTGTGTCTGTTAAACCTGTCACAAAACAAACACAATCAGTCTTAACCAATACAAAGTAACACAATCAGTCTTATCGAAACAATCAAACACAACCTCTAACTTAATCAACAAAACAAACAATCTCATTCTCAAAACAAACAGTCAATCTCAACCTACCAAACAATAAAACACAACCTCTAACTTAATCAAACAAAGCAGTCTTAACCAATACAAAGTAACATAATCAGTCTTAACGAAACAATCAAACACAACCTCAAACTTAATCAACAAAACAAACAATCTCAATCTCAAAACAAACAGTCAATCTCAACCTACCAAACAATAAAACACAACCTCTTACTTAATCAAACAAAGCAGTCTTTCACTAAACTTAATCAAACAAAAACAGAGTCTCAACCTAAATCTAAGAGCAAAAATAAATTACCATAGAGTCTCAACGCCGGGGATGGGATCTACAGACAGAACTGGGAGATGTTGTCGGCCTGGAAGAGCTAGCATAAGATCTAACAAAGCTTGGTAGTCTTGTTCGGCTGGATTAGGAATAGGGTTTTCTTCTTCGGCAGGATTGGGATTAGGGTTTTCTTCTTCATAATCCTCTTCCATGTTTAGGTCTTGTTGTTCTTGTATGAGTGGAGAACAGGAGGCGGTGGTTGAGGAGCAAGAACCGGTGCTTCAGAAACAACCCGCGGTGGTTGAGAACCAACCCGCGGTGGTTGAGAACCAACCCGCGGTGGTTGAGAACCAACCCGCGGTGGGGGAGAAGCAACCCGCGGTGGTGGAGAAGCAATCCGCGGTGGTTGAGAAGCAGGAGGCGATTGTTGTGTCCTCAGCGGAAACTGGGACAGCATAGTTCTATTTGAATTAGTCACGGACTGAGAGCCTGATGGATTCGAGGAATGAGACGACGTTCCGACACCACTTCGACCTCCGCGTGAAGTCGCACCATTGGAAGCCTGATTAACTGCGGCAGAACTGGGCTCCCTCGCACCATTGTAAACCCTAACACCTCTAGCGGATCTGCCTCCGCGACCCCTAACACCTCCAGCAGATTTGCCTCCGCGCCCCCTACCAGCCATTAGAGAGAGTTGAGAAAGATGAGAGATTTGAGAGAAGAAGAGGAGAGATTTGATCGATTGAGAGGACAAGAGGAGAGATTCGAGAGGAGAATGAAGAGAGAGAGTTGAAAGGTTTTCAGACACTTAGTCAAAATAGAAAGAGAGAAATAAGAGAAATTGTTGTGTTCTTTGCCTAGTAATTAACGAAGAGGAGTCGCAAAGTGGTCGCAAAAGCGACACATACTAAAAAAAGGGAGGAATATTACGCGCCTAAACCTTGGCAAAAAATAATAAAATGGTCAAATAGAGTAACACAATGGTCACATAAGGGTAGCAAAATCGTGGCAAATTTAGTAGCAAGATATTCGCAAAAAACAAGAGTCGCAAAGTTAGTAACAAGTTAGTCGCAACTTGTTACTCTATTGTGACTCTCCGACTTTAGTCACAATACAAATTTTTGGAATCTATCATTTTTGACCAGTTCTATTGATATCAAACAACAATATGGACTCATGATTGTTTTATAGAGTATATGGAATAGTTTATGACCTTTAAATATAGTTTTCATATCTTTTTTTTGCAATTTTCATAAAATTACAAACCTTGTTATGAAATAACATGTACTCTTTACAATGATTTACATATTATGAAATTTTTGTGTCTAAATAGTAAAATGGAAAGCTTTCACAAAGTTTATATGACTGATATTGATCAATTCAAAGTGAAAATGTGTATAGAAACATGTTAACATTTCTCTAATGTGAAATTTCAAATTCAACAAATCGAGAGTTGCTAAAGAGTCGCAAACCAGTATCTAATTCAGGTGTCAGACGCTAAACAGTCGCAAAAGAGTATCTAGCACAGGTGTTAGACGCTAAACAGTCGCAAAAGTAGTTGCACATTAATCGCAAAGTTAATAGCAAAATAGTCGCAAAAATCAAGAGTCGCAAAGTTAGTAACAAGTTAGTCGCAACTTGTTACTCTATTGTGACTCTCCGACTTTAGTCACAATACAAATTTTTGGAATCTATCATTTTTACATAATTCTATTGATATCAATCAACAATATGGACTCATGATTGTCTTATAGAGCATATGGAATAGTTTATGACCTTTAAATATTGTTTTCATATCTTTGTTTTGCAATTTTCATAAAATTACAAACCTTCTTATGAAATAACATGTACTCTTTACAATGATTTACATATTATGAAATTTTTGTGTCTAAATAGTAAAATGGAAAGCTTTCACAAAGTTTATATGACTGATATTGATCAATTCAAAGTGAAAATGTGTATAGAAACATGTTAACATTTCTCTAATGTGAAATTTCAAATTCAACAAATCGAGAGTTGCTAAAGAGTCGCAAACCAGTATCTAATTCAGGTGTTAGACGCTAAACAGTCGCAAAAGAGTATCTAGCACAGGTGTTAGACGCTAAACAGTCGCATAAGTAGTTGCACATTAGTCGCAAAGTTAATAGCAAAATAGTCGCAAAAATCAAGAGTTGCAAAGTTAGTAACAAGTTAGTCGCAACTTGTTACTCTATTGTGACTCTCCGACTTTAGTCACAATACAAATTTTTGGAATCTATCATTTTTACACAATTATATTGATATCAATCAACAATATGGACTCATGATTGTCTTATAGAGTATATGGAATAGTTTATGACCTTTAGATATTGTTTTCATATCTTTGTTTTGCAATTTTCATAAAATTACAAATCGTCTTATGAAATAACATGTACTCTTTACAATGATTTATATATTATGAAACTTTTGTGTCTAAATACTAAAATGGAAAGCTTTGACAAAGTTTATATGACTGATATTGATCAATTCAAAGTGGAAATGTGTATAGAAACATGTTAACATTTCTCTAATGTGAAATTTCAAATTCAACAAATCGAGAGTTGCTAAGGAGTCGCAAACCAGTATCTAATTCAGGTGTTAGACGCTAAACAGTCGCAAAAGTAGTTGCAAATAAGTCGCACATGTCGTAGCACCTTCATCGCAAAAAATAGGAGTTAGCAAGATATCGATAAATAAACTTGTGACCGGAGTATACGTTGCAAAATCGATGCTAATTTGTGACTCTTTGTTTTTTATAAATTACTGTCACTGAACAGTCTCAAAATGTGATTGTTTTGTGACTATAATGTTTCCGTCGTAAATGTGCGACTGTTTTGCTTCTTCTATAAATTTAGTCAGAAAACAGTCGTAAATGAATCGCTAAGTGGTCGCTATTTATTGCGACTGAATAAAGAGTCACAATTGGTAGTCGCTAAACGCAGGTTTTCTTGTAGTGCAGTATGGATGTCCTACATGCCTCAAGCAAATATTCCCTAGACAATGAATCTGTAAAATCTTGTTAAAACACTCTCGTGATAGAAACAATCAACCTTGATCACTCCCCTACCCAACTCTCGTTGGAGAAACATGACCAAGTAGGCAATACAAACCGATTCATTATTGTCAATAAACTCCTTACACATCTAATCTCTTAGGCTAAGTGAGTAAATCTCTAGCATTGATTGATTCAAGCATTACAACTACATCTCTTGATGGCAAAACACCCTAGACCTAATCTCAACCTCTCGGTCTATTGATAGCATTAAGAACACCAATCTAGAAAGGAATTTCTAAAACATAAACAACCAAGCTAAGACATCCTAACCGATCAAGAACACATAATTGTCTATCCCATCCCTAGAAACTTTGTTTCACTACTCAGATCTCATTGCAGAAAACATAAAAGCATAGATAAACAAAAATTTCATTGTATTGAAAAATAAGATAGAAGTAAAAGAGTACAGAGTAGAAAATCTAAAAGGATAGCAAAGAAATGTAAAATAAATCCTAACAAAGTGGAAAAAGTGTTTGAGTCACTCAAGATCTCTCTCAGAAGCTCTCGCTCTCTGTGTTGAGTGTCTGCGGCGTGCTTGGGCGAGAGGAAGAAGAGGGGGTTTATATATGGAAACCCTTTTAACTTAGCTTCCCAGTCCTGCCTGAGGGTCTGCTCGATGGGGTGCACGAGGATATGGTCGGGTTGTTCCTCGGGTAGGTCTTCGAGTTGTTCTTCCCTCTCGTGGATCCTCCTCAATCGGGTTAGGGTTTGGACTGTTCTTCCTGCTCAATAGCTCCTTCGGGTATATGCTCGGGTTTCACCTTGTTTCTCCCCATTTTATGCTCTAAAGCACATGTTTTCATCTAAAATGTGCAAATGCAAGAATGCAACACCCTAAGGGCATATTCATTGGTCATACTCATCTGTGTGTCTTAAGCTTTTATTAAGATTAAAAATAATATTAATCTATGTTTTGATCCTCATGCTATTGTTTTAATTTTTCCCCCCCCTCCCATTAGTCATCCTTAAACATGGGTGTCTTATATAAATTTTATTAAAATTGTGTTCCATTGCTAATAAAACATAAAACGAACACACACATGTTTTGTTTCACAAAAAAAAGGACATAACACAACATAACATAACATAACATAACACAAACCTAACATAACAAAACATAAAGCTGAGATTTTTGTTCTATTGCTAATAAAACATAAAACGAACACACATGTTTTGTTTCACAAAAAAAAAAGACATAACACAACATAACATAACATAACACAAACCTAGCGATTGTTCCATTACCAATCAAGACAACATCTTCTTGCGGAGTCCATCTGTGTCTAGCTTCTCTTGTGTTATCATCTAGGTCTTGTACATCTTGTGAACTGAACTGAGGGATAGATGATGAGCTTATTTGAATAGGAGGAGAAAAAGAAGGAAGAGATTCTGGATTATTCATCTCTTGTTGGCTATTCAAGAGGTTGGTAAAGTTTTGAGTTAAACTATAAGAATTGCTAGAACCCATAGCCTAATCTATATGAAATATGGAGAAAAGAAGAATTGGTTTGGTGGATAGAGAACAACAAGTGGCATATATAGAGTTCAAGCGTTAAAGTGTTTCTAGTGTTTGGTTGTTGTGTTTATGGTAAAGTGGTTAGGTAAGGTTCAACTGTTTGTTGTGTTTAAGTGTAACATAACACACAACTACCTAGCATTGAGTTTAAGCACTTACTCGACAATAAGTGCTTAACTATTACAACTACCAAGCCATTAGTGTTTAAAGTGTGACAAAACAAGCTATCAATGTCAACAACCAAACAAGAGTTAAACAAAGACTTAGACTATGTGCAATGGGGCTGTTGAATTTCAAATTCAACAGTTGAATCTCCACAATGAAGGTGTTGAAAAATCTAAAATGTCGATGTGGATTCATCGCTATTGAATAAATTCAACAGGTTGAAATTTTTTTTGTTGGGACCGCATATGCCACATGTCAGAAGGTCACTGGGGTGTGTATTTCAAACAAATGCTGAGCGACTGAAAGTTTTTTTTTTGTTTTTATTTTTATTTTATTTTTTATGATTAGGACACTTGTTAAATTGTAATTCTCTGTCATGATTTTGAAGATTTTTATCTCATCCTATCTATTTAGGATCAATTATTATACAACAAACATTTTTTTTATTATAAAAATTATATCAAAATTCATAACTTTTTAAACTTTATAAATAGACACTTGGTTCATTTAATTCGGACACATAAAAAAAATATAATTTCTACCATTATTTTCTTATTATTCTCCAATAAACTCTTGTTTTCCATCATTTGTTTTTTTTTTTTGAAATGGATTCTAACAATAATCCTACTCAAAATTCTAGAAACCATTCTCGACCGAGCTGTTACCTGCATTTGAAAATCATGTGCGAGCTAGATCTGAGTTACGTGATTCAAGTGGGCATCATGAATTGCAAGCAGATCTAGTCAAACACATCTGGGCAAAATTTGGAATGTTCCGAGATTAAAAAAAATTGTATGTCTTTGTGTGTTGTGTGATTTAAGAGTTTTCTTGTTTGTAAGTTTAGTCGCATGTATTATTGAAGTTATGTCTGTTTATTATTGATTGTGTTGTGTGTTTGTATCATATTGTATTTGAAGTTTTTTGTAATTTTAGTTCTTTTAATTATATTAATTTTTTTTTATTAATTCAAAAAGTTGAGTTGAGAACATAAAATCTTTATAAAAAATAATGTCACTTTTAGTTAATTTAATTTTATATTTAATTTAATTTTAGTTGATATTTCAAAATTAATCTAATTGTTATTAATATGCACTCACAAAAATAAAAATGTATATAAAAATATGAAATAAAAATTTTGGGGTAGAATGTTGAATTTTATTAAACAAAACCATTGTAGTCTTAAAAATTTTAATGGGTGTTGAATGATTATGTGGAGGAAAGAAAATATGAGGTGGAGTGTTAAAAAGTGAAAAAGTAGGATGTTGAATAAATTTACCATTGCACATAGTCTTACAAGGTAACCAAAACAAGAGGCGAATCAAGACTGTTTTAACTAAGTTTTGTACAATGTAACCGCAATGTTATGAGGCCAACAACTAAAACCAAAACGTCCACAAAACACAATGTAAGACTTTCTGTTTCTTGTTTATAGTTTTGACAATTTAATTCCCTAAATTTTGTTCTAGCAAGCAATATAATTCAACCAACAACTTAATAAACCTCTTCTTATGTTTAAGAATTGTAAGAAGAGAAGCAAAGCTGAAGCTGAAATAGATACAAGTCTGAGGAATAACAAACCTTCGACTAAGAAACCCACTCCAATGGCTTCAGTCCCATCGAAACTTGACATTCGTAGCCTCCAATTCTCCAACTGCAAGTCATTTTATAGCTCTCACGGATCATCTAAAAACAAACCCTATAAACCTCCCAAAAACAATTCAAACATAGAAGCTCCGAAAATTACAAAATTGGATAAGTAATTTGAGTGAGACTCACCAAAAGCTTTTGCTGCTATAGACGTCGCCACCGCCATTGGAGCTCATTACTTCTGCTTTACAATCCCAATTTTCAATTTTTTTTCCTCACAAATCAAAAGATTAATACCCAAAATTAGCTCCTCAAAACCCAGATTACTCAAAATAGATTCTTGCAAAACAGATTCTACCCAAAACCTATTGAAACAAACAGATTCATATAGAAACCCAGATGTATGCGGACTTGTAGGAGCCAAAAATTATTCAGCAATTACTTTGTTTGTGTCAACCAAATCAGCTTCTTACCTAACAAAGAAGAACTAAGAGGAATCAGATATCAAAAGAAGTCGATGAGGAGACATCAATTTTGTCTGGAAATCGATGAGATCTTCGATTGGGTTGTGAATCAAGTTTTGTAAAAATCTGTTTTGCCTTCGAATTTTCGTTTGTATCGAAGGAGAGAGAAGCTTATGCAGAAATAAAGAAAACAACAAAAAAAAAAATAAAACAAAGGCAAGCAATACAATTTTGACACGTAAAGGGTCTGTGAGTGTCTAATTTGAGTTGTGCAGAGACACACAATCAACGAAATATAAAGAATAAAACTTTTCTTTTTATTGGTTTTATTATTAAAAAAACAAAAAGACATCCTTAGAGGATAACCGATGCGCTTGCTCTAAATAGCGTAAATGTGAATTCCTACAGTTAATGATCTAAAAATGCTAAGGTTAGAGTAAATAATGCAAAATATGGACAAAAAAGGATGCTTAAAACATGTAAATTAGAGAGTTAACACACCCCCAAAATTAAATTTTGTTAGTCCTCTAGCAAGGAAGTAGGAGGATGAGTTTTAAAAATGGGGACTCATAACCTTTTTGTGCTAGGCGAAGGATTCAAGCTATAGTCCTTAAAGATAGTTTAATGGTGCCAAGATCAATCGACATACTTACAAATATTTTTCCATTCTTATTACCATGCATTGATCTAGTTCAACCTCCAACTAAAAGTAAGGACTTGCAATTCCAAAGAACATCTCTTTCACATTCATTTAAGTGTTTGGCGAATTCTTGCAAATGAAAGGTGAATCAAGCTCAATCGGTTTCAAGAGTAAGGATTTTTGGTAGGGTGGTTTCAAACAATATCTTTGGGTGGTTATCTCTCAAAAGATGGAATGCTAGACAGTTGTGAAAACTATCTAAGATTGAGAACAATTAGGGCATACATAGCTTAACTCTTGATAATCTACCCTTTTCTCATTTTTTTTTTTTTTTTTATCAATCCCCCTAGAATAAAACTACCCACATCCTTGATTTTAACTCTTTTTTTTTTAATAATCACGAAGGTCTAAACTTTAAACATGTAGCTCTTTTTTTTTTTTTTTTTTTCAACCAAACTATAATAATGAAAATTGAACTCCAAGATTGGTGGCCCAAACAGGAGGATAAGAGTTTACAAAGGTGAATTCTGAAGGTAGAGATCGTGAAGATCGAGCTAGACAATAGGCCCTGACGTTGGCGTCTCGTGGAATCCTGGTGAGGGTGAAGGAGGTATAGGAACTTCGAAGCGGAGAGAAATCCTCCAACAGATTAGAAAAAGCAGGCCCATCTTCCGGTGTCTGCACCATCGCAATTAGCTCTACACTATCCGTTTCAAAAGCCTGACAATTGACTCCAGCCACCAGTAAAGACTCCATAGCCCAGATCAGCGCTTGTAGTTCTGCATGTAGAGGGGAAATTCTCCGACGGTGACTCCGTGCTCCCAGCAGGAGCGTTGTAAGCTCTCCACTGCAACACCACCAGCCCAGACCCTGGAAAGGGTCTGTCCCTTTCCAAGAACCATCAATTTGGCAACGGGAAGAGGAACCCCTGTCCTCCGAAAAAGACGGAGGATCCAGGTAATTCACTGAGTAAGACTTGGCCTCCTCCCACAATAATTTATCAGTAGCCGCTTGATTCAAAATATCAAGAGGTTCTACCTCAATACCCTGGAAAACCTTTTTATTCCTATCTTTCCAAATTGACCAAATAATCCAAGGTAGATGAATGCCTATATCTGAGATCCCGGATTGCGAAGACGCCCGCCAAAATATGAAATCTAAATTCACATAAATCGATGTGTATGGAAAACCCCACGGATCCATCCAAATAGGGGACAACTCCCAAATACATCGAGACCTAGGGCACTCAAAGAACGCATGGTTTATAGTTTCCACTACAGAATCGCATCTCTTACACACGGTATCACAACGGACACCCCGATGCGCGAGGCGTTTTAACACTGGAAGAGTACCTGCTCCAATCTGCCAAAAAAAGTGTTGGATCTTGGAGGGTACATCAAGTTTCCACGACTGTGCCCGCAAAGCCGTACACGTCAGCCCATACTCTACATCCATGTTTAATTCCCGAGCTAACCGATAACCTGATTTGACGGAATATTTCCCAGGTTTAGTAAAATGCCATATTAATCTATCCTATTGATAAGTTCTACTGACCGGCATACTCCGAATAAGTTGTATATCCCCCGGATCAAAAAACTCCTCCAAAGTAGGTAGATGCCAATCCTTAGTCTCTGGGTTAATTAAATGATTAACCATTAAACTCGGAAGCCACAATCGCCTTCGACCATTCGCCGGTCTAGGGTGAATATCCGGTATCCATGGATCACGCCAAACCGAAATGGAATTGCCGGAGCCTACCGCCCATCTCGCTCCCTGCTCCACTAACCCCTTGGTGGAATAAATACTTCTCCAAGCAAATGACGGATTATATGGTTTTTTGCCATAAGAGGATGTTTAGTCCTGAAATATCGACTTTTCATCACCCTAGCCATTAAAGACGTTGGATAGTGAATCTTTTTTTTTTTTTTTTTTTCTAGGAGAATAGCAAGATCTTTTTCTCTTTTTTTTTTTTTTTTTTTTACTAAGAGACTTAGAGCTAATTGAATCGAACCTTAGGGGCTTCCTTCTTTAATAATTTTTTTTTTCTCCACCCAACACCAGATAAACATGCTAACCACTTATCTTTCAAAACCGATTCTATTAGCTAGTCCAAATGATTTTAACTTAGCTAAATCAAGAGCCAGTTCTTTGTCGTTTTCAATACTCAAAAAACTGGCTAAATCATTAATAGGACTCAAGTTTTGGCTACCCTTGGATTGTGTTTGCATGCACAAGCAGATGACCGAGTGGTTACACGAAGATCAACCCGATCCAGGTGATCGAGTGATGGGTCTGGTGGGTGCTCGGGTTGTACCTGAAATGCAAAACAAACAAACACGAATGGAAACAAGTCAGCACCGAACCAAAGTGTATAATAGAACTTGATCTAGCAAGTGCTGAAATCCTAAATGTAGCAAATTAAACTCAACCAAATGGCAACGGCGCCAAATTGATAAGAGGATTTTCACCCAGAGTATCAATTCCCTATGCAGTTGTAGTATAAAAGGTTATCAATCCAAATGGTCGTTATGCTAGTAGATAGGATGCAATCAGAAACAAGCAAGTCAAGCCAAGCAATAGTGGGGGTTTTGTCTAACAATCCTAAGATAAGAAAAGAAAGAATATAAACAAGAAACCACACGACCTAAGCACTCGATGCAAGCATTCAAGTACAGGATCGGGTGGGGTGGTCGAATAAGCAAAGGAAGCATGAACAGCTCGAGGGGTTACACTAAGCAGGAGATCGAGTACCTGTTCGGGTAAGGGATCGAGTAAGAGATAAAAATGCAAACAATTAAAATGTGGAAGCTTCTAAGGATGGGGTAATCGACTCCTAAGTGTTCCTGACCAATACAGATATCTTACATGCCTCAAGAAAATATTACCTAGACAATGAATCTCTAAAACTTGTTAAAACACTATCGTGATAGAAACAATCAACCTTGATCACTCCCCTACCCAACTCTCGTTGGAAAAACATGACCAAGCAGGCAATACAAACCGATTCATTATTGTCAATAAACCCCTTACTCATTTAATCTCTTAGGCTAAGTGAGTAAATCTCTAGCATTGGTTGATTCAAGCATTACATCTACACCTCTCGATGGTAAAACACCCTAGATCTAATCTCACCCTCTCAGTTTATTGACAGCATTAAGAACACCAATCTAGAAGGGAACTTATAAAACATAAACAATCAAACTAAGACATCCTAACCGATCAAGAACACATAATCATCTATCCCATCCCAAGAAACTTTACTTCACTACTTGGAATTCATTGCAGAAAATATGAAAGCATAGATAAACGAAAATTGCATTGTATTAAAAGATAGAGTAGAAAATAAAGAGTATAGAGTAGAAATCTAAAGAGATAACAAAAAGATGTAAAATAAATCCTAACAAAAGTGGAAATGTGTTTGAGTCGCTCTAGATCTCTCTCAGAAGCTCTCGCTCTCTGGTTTGAGGGTCTGCGGCGTGCTAGGGCGAGAGGAAGAACAGGGGGGTTTTATATATGGAAACCCCTTTGACCTAGCCTCCCAGTCCTGCCCGAGGGTCTACTCAATGGGGTGCACGAGGATGAGGTCGGGTTACTCCTCGGATAGATCTTCGTGTTGTTCTTCCTGCTCTTGGATTCTCCTCAATCGGGTTGAGGTTCAGACTGTTCTTCCTGCTCGATGGCTCCTTCGGGTACATGTTAGGATTTGTCCTTGTTTTCCCCCACTTTAGGCTCTAAAACACCTGTTTTCATCCAAAGTATGCAAATGCAAGAATGCAACACCCTAAATGGCCTAAATGCAAATTCCTACAGTTAATGACCTAAAAATGCTAGGTAAGGGTAAAAACAATGCAAAATATGGAAAAAAAAATGCTTAAAACATGTAAATTAGAGAGTTATCAGATCTCCAAACTTAAATCTTACTAGTCCTCTAGCAAGGAAGTAGGAGGATGGGGACTCATAACCTTTTTATGCTAAGCGAAAGATTCAAGCTAAAGTCCTTAAAGATAGTTTAATGGTGCTAAGATCAATCAACATACTTACAAATATTTCTCTATGCTTATTACCATGCATCGATCTAGTTCAACCTCCAACTAAAAGTAAGGACTTGCAATTCCAAAGAACATCTCTTTCACATTCATTTAAGTGTTTGGCGAATTCTTGCAGATGGAAGGTGAATCAAGCTCAATCGGTTTCAAGGGTAAGGCTTTTTGGTATGGTAGTTTCAAACAAATTCTTTGGGTGGTTTTCTCTGAGAACAAGGGATGCTAGACAGTTGTGGAAACTATCTAAGATTGAGAACAATTAGGGCATACAAAGCCCTTTTCTCATTCATCTTTTTTTTTTTATATATCAAACCCCCTAAAATAAAACTACCCACAACCTTGATTTTAACTCTTTCTTTTTGTTATCCCTAAGTTCTAAACTTTAAACATATAGCTCTTTTTTTTTTTTTTTTTTCTCTTTCTTCCTTTGCTAAACTCCTAATATGTATGTTTTTTTTATTTTCTTTCTTTCTAGGAGACTATAGCAAAATCTTTTTTTTTTTTTACTAAGAGACTTAGAGCTACTTGATTCTTATCTTAGGGACTTCTTTTTTTTTGTTTTCTTTTTCTTAACCTAGCCCAAAATAAACATGCTAACCACCTATCTTTCAAAACCGATTCTATTAGCTAGTCTAAATGATTATAACTTAGCTAAATCAAGAGCCAGTTCTTTGTTGTTCTCAATACTCTCAAGGTTTCACAACCTATAACACAATGAAAAGGCCTCACTCAACAATTCACAACAAAGTTTGAAAGAAAGGTTTGGGTCAAGGGTAGGGAAAAACGAATCGGGTTAAACGAAAAGATTGGTAAAAATGGAGTGCTAACCCGAGTTTAGAGTTATCATGAGCAAGTATTCAAATTCCATAAGCAAGACAATTTAAGTTCAAGTTAAGTCCAATAATATAGAGATGATTCAATGTTCAAGCAAGTAGAGGAAGCATTCAAAAGACACAAGATTCTAAACAAAGATTTTTTCATATTTTTCAATGATTGATCTAGCAACAATGAACTGTGATTAAGGGCTATAACTTCAATTCTAAGGTTTGACTTTAAACAAATTGGTTTTAATCATTGTCCCCTAAAATGCATATGCAACAATCCTATATGAAGCAATCTAGACTCAATCCTGATATGTAAATGCAACTACATGAACACTCTTTTTTTTTTTTTTTTTAAATTTGAAATTTTTTTTGGGGGTTTTAATGCAAATAGATGTAGACTCAAATGAATAAAACTAGCATGCAAAAATTTGAAATAAGAAAATAAGAAAATAAGAAAATAAAACACAATGTTATATACATTCTCAGACCCTCCCCCAAACTTAAATTACACAGTCTCTTGTGTAAATAAATCTGAAAAAGAAGTCTGAGAATCACACAAAATGAAGCAAAATAAAATGCAATGGTATAAACAATGGTTTGGATGAAAGTGGTACCTCATGGGTTAGTGAAGAAGGACGCCACAACAGCTTCCATGCTTCCCAATGTACACTCAGGCTTGTTCTCAGCTCCAGTGGTTGCTGGATTTGGCTCATCTGTGAGCTCGTTGATGTGTGCGGACCTGTTGCTCGGACCAGCATCCGAGTCATGCATCGGGTAGGGCATCGAGTACCCCATCGGGTTAGGCATCAGATAGGCTCTAGCTCATTCAAATATCCCCTTAACACTTAATGTCTTTTATTCCTAGAATTCAATGAAACTAAAGAAAATAAATCAAAACAACAAAAAACTTAAGCCAAAGTTAGAAGGATACCTTTGGGACTTCCTCCCAAGTGAGCTTGTTTAAAGTCACTAAGCTTGACTTTTCTCCCTTCTCATGCTTTGGAAGATTCATAGAGAGAAGATGAAGTCCTCTCTAATCCCTGAGATTTCATTTTTCTTCTTTTTCCAGGGTTAATGCTAAAAGTGTTATTCCTCATCGTTATATGCAGCCCTTGCTTTGCTTTCTTTGAGGAAGAACCATTGACTTTCCCTTGAAGTTTTTTGATTTTCCCACTGATCTTCTTCACTGTAGTTGTCAACTCCCTCACAGAATCCTTGAGAATGTTAGTAGTTTGAAGTGCTGACAACCCATCAAATACAAGATTTCTTGACTCTAGCTGTTGGGGAGGCTTGGAGATTGAATCTGAGCATTCTGGGAGAGCTGGAGTGTGAACCGACCATGGACCCGAACATCAATGGGGTCGTCTTATGGGATCGTGCTCCCTATGGAGCTTCCTCAGATGCTGTGAAAATTTTAGTTTCTGGCCCATTTACACTCTTAAAGACTGCTGGCGCAGGTAGCTGATTTTTTTCTTGAATCCTGAAGGTATGTCCAACAATAGTTGGTTTCTTCTGCTCAAGTTCTTTAACTTTTGGCTTATCCTTCATTTCAGCATGTTCTAACAAAGGTTCATGATTCAAGACCATCATTACTGGCTTATCAATATAAGCCTTGTTCTTTTCAGCATTTGCTCTTTAAACCGGATTGTAAATGGCAAATGTGGCTGCTAGGGAGGAGGAATGAACTGAACTGGATTTTCAGGATCTTAAGCAATGACTCGATCAAGCACTCGACCATGTGCTCGACCATGTGTATGGTCGAGTGGTGTCTCAAGCTCAGTTCTCTTCTCATTCTACACTTCTGTTTGGAGAAAATCCTCCCCATCTTGGTTGTCACTGTCCACAGTGAGCTTTGTAGGTAGTTCTTTGAGAGATATAGCTTGGACAGTGGCAAACTCTGTGAGATTGTTAATTTCTGTCCCATTGAATGGTCCAGAAGAAGGATATGCACTCTTGCTCTCTAGGTTAAAGCTTCAATCTTGATATTAAGGGCACCATATATGCAGTCTATCTTGTTATTCATCTCTGTGATATTTTTACTTGTTTCCATAGCTCCTATAGCTTGACCTTGTAAGATTTGCTGAAGCATACTCTTCATCTCCTGATCTTGAGCAGGAGCCTGTTTGGGCATTTGTGGAGGATAATTTGGGACCATGAAATGCTCATCTTCACAAACAACATGTACTTGCTTCTGTTGGGTTAGAAGGAGTTTATCCAGCTTCTCAAGCTTCTCATTTAAGGCTTTTAGTTCCTTTCTATGCCCTTACTCAAAATCAATACCGCCCCTTAAGTTGGAATCATATTCCTCACTGTAATTTCCATTGCACTGAGCAAGATTCTCTACTAATTCCCAACCTTCAGCGACATCTCTATTCATGAAACTTCCATTGGAGGTTGTGTCTAGAAGTATTCTGATACTGGGAATAACACCTCTATACAAAGTACTCAACAAAGATGCATTGTTAAATCCATGATGTGGGCATTGTCTCTGGTAGCTTTTGAAGCGCTCCCATGCTTCACTGAAAGACTCGTCTTTCTGTTGGAGAAATCCTGAAATTTTGTTCCTCAAACGGGCAGTATTTGAACTAGAGAAGAACTTTGCAAGGAAGACCTTCTTACAATCAATCCAAGAATGATTTTTTTCATAAGATAGAGTCTTCTCCCACTGATGGCCTTTATCTCCTAGAGAAAAAGGAAACAATCTTAGCTTTAAAGCATCCTCACTAACTCCATTTATACTGTTGAGGCTACAGAGCCTATCAAACTCATCAAGATGTGAAAGGGGGTCTTCAGTAGGCAGTCCATGAAATCTGTTGTTCTGAACCATTGAGATCAGACTACTCTTGATTGTGAAGGTTGTGTTGTGGACAGCAGGAGGCACTATCCCATACCTCTGAGTATGAATAGTGGGAGCATCGCTATCACCAATCTTCCTTCTCCTTAGAAGTTCAGTTTGATCCTGTGGGTTTTCCATTCCCACTTCTTCTTGTTATACTCTAATACCGTCCTTTTATGTCTTGGTTCTCTTGGTAACGGTTAGTGTATACAAGTACCCGATCAAGAATCCGAAAGGTCACACGAGCAGGTGCTCGGGTAGACAGGTTCGGGTAGGGGTTCGCGTACGTTCACCTGAGATCCAAAGCAGACAAGTGAACACTCAGTACCGAGATATAATAAAAAGAACTTGATCTAGCAAGTGCTGAAATCCTAAATGTAACAAGAAACAACCAAATGGCAACGGTGCCAAATTGATAACATGATTTTCACCTAGGGTATCAATTCGCTATGCAGTTGTAGTACAAAGGGTTATCAATCCAAATGGTTGTTATGCTAGCAGATGAGATATAATCAGAACTATGCAAGTCAAGCCAAGCAAATGGGTTTGATCTAACAATCCTAAAATAATTAAAAGAGAATAAATAAACAGGAACCACACGACCTAAGTACTCAATGTAAGCATTCGAGTACATGATCGGGTGGAGTGATCGGGTAAAGAAGAAGAGTATGAACAGCTCTAAGGTGTACACGAACCTGGTGATCGAGTACCAGTTCGGGTATAGGGTCGAGTTATGAATAAAAATGTAAACAATCAAGATGCGAAAGCTCCTAAGGATGGGGTAATCGACTCCTATGTGTTCCTGAGTAATATGGATGTCCTACATGCCTCAAGCAAATATTCCCTAGACAATGAATCTCTAAAATCTTGTTAAAACACTCTCGTGATAAAAACAATCAACCTTGACCACTCTCCTACCCAACTCTCGTTGGAGAAACATGACCAAGCAGGCAATACAAACATATTCATTATTGTTAATAACTCCTTACACATCTAATCTCTTAGGCTCAGTGAGTAAATCTCTAGCATTGATTGATTCAAGCATTTCAACTACATCTCTCAATGGCAAAACAACCTAGATCTAATCTCAACCTCTCGGTCTATTGATAGCATTAATAACACTAATCTAGAAAGGAATTTATAAAACATAAACAACCGAGCTAAGACATCCTAACCGATCAAGAACACATAATTGTCTATCTCATCCATAGAAACTTCGTTTCACTACTCAGAACTCATTGCTGAAAACATAAAAGCATAGATAAACGAAAATTGCATTGTATTGAAAAATAAGATAGAAGTAAAAGAGTAAAGAGTAGAAAATCTAAAAGGATAGCAAAGAAATGTAAAATAAATACTAACAAAGTGGAAAAAGTGTTTGAGTCGCTCAAGATCTCTCTCAGAAGCTCTCGCTCTCTGTGTTGAGTGTCTGCGGCGTGCTTGGGCGAGAGGAAGAAGAGGGGGGTTTATAAATGGAAACACTTTTAACCTAGCTTCCCAGTCCTGCCCGAGGGTCTGCTCGATGGGGTGCACGAGGATATGGTCGGGTTGTTCCTCGGGTAGGTCTTTGGGTTGTTCTTCCTTCTCTTGGATCCTCCTCGATTGGGTTAGGGTTCGGACTGTTCTTCGTGCTCAATAGCTCCTTTGGGTACATGCTCGGGTTTCACCTTGTTTCTCCCCATTTTAGGCTCTAAAGCACATGTTTTCATCCAAAATGTGCAAATGCAAGAATGCAACACCCTAAATGGCCTAAATGCGAATTCCTACAGTTAATGACCTAAAAATGCTAAGATTAGGGTAAAATAATGTAAATTATGGAGAAAAAAGGATGCTTAAAACATGTAAATTAGAGAGTTATCACCGATGCAAACAACTTCATAGCAAAATATATCACTGATTCTCCAGCAATCCGCCCCATACTTCGAACCACTTTTTCCACCTCTACCACCGTAAAAGGTCTGTTCAGCCCCACCTGCTCATTCCTTGTAGGGGGAACAAAACCCAGTTTGGATATGCTCTCCACCTCCACTGGAACATCATCCATTGAGTACAACCTCTTATAATACTCAATTGCAATTGATTGCAACTCCTCAGTCTCCGTGATCCAAACATTGTCATCATTCTTCAACATTTCAATCTGGTTCTATGTACGCCGAATGACTGTTGATGTGTGAAAATATTTCGTAGTCCGGTTACCAAGCTCAATCCATTTTTTCCTCGATTTTTGGAACAATAACACTTCCTCTTAAAAAAAAAAAAAAAAAAAGTTCCAAAAGTGTGTCAAACGCCTGCAATAACTCCTCTTATTTTCTCAACATATCATCAGTTTTAGTTATATCCACAGCTTTCAACGCATCCTGCATTTTAATATGACTATCCCATGATATTCCCAACAACTCCTTGAAACTAAGATGATTCAACCAGGCCGCTTCAAGTCAAAAGAGGCAACTCATAGGATTACATTTCAACACCGGACATAGTTGCATATACATAGGTGTATGGTCTAATGCTAAAAACGACAAATGTGTAACACATGCATCTTCCCATTTTAACCTCTCCTGCGGGCAGCACAATATTCTATCCAACCTTTTAGCAACATAGTTTCCCTCTGTTTTCCCCCGCTTCCATGTAAACTTGTTTCCACATAAGTCCATATTGATGAGAGAAAGACTATTAATCCATCCTCCAAAATCCAAGGTGTCCAATGATAACCTCACATTCCCACCAGATCGTTTGTCAAGGCGGAAAATGGTATTGAAGTCTCCTCCAATAACCAATGGTCCATCAAGTGATCGGATAATGGCACTCAACTTCTCCCATAAGCCACCTCTTCTGCTTGCAGATGAAGCTGCATAAACCACACAAAAATTTAACACCTCTGTCCCAATGTATAACTTTGCAAAATAAATTGGTCTGTTGACTCCTCAACCACGACGTCTCCATTCCCCGACCTCCATAGTAGCCATAATCTGCCATTCTGACCTACAAAATCTACACAAAAAGAGTTTTCAAAACCTAATCCTTGAAAAATCCTCCTTGCTCTAGCAGCATGTGTTTCAAACAGAGCAAGTATTTTAGTTTTGGCGTTTTCAGCATATAATGAATCGCTAGTCTGAAGTTAGGTTTATTCGCCCCGACAGTTCCACAATGTACAATTCATCAGACAATATGAATGAGAGCTCCAAACTACCGGGGAAAAGTGTTACACCATCCCCACGTCCGAACAACCAACAGCCACCTTGTTCGCCGAAACAGTCTAATCCCATTCATAACAATCTCCGTACCAGTAACCGTGCTCACTGCTAACACTATGTTCTTCTCCGCCGCACTCAACTTCAGTCACCCCTCTTGGTTACTTACAAACACTCTACCTGTTCATCCCATCTCTAATGACTCCACCCTTAATCTCTTCCCATTTGCAGACAAATCCTCCTCTCCCTTCGTCGGCCCAAAGACCAAACCCCTTATAGGTCTATTTAAATTTGTAACGCCCCGACCACCACCTCTTAGTGGGCCCCATGTCCACTCCAAGTCCATGGGCCCATCTTTCTTAATGGGCCTCACGTCTTCTCACTAGGCCTATGAGCCCATCCATATCCGGCGGTCGGTTTGCTACGTGTGGGAGGCTTTAAAGACTTGTTTACCATCCCTAAAAATCACCACATGATCATTCCCTGTGTTTTTTCCTCACTCACACAGTTCCGACAATCACTTCCTGGAAGGTCATCCATCCTGAGACTACTCCAGCTCAAGCGCACTTAATTCTGGAGTTCTCTGAGGACCCTTGACTGAAAAGATAAGTGCACTTTGGTGACATAGGTGGCCAAATCAATTCTTTTAAATCTCTCCACAAACCGGGGTGTCACAATTCACCCCTACTAACAGATCGTAACATCCTCGTTGCGCACCAAGACCGTCACCCCCGATGGTGTGAGCCCACTCGACTCCACACTCGTCTGGGTTCGGCTCTGATACCACATGTAACGCCCTGACCATCATCTCTTAGTGGGCCACATGTCCACTCCCAGTCCATGGACCAACCTTTCTTGATGGGCCTCACGTCTTCTCAATAGGTTCGTGAGCCTATCCATATCCGACGGTCGGGTTGCTACGTTTGGGAGGCTTTAAAGACTTGTTTACCATCCCTACAAATCACCACATGATCTTTTTCTGTGTTTTGTCCTCACAAACACTTTCCGAAATTTCACCCATCCTGAAACCACTCCAGATCAAGCACGCTTAACTCTGAAGTTCGCTCAATACCCTTGACCGAAAAGATAAGTGCACTTTGAAATGCATATTTGTATATTTATATATTTTTGAGATATATTATATATATTAGATTACATAATACAGTATAATGTCATGTTACAGTTAGAATTTGTTTTAGATAAAAAATTATACTTTCTCTGGTTTTTTTAGTTGTCATTCTAGAGTAAAAAATTTGTTTTTTAATACTTGTCGTTGCATATGCTTGGTAAAGATATCAATTTTATCCCAATTATTTTAATGTTTTAACAAAAAAAAATTAGAAAATGTATTAAAGAAGGGATATAATAGAACATTGATCTATTTTAAAAAAAAAAACTGGAAGGAGTATATGTTATCCCTTATTAAAATCATTAAATTTGGTTTACTCGTGTAGGGTTCAAACATATATTTTTATTCTGTCACTAATAATTGGTCATCCTCGATTTCAAAATAATGCCACTATCGTATGATTGATTTCATGCAAAGAAGAAAAAAAAAGTTTTTCTATTTGCCGTATACATAGTTTTCAAAATATTAAAAGTTTAAAACAAATAGTCTTGATGCTATAAATCTCTAATTGTTCTAACACAGCTCTCATGATTTTAATTTTTTTAATGAAAGAGTTCTACAATCACTCTCAATTTAAACATATCATGATATTAAGTTTACGTGTTTCGATCCACTTACACTTCCACCATATATTTTGAAAATTCCACAACGATATTTTAAATTAATCAACGAGGAACGGTTTGCAAGAGTACGTAACGTATTAAATATGTATTTAGGTGTTTCATAAACAATAATAACATTTTAGCTATATTAGAAGAAAAAAATTCACGTAAGTATATATATAACCTAAAATCCTCGAGGACATGAATAAACGCAATCATTTAATTTCTTTAATACAACGTTCAATCCCTAAAAATGAAGTATCCAAGTATTTTATTGGTTCTTCTTTCATTTTTCGTCGTATTCATACGGGAATCAAACTCATCCGAGACGTTCACACAATGCATAACCTCAAACTCCGACCCCAAACATCCCATCTCCCCCGCCGTGTTTTTCGCCGGAAGCTCCTCCTACTCCTCCGTATTAGAAGCCAACATACGTAACCTCCGCTTCAACACCTCCGATACTCCAAAACCCTTCCTCATAATCGCCGCAACACATGAATCCCACGTCCAAGCCGCGGTTACTTGCGGTCAACGCCACAACCTTCAGATGAAAATCAGAAGCGGCGGTCACGACTACGACGGCTTGTCATATGTTACGTACTTTGGCGAACCATTCTTCGTCCTCGACATGTTCAATCTCCGGTCAGTTGACGTCGACGTTACGAGTAAAACCGCGTGGGTCCAAACCGGTGCCGTTCTCGGAGAGGTTTATTACCATATATGGGAGAAGAGCAACACTCTAGCTTATCCCGCTGGGATTTGTCCCACGGTTGGTGTCGGTGGCCATATTAGTGGTGGAGGTTACAGTAACATGATGAGAAAACACGGTCTCACAGTAGATAATACCATCGATGCAAGAATGGTTGATGTCAATGGTATAATCAACTACAATATCTCTAGTTTCATTATTTTATATGCTAATTAAATTTATTAGTATCACTTTAGTTTTTTTTTTTTTCCGGCAAATAATTTCATTAGTTGATATAAGATCGAAAATTTAAAGTCAGTACGTATATACAAATACATTCATACAGAACATTTGAAAACAAATTATATGCGTCATGTAATGAGTTATATCAGATTACTCTAGATATAGCTATATTGTTATTACGTAATATACCTGAATATTTACATAATAAGTTATTTGATATTTCTCATTCCGCTGTATATTTGAAAATTTTCAGGAAAAATTTTGGATAGAAAATTAATGGGAGAAGATCACTTCTGGGCAATAAACGGAGGAGGAGGTAGCTACGGCGTAGTTTTAGCGTACAAAATAAGCCTAGTCGAAGTCACTGAAAATGTCACTGTTTTTAGTATCTCTCGGACGTTAGAGCAAAACGCGACCGAGATCGTTCACCGGTGGCAGCAAGTCGCACCGGAGCTACCAGACGAGCTTTTTCTAAGAACAATCATCGAAGTCGTAAACGGCAGCGTTTCCACACAGAAGACCGTGAGGGCAACGTTCAAAGCTATGTTTCTTGGAGACACAACAACGCTTCTGTCGATATTAAACCGGAGATTCCCAGAATTAGGTCTAATCCGGTCTGATTGTACAGAAACGAGCTGGATCCAGTCGGTGCTATTCTGGGCAGATATCCAAGTAGGCTCGTCGAAGAAACTTCTACTCCAGAGGAACCAAACCATGACCTACCTCAAGAGGAAATCGGATTACGTACGTGAACCGATTTCAAGAACCGGTTTAGAATCAATTTGGAAGAAAATGATGGAGCTCGAAATCCCAACTATGACTTTCACTCCATACGGTGGCGTGATGGACAAGATTTCTTCGACGGCGACTCCGTTTCCACATAGAGCCGGGAACCTCTGGAAAATTCAGTACGGTTCGGATTGGAGTGAAAGTAGACTAACCAACCGGTACATGGATTTGAC
The DNA here is from genome assembly GCA_024034495.1 of Camelina laxa. NCBI lineage: Eukaryota > Viridiplantae > Streptophyta > Magnoliopsida > Brassicales > Brassicaceae > Camelina > Camelina laxa. Next base: position 22,872,860 of record CM043880.1, on the reverse strand, counting down.
GAGGGAGTTGTACCAATTCATGACACCGTTTGTTTCCAAGAATCCGAGACAGACGTTTCCTAATTACCGTGATCTTGATTTGGGATTAATTCACACAATGGGAAAATAAGTAGCTATGATGAAGGTAAACGTTACGGTAAGAGTTATTTCGGAGGTAATTTTGAGAGGTTGGTGAAGATTAAGACTCGAGTTGATAGTGGTAATTTCTTTAGGAATGAACAGAGTATTCCTGTGTTACCATAATTTCTTTGATTGGTTAGTGAAATTTCGTTGTTATATAATGATCATATGTTGTAAGTCTATTAAATATAGTTTGATATTACAATTTAGAACTCGTACTAGATGATATTCCTGTTAACGAGGAATTTTTTCTTAAGTAATGTTAAGTTTTATATGAAAAAATATGCTATAATGTAGAGACGGATATTCACATTTATATACTATTTTGTTGTTAAATATAAAGTGTGGTTATTATTTGTAGTATAGTATGCAATGTTTATACACTTATTTTTACAGCAATAAGATTGAGTATTTGTATCAAACATCTAAAATATATACATTGAATATAGATTTTAGATTAAAAAGATGTCTTGTTTTTCAATATAATATTAAATTATATTATCTGATGTAATATACTCACTCTGTTTCATAAAAAGTGTCATTTTGATATAGGACATACAAATTAAAAAAAAAAACTACAATTATACAAATATACCTTTATTTAATGAGTAGTTAATTATTTAAGTTTAGTAAAAAAGCTTTGGGTTAAGGGTAAAATAAGAAATTTAATGTAAAAAGTCACATTGAAAATGCAAAGTGACATTATTTGTGAAACAAAGAAAAAAATACAGAATTATACTCTTTGTGAGACAGGGAGTATAAGGGCAACCTCAATGGGGTATTATATTTTTGGGGATCTTATAATTTTGAATTAATATAAAATGTACTTTTAGTTGAATAAGAACTTTGAGAAGCATAATTACAATTTTTCCCTCCAACGGTGGATTCTTATTTTCAGTCTCTTAATTTGAAATTTTTTTGTAAGTTAGACCAATCCAAGAAGCAAAAACAAAGATATAAAAAAACAAACCTCTTGTTTTAGAGTTATATGTCTCTCAATCAACATCCAAGAAATAAAGGCAACATCCAAGAAACAAAGGCAAGAAATAAAGTCATGAAGACTATAAGCTTAAAGACATAAACCAGAGCTTGGAGAGATGGCCACATGGAGGACAGCGTGGAGGAACTAGATGGATTGGTAGTGAACGAGCTGCAAGCACATACGACCTTGTTGAGCAAATGTTTTATCTCTATGTTCGTGTCTTCAAAGCCAAGGATCTTCCTCCTAACCCTGTCACGAGCAACTGTGATCCTTATGTGGAAGTGAAAATTGGAAACTACAAAGGAAAAACTAGACATTTCGAGAAAAGAACAAACCCTGAGTGGAATCAAGTTTTCGCCTTTTCAAAAGACAAGGTTCAGGTTGGGAATCAGATTCTGAAAAAAAAGTTGTGTCCTAACAAGTGGACGAGTCAGATGTGGAACGAAGATCTTGTTTTGTAGCTGTTGAGCCATTTGAAGAACAATTCTTCTTGACGGTCGAAAGCAAAGTGACATCATCTAAAGATGAAGTCATGGGGAGACTGATCTCACCTTTGAAGATACAGTGATGGTGAGAGTGTACTGATCAGAGAATCTGGGCAACTTTGAAGATACAAACGGTCTTATATAAGACCCCAGTACTATGAAAAAATATAAGACCATTTATATCTTCAGAGTCTTCAACAACACCAATCTAAAATATAAGATCATTTATATATAACATTCAGTTATCTAGATTATTGACTAAAAATATGCATCCATATATAAGTTACAAAAACGAGTCATCGAGAATTGTTCTGTTATCTGCTCTGCTATGAATGTAAGTCAAATTCAAAGGCTTCTCAGCAACTTATTGCGTTCATGAACTGAAACATAACATCCTGATCAAATTAGATTACATCAACCCTAAATAAACCCCACAACTCTTAGTTCGACTGCAATCGTTTGGTTCTGTCTCAATTCTTCAGAAATTAAGCTGATTTGAATCAATCAATTGAAAATAAAGGAACTTTCACTTAATTAAAAGAAAAGGGGACACGTCACAGCTCTTATATGCATATTGAGGTTACTAAATAAGGCCTTAATTGGAACAACATATACTAGAGCATTAGCATCATGCAGCATAAACATTAAGGTGCATAAGCTGTATGCTCTGATTAATATAACACATTTAGTTGATTGGTATAGCAGTGGACTATTAGATATTATATTTATATTTAATATATGATATTAATTAAAAATATAATTTAAATGTGTTTCATTAAAAAATTTAATTATCACTCATTGCTATATAATTTTTTAAAAATATATTTTACATTTAATAAATTTTCGAAATTGTTATATATATCAATATGTAATTTAATAAATTTTAATTATATATATTTATAATGTAACACATTAATTACAAATAATTAATATATATTATAATTTTTAATAGAAGTTTATATCTATATTTACATTTTTAATTTCAATAAATTTTTAAAATATATATAATATAACACATTAAACTAAAATAAAACAGTAATATATATTATAAACGTTATATCCATATTAATATTTTAATATAGATATAAATTATTATATTATTTTAAATAATAACATTAAGTAGTTTCTCATATATATTATGTTATAACAAATAAATTTATCTTTTATGAAATCATAATTTTTTATTTTTACAAAATAATTAATTATTTAAAATTATCTTAATATATATTAATATTTTAGAGTTAAATGCTTGACAAATGCTTCAAATTGGAACATACAGAAAAGAGTATATGAGAGCATATGCAGCTTCTAAATATTTCTAAATATTTCTTTATATGCTTTCCTAATAAATGTTAATTGGATGATAAAATTAAAAAAGGTTCTTCATATGCACTTCCAACCTAAGAGGACCTCTTGTTTTTAATCGTCTTTCCGATTTTTTTTTTTTTTTTCTGCTTTTCTCTTAAATCCTCTCTTAAAACCTCCAGTTGGGGAGCTGGTGATTGTTCCAACTGATACTAGTGAATCAGCCAACGGAAGACCGTGAAGTATTAATTGGACCGGTCCAGGAATCGAACCAATGAAGCCGGTATGAAAGAAATAATTGTAATTGAAGATTATAATGTGATATGCATTTGAATGTATTAAATTTTGTAATTTGTAACCATCTTTTCAACATGTTCTTTTATTTGCATTTACTGCTGAAAATGCTTCTTGATCGATCTTCTTTTAATTTGTGCTCATTCGTCATTGATAAAGTTTATTGTCTTTCAATATGTAGGACTAAAAATCTCTTCGCAGCTGCATATATACGCTTGTCACCGTAACAATGACACATGGAACATGAGCGAAACCACATTTCTTCTCATGATTACTAACTATGACACTTTTTCAAAATTGAGAATGTTCAAAACTTTTGGCTTAAATGATGCATTCTTTGTAAAACAGTTTTTTGTTGAATATATTTTTACATTCATACAAAATGAGATTATTAGGCTGATATAGGTGATAAGTGAAGAAATTTAAAAAATAATTTTAGTTTGATATAGTAATGGTTTAAATTTTAAAATTTCTAAACACATTGAGTATATAAAAAAAAAATTAAAAACACCGTTTAAATTATTAAAAAAAAAACATAAATTAAAATATTATATATGTTTATGTTGATTTAAAGTTTAAATGTATCATTTTATCCTTTCATCAGTGAGCACCTTCTTCTATTTCAAAATTATTTACCATCCTCGTACTATGATTGATTTCAGGCAATCGATACACACATACAATAATTATTTCTACAATGATAAAATTGCTCCAAATCACACTATGAAATTTTGAATTTGATCTTACTCTCTAACAATCACAATAATGGAAGATAGCTGAAAGTGTTGGAGAAATATAAAAGCTTGCATTCTTGGTTTTAAATTAGTAATGTACTCTCAGTAACAAGAGAGTTGACTTTTCTTGGCCATAGGAAGTCAATCATTTATGTCACAACCTAAACCACGCAAATCGGATTAAGTCCTAAAAAAAAAGTGAACACAAGGCCATAATAACTTCCCCATTTAAACAACTTCACAATCCAAAAAAAGCAACAACTTCACTAATCACTTTCCTCCGTATTTATAGACCAATTGATCAAATCTCAAATCATTCAAATCTTTCCTGAAAAACAAAACAAAGAATTATTCAAAACAAACATCCTCCAAAATGACCAAACAATCACCAGTCTCACTTTCAACATCAATCTTTCTCATAGCTGCTCTCTTTACTGCAACAACTGCACTCAATCCTGCACCGGAAGACCCAATTTTCGAATTGTACATGCACGACATACTTGGCGGAAGCAGTCCTACAGCAAGACCCATTACTGGTTTGCTTGGAAACATCTACAACGGTCAAGTACCATTTGCTAAGCCTATCGGTTTCGTTCCACCCGAAAACAGTGTAGCCATACCCAATGCAAACGGCGCTTTGCCAACGGTTAACGGTATAAACGGTATACCTTTAGGTACCGGTTTGTCTGGAACAGCGTTTTCTGGTGAAAATCTAAATGGGATTCAGACACAGTTGGGTCCTGATGGTCTTAGTCTTGGGTTCGGAACGATCACGGTGATTGACGACATAATCACATCCGGTCCTGACTTGGGGTCACAGCCACTTGGTAAGGCTCAAGGGGTTTATGTTGCCAGCTCAGCCGATGGAAGCACACAGATGATGGCTTTCACAGTTATGCTTGAAGGTGGAGAGTACAATGATAATCTCAACTTCTATGGAATTTATAGGATTGGAAGCACCATGTCACATCTGTCTGTGACTGGAGGAACCGGAAGGTTTAAGAACGCGTGCGGATTCGCAGAGGTTAGGCCGTTGATTCCTGCAGGGCAACACTTTGTTGATGGAGCAGAGATGCTGTTGAGGATCATTGTCCATCTTAAGTACTGAGAATTGTTTTAAAACTTGTGAATGTGTGTGAAATGTGTGATGCCATTCGGAATTAAGAATGTTTTCCTTCTTGTGATTATTCCAAACAATTATTGTTACAAGGGTCTGGTTTCATTTATTGCTCTCCAGTTTTGATTCCGACTAAAGAAGTAAGAATATGAATATTGTCGGAACAAACGCAGCTCAGAACACTCCAAAGAATGTGGCTGCAGCAAAGACTAAGAAGAGAGCTCCACCCACATAGCCCACCTGCATCAAAAGACCAACAAAATTTCATCAGTTTATGAGCAATTCTGTTTCTGTGAATTGACTTGTGTAAGCATTTGCTCGTACCAGTTTCTCAGAGATATAGTTGGCAAGGAACGCGCCGCCTATGATTGCAAGCAATGTTGCCACTAAGTGTCCAGCAATAGCTCCGCTAGCAACTCCCCATGGAGACTGTAACACATAATTAAAAAAGAGAAGATACGTTTAGGGTTTAGTGAACTAAACCTTGTGGTGTTTGTGGGATGGTACAAATCAAAACCTGTGCAGCACCGAGCGCAACAGTTGCAAGCATTGACCGATCTCCCCATTCCTGATTAGATCAAACAATCAACAATTTATCATAATGTAGATGGTTCAATTAAAGGTTCTTGACAAAATGCAAACGAGTTCTTCTTTCTTACTGCAAAGAACACGAGGCTGAATGATTTCCACAGGATCTCAAGTGGGTTTGTGAGCTTCTTGGACGCCTTTTCTTTCACGAGTTCCTCAGCTTCAGAATATTCACCAAGTTCAATACCGGTTTCCTCACCATTCTTGACTTCCGCTGGTGGAAGATCCCATGCATCCTTAATAGATTTCAATCCAAAGAACATGAGAAGCGCAATTGCAGCATATTCTCCGATCGGTAGTGCTGTTCAAGGATAGAGAAGCATCTCATTATATTTTTATCACACAAATGGTTTGTTTGTATGAGCAAAGTGACAGCTTTAAGTTTTAGAAGCCTTGGGGTAACTTACTTGTCTGAAACTGAGCAGGCACAGATTTAAATATCTTCCCAATAACAACCGATAAGATAGTCATCAAAGATAAAGCTCCCATTGAACCTAAAAGGACCTTGTCAAGAAATTCAAGGTCAATAACATCAGCATTCACACCGAATAAATTAGAACAAAAGGATCAGAGAGAGTGAGAGAGAACTATTAGCAGAAAACGTACCAGTGTTTTCTCATACTGCATGGCCAACAAAGCCGCAATAAAAAATGTCTGGCCAACCAAAAACGACAAATGTGAGATACACAGGCTAAGTTAAAGTGAGAGTAGGATAGTTATGAGCATCCGTGGAAGCAATTAACAGTACAACTACAAACATTCACTTTAAATAAAAGTAATCTCAAGGCGAAGTGACTCAAAATAGCAGACACAGAGAGATAGATACCTTGTCTCCAATCTCAGAAACAAATATCAGTGAGAAGGCTGCTGTGAAGCCTGACTTTGCTACTGCCGCTAAAACTGAGGATGGTCCTCCTTTCACAAAAGTGATTAGAGAAAATACCAAACCGCAACTCAGTAGTACAAGTGCTACCGATAAAGAGTAAGGGAATGGTCCCTGAGGTTTTAAGCTGCAGGATTCAATAAAGATACAAGGATCACATATGCATTCCAATAGAGAAGTAGAACCACATAAGCTTCAACTAACCCTATTACACAATTCACAGAGACTAGAGGCAATTACTAAGACTGAGGTTGCTTTCTTATAGACAGATAAACACCAATACAACAATATTCCCAACCTAGTATGCTTTTACTCCAAGAAAATCATAAAAGATACATATAAGCACCTGATCTATTTTCAGTTCCCGGTCTTTGATGTCTCATAAACGTTGCTTGCTGATGCAGCAAACAAGAGTCAAAAGAGATGATAAACTAAAGTTCTAAACACAGAATACCAACAAATGTTGACAAACTTATATATTTAAGACCACACCAATACGGATCCATCTCGATACTTGTCACACTTGAACACAATTTGAACTATACTCCTAGACTCATAACTGAAAAAAATATGAGCTAGTTACCTTTCTGATGAACTGGCAGGAGACTGATCAAGAGAACTACTTTGAGATCCTGCCTCCTCACCACCACTATAGCTCCCGGATCCACCACCAGCATTTGATGCACCAACTCTAAATTTTCCCCAGAGCAAATCCAACTTTGGTCTCCGCCTACATCTCACTACAAAACTAGTTAGTACAAGTAATAAGGAATCTTTAAATAAATTAATTTCTACATGTGAATACAAAGAAGCATAAGTTTCTCTGGTGAATCCATGGAATAAAAAAAATCGAAACTTGGCTAGCAAAGTCGTGGACTTTCAAATTCATTCATAGGAGGAGTAACTTACAAGGAAGAAACGTGGGTTTAGTCGAACTCTTCGGACAAGGCAACGATTCAGACACAGAGAGGAATGGGAGTGTTCTTATTGAAGATACAGCTATAGCTGCTGCGGAGTTAGCCTTCTTGCTCAAGCTTGTGACCTTCATGATCTTTTTACTCTGAATCCACAGAAGCAGAGGAGTTTAGTGAATCATTTCTTCAGCTAAATTTGTTGAAAAACAAGAAACCCAGAAAGAAAGATTGAGACTTTTGTCCGAATTTTTACTCGGAAATCGAAGCAGAGAAGAATGGTTTTGGTGATGAAGATCGATAGGATTGGAATTTGAGTTCTTTGTCTGTGCGGTTGGGGTTTGACTCTAGATGTGCCACGTGTGTTGTTAGCGGATAATTATACGGCACCGTTTTATTTATAGAAGTTGAGAAAACAACAAGTATTCTGGATATACAGCATGTACTTGAATAGTTAAATTGGTTACTAATTCTTGAAAAAACGGCTTTTACATACCTAGACAATTCCGATATGTTCGATTCATACATCGGACTATTGACTATGCAAAAACAGATACTGACTTTAAAATGTTTTGAATTTTATACCCAGACTTTAAAAAATTTTGAATTTCATACCCCCACTTATAATTTTGTGCTACAATATACAAAAACATGATTAATTAATAACTCTGTTAATATGGCCGTTAGGCCAATCTGACGTGGAATCCACATACATAGGAAATATCAAAACGACATTGTTTTAGTAGAATTAAAAAAAAAATGTTCGATGTTAGCCTCCAACCCGTGAAGTCTAAGTCCCAACTACCTTATCATTTACCACTCGGACATATAGATTTATTACGGTTTAATGAACGAAGCTTTAATATATCTTCTTCTTCAGTTGCTCTTCTTTAATCAAAGCAAGAACCAAGAAGACAAGCCATAGAATTGTACCTGAAGAACTGATCAATTTTGGGAATTAAGGTGTAAGATGGTATGGTAAATGTATAGCGTTTGGAAGATCTTCTCTGCACTTGTTTTGGATTTCGTGATGGTTAGTGAGAAGATAAAAGGTTCAACGCGCTCTGTAGCGTAATCTCAATTGTTTCATCTCCCATCTTCAAAAGCTGTAAATCATAAATTAGTGTTTTTACTCAAATGATCGATTCAGTTATTGGGTTTTGGTCTACCTAAACATCACAGCAGATCTCAAATCAATTTTTGTACAAATCGGATGGATATATATTCATTTCTGATCTAGTTTTAGCCAGATCGAAAAAAAATTATCGGAGGAAACAAAGAAGCTTTTGATTGATTTTAGAGAAAGAGAGAGAGAATAGTGGATATATTAAATATTTGTTCATTAAACAGCTAAAGATACGTGTGTCTGAGTGGTAACAAAAAAGTTAATAAGATGTTAGATGTTTTTGGTTCGAGCCTAGCATGTTACATTATTTTTAATTTTTATTCGAACGAACGATTAAAATGACATTGTTTGATGTACACGTGGATTCCACGTCAGATTGGTCTAACGGTGATATTAACAAAATTACTAATTAATCACGTTTTTGTATAATGTAGTACAAAAGCATAAGTCTGGGTATTAAATTCAAAATGTTTTAAAGTCTGGGTATGAGATTCAAAATTTTTTTAAATCAATGTATGTTTTCACATAGTCAATAATCTGATGTATGAATCGAACATATTGGAATTGTCCAGGTATGTAAAAGCCGTTTTTCCACTAATTCTTACCGTTTTATTTATAGAAATTGAATTGTGATACGTTTATCGTCTATAGATTCTAAAGAACTTGAATATAAGGATTTTGTGCAAAATACCTTTTAAATATATTTTTTTTCAACTTAAATTTTTATATCAAATCAATACAATACAAGTTAATTCCGCAATCTTAGAAGTTATCAGTAACATAATTTTTAGACGTGTGTAAATTTTGCAAACTATATAAGTTTGTAGATAAAAAATTATACCTAATAATATAAGTCTTAAACATATTTTCTAAATGTTTTTATGGTCACATACATTAGCCTTTTAAAATTTTAAATATAGATTTCGACTACTCGTCATAACCGATTCAATTTGATATATTATCTAATAAAATTTTACAAACCTGATGATAAAAATGACAGATTATTGCATATTATTTTTGATTTCATATTATTAATTTAAATTTTCAGAGATAAAAGATAAAGTTGTAAAAATTGGCGATTTTGAACATCTTTTTCATAAATCTTTTTTTCTTTTATTTTTTCAAGGAATATTCTTAATATTTGCGCTAATAATAATGACGTTTTCTCATGAAGATAATTGAAAAGGCTGATATTTTTAGTTTTGATATTGTTTTGTTCGAGCTCTAATACCACTTTACAAAAGGCTTGAGAGGATTGGGGTATACACCAAGATTGGGACGCATTGAGAATTACCCTCCCCCAATCACAAGAACATAAAATAGATAAAAATCTAATATATTAAAGGAGAAGTCGAGAGGGCTCACAGCCAATCTCACAAAATTTGACCTCTCTTGCCCTTAATGAAATTACCCCTAAAAAATTTTCGGACAAGCTTTTCTTCTCTATTTAGATTGCGGAAACGCACCACATTCACCCTCAGACTTAAGATTACTAATTTTCCATTAATGAGAATCCAATCTGGACGTTTTTGCCCTTCAAATTAATTTAGAAAATTATTAAAAGTTTAAATAATTAAATATCTAATCTATATAATCCTCAAAACGTGATTTAATAAATTTTAAAACGCTAAAACCTAAAATAATGGGCTTTCAAAAAAACCCAACCAAAATATACCGACCTATTCGAAACCCTAAAATTTTAGGTTATAAACATATATATATATATATAGGTATAACCCTAATCATTCTCCATAATCCGAAATCTTTCAAATAGAGAAAACCCTAATTTTCTCTCATGTTCTTCAAATTATATATGTATTATAGTTTTGATGATCCCTTATATAGTTCTTCGTATTCGTGTTCGTGTTTTAATGATTCATGTCCTCTTTCTGTAGTATTTGTTTGGAACGCAGGTTCGAGCATTACCAAAACTTTGAGTATGGTTTCATTATTACTTCTTATATTATATTGTATAGGTTTCTTGATTTATTAAATGTTTTGTAAAAACGATTATACTAATTCTTATGTTTCAGGTGAGTTGGTACATGGTCGTGATCTTAGTTCTATGTTCTCGGACAAGAAATCTAGGTTTTTTATTTATGAATACTTTAAACTTTAATTTTATAGTTTGATGATGCTAAATAGAAAGACTTATTTCTATAGTTGCAGGAAAGCTTCTGAAGATGATCATAGTGATGAGAGATGTTTGGTAATTTAAATTTTAATAGTAAATTACTCTATCATCGTTATAAAAATAATTTATAAGTATATGGTTCTAACAAATAAATATAAATGAATAGGTGGAGGTGGCGAGGGCTATCGAATTTTTTTATTTGAATTCTGCATCTTCAAATATATTGCTAAAAGGTATGTTGCTAAACTTAAAATTCCTTATATTAATATATTTCTAATGATCAAATTAAATTTAAACATTGTTTAGATGAATCTACCAATGATCGTATGGTGAAAAACAGGTATTTTTATTTTAAAAGGAAAATTATTTATATATATAAATATACTTGATTTAGAAAATCATATTAACATTTGCATTTACTGATTATTATTGCAGAAAGACTGTGAATGGTGTTGATAATATCCTAGAAGTTATGGTAAATTTTTTTAAAATAAATTTATAGTTATTGTTTTAAATGAATAACTCTTTTTTCACGGATATAACAACAATTAAACAGATTAGAGATTCAGAGTCAGCAACACAACGTCTTTCGGCTATTGTTCGGTAGTAATTCTATGTTAAAAAGCGTTTGTTTATTTGGTATTATTATGCAAATCAAAAGTGTTTTAAAGTCATCTTGATACTAAAATTTAATGAAACAAATTATTACCATTTGTCTGTAAATTCTGATCTTAATCCTATTTTTATGAATATTTGCAGAGAAGCTATTGATCGCAAAAAAACAGAGTCGTTTCCGTTCCTTCTAAACTACACGGTAATTATCTTCAAACAGAGTCGTTTTCCATTATATATAATTATAACATTTTTATTATTTTTAAAAATAGGCAGCGAATGGAAGAAGATATGATTGGTGTCGTTGCAAAAAATCAGGCGTGAAGAAAGGAGGAAGACGATTTTTCGAGAATAGTAGGATGAATGTTATGCGATCTTATAATCGTATTTTTATTGATATTGTTTTAGATGGTTGAATATTTTATGAGATAGAATTAGTCCAATGATTATTTATTTTAATAATATAAGATTATACTTTAATAATGACGATCAAATAATCGAATACCAGGGTGCTTGATTATTATATAAGAACAAAATAAAACAATAAAATGTTATATTCATAACTATTATTAACATAAAAAATGTTAAAAATTATGTCTAATATTTTGAATAATTTTATTAATTAATGAAAACAATCTGCATATGGAAGAACAATCCTTGGTGTCGTAGCTCATATTCAGACGTAAGGATAATATAAGCATGATATTTAGAGAATAGTATTATGAATATTATGATATCTAAACGATCGGTTACTAAGGTTCTTGATTATTATCTCAATTTTGAAAAAAATAGAGAAAAGACATAATGATGTAATATTCTTAAAAATGTGATAATTATTATGTTCAAAACTTTGTAGATCATTGTTAGAAAAATCTAAAATTGTTATTTTATACCTTCTGTAAAGTAGGGTTGGAAATCTTAAGAGATATTCTATATTTAAAACAGTTTAGAATATAGTGTAAGATCATGAATTATTTTTTTAAAATAAAAAATTACGCATTTAAAGCCGTAATGATAATCATTAAGAAGATTACTATTTAACTCAAAAATAAAAGGAAATATAAAGATATATCAATGTCGGGAGATCTTTACAGAATAGTAAAATGATTTGGTAAACAGGAATTTAAAAATATCACTTCCGAAAAAAAATGTAAATTGTGAATGTATAAAATTGTATATATATACATCTATTCGACACTTTTGATTTTCTAAACCTAAATCAGAGAAGAAATCCACAGAACACACGAAAAAAGCAAGAAAATATGGTTAGGTATAGCCTTTTTGATGATGTTTCGCGTTTGAACTCTTCAAAATATGAATGGAAAATTCGTGTGAAGGTCTTATGTCTGTGGGAAGATAAAGGTCCAAGTTTGGAGATGGTTTTAACTGATATTAAGGTATTTACTTTAATTTAATTATAAGCTCATTATATATTTCAAACAATAAGTTTATATGCAATTATACCTGAAAGTTACAAATCACAAGATTTTAAAAATATTTTATAGACATGTAACAAAATCGTATTATCCGATAATTAATAATACTATGTTTTATTAGGGTGTAAAGGTCCAATGCTCCTTTCGTGGAGATGTTTATGATCGTTTTGTCTTAAAGTTCAAGGTTGGTGATTGGCTTGATTTCGAAGACTTTAAGGTTGTTGAACAGAATGGTTCATGTTTAGCTACTACACATCGTTACAAAATTGTTATTTTGTACAATACCAAGATAAGAGAGAATTCAATTGTTGGAGGGGAAGATTTCTATGATTTCGTCGATTTCAAACTCATCCATGATGGTACCCAATGTGAAGATTACTTAATCGGTAAGGGAATAATTTAGTTTTTAAAAAAGAAATTTCAAATACTATTTGAGATTCATTATATTTGAACTAATAATTAAAATTTTATACAGACATTATTGGTGAGGTTGTAAAAGTTGGCGAATTCAGATGTAATTTCAAAGAATTACAACAAAAAGAGGAAATCAAAGGGGTGGAAAATAATGGAAAACATGAGGATGTCACACAAAGTTATAATATCCGTATGTTATTTAAGTACTGTACTCGATATGGTTCAGATCAAAAGAAAAACATTACTTTTCATGATCAATATGAAACAGATTCCACGATCTTTGAAGACTCTGATGATGACATTGATGTTGGAGATCAGGACGATGATGATTATAAAGAAGATGAAGAAGAGGATGATACTGAGGAAGAAACTGATGATGATAGCGAATACCAAACAGATAACAGTGGTAACAATGATCAAGATGACGAAGATTATGTCCAAGATTTTGAAGAAGATGAAACAGATGATGAGCTGGAAAGTACTGAAGATAATCTTAAAATTAAAAAAAAAAAAGAGAGGATATCTCAATTAACCACAAAATCTCATTTGATCTTCGTGATTTCAGGTAAATTTTAAAACTCATATATTTTTATATTATACATAATCATAATCTTAATCTATTATTTTAAATCACACAAATTTTAATTCTTTAATTTTAGTGGAACCCTACTAAGGTGTGAATTATTCGAAAAAACGGCTGCGGAATTCTACGATGCTTTAAAATCATTCCAGGGTGAACGTTTAATTTGTGTTATTCGTTGGGGTGTTATTGAAGATTTTCAAGGTATACAATTAATTTAATAAAAATTATTGCATATTTATGATGATCGTGTATTGAAAGGAATAAATTCTGTTATAACTTTGCAGGAAAAAGAAGTATATCTTCTACAGTTTGTACGCGAATAACACTCAATCCTCGCAATTCTGAGGTTGCGAAAATGATGGAATTGTAAGAATAACATCTTTGTTCATGCTATAACATAGATGAAAACGAAATTCGTTTATAAACTTTTTCACGTTCTACTTAATTGAATTATAGGAGATCGAGGAAGAGGACTCGCGGATAGAAGACTGGCTTCCATGAATTTTTTATGGCGTTCTAGGGATTTGATGGGATTTTAATTATTTTATATTTAGTTAGTAGTTGGATTTTTAAAAATTCTTGCTTTGATATAAAATGAAATATTTTAATTATTTATTTACATATAATGAGCTAAACAAATTAGTTACATATAACGAATTATGTTTTTAATAACCAGTAATTCATCTTTAAACATAAATTTAAAAATTAACTACATATAAATTACTTAAAAAGAAATATGAAGTGGAAGACTTTTAGTTTTCCAATGAAGTTTCAACAAAAGTCTTAGTAATAAAAAAACGATAGTCCAATGCATCATAATTAAAGATGTCAGCATGCATGTTGAAAATAAAAAAGGGAAGGCATGCAGTCTGGATAGAGTTTCAACCGTCCAGTTTTTTTTTTTAAAAAAATAAAGTATTCTGAAAATACGAAAACATTGATTAATTCATATCGAACAGATACTCATGCAGCTTTCACTGTTTTGAGCACGGGTTTTAATACAATCTACACAAATATTTAACTGTAATTGTAAAAATCCTTATCTTCCTTTGTCTATGAATATTTGAACTACAACAAATTGAAAGTTCTCTCTGATACTTATTCTAGCTTCTAAATACACGCAAAAAAAAAAGTCCAATCGGGATGGTGCTGTTCTTGAAAGATCTGAATCCTACTTTACGTAAGCCGAAAGTTGCTGTGAAAATACTTCGAGAATGGCCACCGCATTTTATACAAGGACAGCCTTTTTATCAAAGTTTGATTTTGGTCGACGAAAGGGTAAATTTTCTTGCTCATCCCATTTAGCAGTTTTAGCAAATATCAATCAAGTTATACAACAAAAAAAAAACATTGGAATGCTAAATTATGTTTATATTTTAGGGAACTAGGATTGATGCCAAGATAGATGCGGAACTTTATGTAGACTGTTACTATGGAAAGCTCAAAGAAGGAGACTGGTACGAGATTTCTGGATTTAAGGTGATTGAAGGTCAACAATCATCCCGAAATTCAAACCATCCGTTTGAGATCCTGATCCAGGAAAAAACAAAAATGGTTCCAATAAATCCACGAAGTACTGACAATTTTATTCTTATGTATGATGCACCAAGAATGCAAAATGCGACGCCTGACGAGAAGAATTGTTGTGTAGGTAAGTTTTTATACTCAATTCATGTTCATACATCCATCTTAATTTTACTATATTTAATAAACATTAAAATTATTTTTTATATTAGATGTCTTAGGAATGGTGGTACATGTAAACAATTCGCAGATGATTGATTTCCTCGATCATCAAAATGGCTACATTTCAGAGAATGAAGTTGTGACCTTCACTATCGTTGAACACAAGTAAGATATTTAAAAAAACTTTCTATAACATTGTAAATACATAAATTTTTTATTTTAAACAGTTCTTTATTAAATTATATACAATCATTTTATTTTTCTGAAAGTGGCCAAGAGATTGAATGTGTTGCTGTTGGTTCGGTTTGTACTGCATTTCTTGAGAAACGGAAACAAATTATGTCTTCGCCTACCTATACTACTAATCAACCAATAATGTGTACTCTTCTGTTTTGGAGGATCTCTGTTTACGAAGGTACTGTTCAATATTAGTCTCATATACCATCCAAAATATCATTTTACTTAAATTCTACTTTGCTAGGTATGCAATGTTTGATGTCTCAGTTGCGATGCTCAAAGGTCATTCTTGAAGATGAAGTGGATGGAATTAATACTGGCGATATGCTGTAAGTTCATTAATTTAATAAATTGAAAAAAAAAGTATAAACAAAATTATGTGGGAAGTTTAATCCTGAATTGTTTTATTTTTACAGACGCTGGCTAAACGTTGATTGCAGTGATGATGATGATGAAGATGACGATGATGAATAATTTCGTCATACGAGCATCAATCTATAGTTTGTTGAAACTTTGGGCATGAATAATTATTTAATTTATTTAAATATGTTTCGGAATTTTGTTTAACTTTTATTAAGTATTTTCTAAAATAACAATTATCTTCACAAGTAGACTCACGTGAATTTAATTAATTTAAAATCTATTAAAATTTGACAGAGAGGATCAAATGTTTTTCTTGGTTAAATTATATGGGCCTGGCCTTAATAGATGCCAATTAGAAAACCATCGCGACTCTTAGAACTAATATTTAAGCATTCTAAGTCTTTATATTATTATTATTATCGTGACTTTTTGTTTTCCCCTGTCAAGAAAGAGTAAAATAAAAGCTTATTATCATCCATAACCTTGTGGTAAGATCCCAAACGATATTCATTAAATTTTTTCGTACCAGCAGTTCTTTGTTTGAAAGTTTAAAGATCTTTATTTTTTTTTTTCAAAATCATAGATGGAAGGTGAAAGTTCTAGGAAACGGAAAGAGCCTATGTCAGATTTCGGCTGGGAAGATGGAGCAATCGACACAGTTAAACAAGCGTTCCGCAAATCGAGAGACGTAGTTCTAAAGGAAACGACGAAACATTTTACTGCTATTATTGATATGATGAAAGAGTACATCAACAAAAAAGAAGAATCTGTCGGCTTGAACTGTCAGCTTGAAACAATCGATGCTCAGATCTCGCTAATAGACGATATCTTGGAGGGGCGAATCGACTTGATTGAAGAGCGAAACAGACTAGAAGATGTTAGGGTTGTTATTGAGAAAGATGAAAAAGAATGTGTTGTTCCTAAAATTGATTGGGATAAACTTCGTGTTCCCTCTATAAATCATTAACAATGTTAAGAATTTTATCTTAATCGTTTGCTGTTCTTGAATTTTAAATTATTATTATCTGACATAAAATATAATCGATGCTTTATTTTATTATTCTAAAATAAATCGTAAAGAAAACATATCTTAGTCTTGGACTTTAAAGTTATTCTCATAAATCGTAAAAAAATATGGTATGCAATGTTTGATATATAGTTCCTATATTCGTTGAGTGATATATTTTTATATATATTTAAAACTTTTAAAATCGTAAGTTTCTTAAAAGATTATGTAAATAATTTAAGTTTATGTAAATATACAAATATATTGGTGATTACTGAGAATGAATATATACCATCGAATTTATCTAATGGTAAGTAATATTGAGTTTTGATAATATCATAAATATACATTTTCCAAAAAAAAAATAATAATAATGTATATATATATATATATATATTTTTCCGATTACAAGTTGAAAAAATCAACATCGTAGGTTTAGTTTTACCATAAATTTTTATTCTCTTTTATAAACATGGCATGCCTGCTGTTCGATCCCATTAAAAAAAAGAACGGAAAGAGAGACTATTTTTACGATGTGGAAGACCTAAACCCTTTTGTTCATGAGTGGACGATTAACGTCAAAATACTGAGGAAGTTTGAGGTGTGCCATCCTAATTTTAAATCATCTGACTTGATTGTAGTCGATGATAAGGTAATTTCACATTGTGTATCCCGTATGATAATTTTCAAACAAAAAAAATCATATTATGTTGCTTATATATTTTTTAATAATATAGGGTAAAAAAATTCAAGTGATGATGCGTCCTCCTTATCGTGACATATTTTTAAACGATATGGAAGAAGGTGACTGGATAACGCTATCAAGATTCTCACTAACCATTGTTGATGGTGTTTTAAAGTTAACTGATCATCGTTTTATGATACATTGGGGAGACAAAACATGGTTTAAAAAAATCCATCCTTTGTCTTCCAAGCAGTTTTATTCTTTTGTATCATTTAATGATATCAAAAGAGGGAAATTAGATCCTGATCATTGTGTAGGTGAGATTAAAATAATTATATAAATTTTTTAAAGAAATACCTAAAAAATAATTTATAATGCAATTCTTATGAACAGACATTATTGGAAGAGTGTACACTGTTGGAAATCGTTTTGATGAAGGTCCTCCATATAAAGAATGGGATGAGTTGTACGTCGTTTTGGAAAATATTGAGTAAGTCGTTCTATTAACGAAATATGATTTAACAATACGTTCGTGTTCGTTAATGACTCTAATTCTACATAACGTATAATTGTAGGTTTGAACGATTATCATGTCGTTTACCAAAAGACTACGCGAATGTCTTTTTCAATGACTGGATACATTGTGATTTTGATATAATATGTGTGTTACGTTTTGCCAAACTTGAGACTATCAAAGGTTTGAATTATTTATACACGCTGGAAATATTATTGTTTATAATTGAAAAAATATAAATTAATTATTTATTGTTAATGTAGATACATGGATGGCAACAACGGTACACAATTGTACAATGGTCATGATCAATCCTGGATGTTCTCAAGTCACGCAGATGTTTGAGGATTTTGCCTTAATGGAGAACTGATATTGATAATAATTAAAGTGTAATTTGATATATCATAAAATATCTATTGTATTTGAGCTCGGCCTTTTAATTGATTTTAAAATTTATGAAAAAACTTATTTTGAAGAAATTCTCAGCGAGATTTGTATAAATAATATTGACAGATTATTTGACTTTAAGATTGAATGAGTTTAATTAAATAATCTGAAACTGAGCATTATAATTATAGTATGATCAAATCAAAGAATTCTATTGTATTATATATATATATATAGATATCTAATTATGTTATTTACGGATAACTAATTATGTTAATTACATAAAAATATGTAGATAATATAAAATATAGCTGTGAAAATAATAATATTTTGTTAATAAGCTTTGCGGAAATTTCGGTGGTTATAACATAATTTGGAATGTAGATATCTGAAATATATTGAATACTTATACAAAATAGAAATTTTATAAAAATGACTGGAAACATGACAATAATGATTTACTAATTTATAATTGTTTTACAAATACCATTAAAGTTTTCACGATGATATATATACAGAATATTTGACAATATCTTTAGATGTAAATATTCTAAAACAGATTTATGTATTATGTATATATAAATATGTTTGCCAGACAGAACTCTCTAAGAATTCTTTGAAGAAAAAAGTTTATTATGGCTAACCTCCTATCTAACGCTATTAAAAAAAAGTTCGGGAAGAGAGACTATTTTTTCGTTGTGGATGACTTAAACCCCTTCGTTCATTAGTGGAAAATTAACGTAAAAATTCTGAGGAAATTTGAGTGTCGTCATTCTCTTTTCAAGTCAACAGACTTAATCGTAGTAGATGAGAAGGTATATTTATATTATATAATGTTTTAAAAATTTAAATTTAGTTTTATTTACTTATGTATAACGTTTACGTAGGGTACAAAAATCCATGTATTGATGGGTTCTCCTTATCGTGACATCTTTCTTAACGATTTGGAAGAAGGTGAATGGATTATGTTATCAAGTTTCTCATTAAGCAATGTTGATGGCGGTTTTAGGCCAACTGACCATCGTTTCAGAATACATTGGAGAGATGGGACATGGTTTAAGAAAATACTTCCTTTGTCTTCAGATCAATTTTACTCTTTCGTATCATTCAGTGATATTAAAAGTGGATATTTTGATTCTGAATATTGTGTAGGTAAGGGTACTATTTTTTTTTTATTATATGTTAAGTTTAAAGTGCTTGATTAGTTAAATTATTTTATAAATTTTCGTAGATCTTATTGGAAGAGTCTTTAGTGTTGGAAATACCATGGAACAAGGTCCACCATACAAAGAATGGAATGAGTTATTTGTTGTTCTTGAAAATATTGAGTAAGTTGCTCTAAATTATTGAGCTTTCTAATTTAAATTTCAATGATTTGAGAAGTACTCAGTGATGATAAATTGTAGGGGTGAACATTTCTCATGTCGTTTACCAAAAGACTACGCGAACAGCTTCTATGACCATTGGATACATCGTGACAATGATAT
Source organism: Camelina laxa (assembly GCA_024034495.1). Classification (NCBI taxonomy): domain Eukaryota; kingdom Viridiplantae; phylum Streptophyta; class Magnoliopsida; order Brassicales; family Brassicaceae; genus Camelina; species Camelina laxa. Next base: position 22,852,771 of record CM043880.1, on the reverse strand, counting down.
TATCATATGTGTATTACGTTTTGCCAAGCTCGAAAGTAATAAAGGTTCGGACCATTTCTTGCTGATAAATCTATAATTGCTTTTTAATAAAAAGTTAACTAATTATCAAATTTTATTAATGTAGATACATGGATGGCTACCACAGTGCACAATTGTACCAGTGTCATGATCAATCCTCCATGTCCTCAAGTCACACAGATGTTGGATGCCTTTGCTGATATGGAAATTTGAAATTGATTTTTCTAAAGTGCATGACTTTTATACTTCATATTTATAAGATAAAAATAATACTTTAATCCTCTATGATAATGTGATTGGATTTTAATTTGATTTATAATATTATTCAATTATTAATTAATTCATAAAACGAAAACTATATTATATAATAATCTTTTGTATTCAAAATAGACATCCCCTCTGATTTTTACATATTCATGAACCTTTCAATTATGTAGTTAAAAGGTGTGAATGGTAACACCCCTTCGAGTCGATACTTTTTATGCAACCATTAACACCTTATATATATTCTTATAGTCGAGTTTAAAAACTTAAAACCAAACTACTGTCTTTTCAACTTCTTCATTTCACTCTCTTACTAAACTTCACTCCAACTAAAATACTTTTTTTTAAAGACAAAAAAAAAAATGGCGAGATTTGTGATGCTCGACAAATTGTGTCCTTGGACAATGGGATGGAAGATTCGTGTCAAGGTTTTCCGTTCATGGAGAGTGAGAGATCGTTCGAATGATGTGTCGACAGAACTAATCTTGGTAGACGAAGAGGTATGTTATACAGAATTATTTCGTTGTTACTTCATATGTATTCGTGTGTCTAAATACTTTGGTAAATCATTCTCTGAATTAGGGTACATTTGGACATGCTACTATCCCGGCATCACTCAATGGTGTTCCGGAATTTAAATTGTCGGAGGATCGAACTTATGTTATAGAGAAGTTCGAAGTCAAGAATGACAGAGAACAGATCCAGAAAACTAAAAACGGTTATCGGATCTTCTTCACAGACAAAACTATAATCAGTTTTGCAAGAGATCCTATCATTTCCAAATCTTTTAATAATCTAGATTTTAAACGTGTTTTTGATAATGCGTTTCATGGAAGATGGCCTTACGGTAAATCGGACTTTATAATGGATTGTTTTATAAAAGATTAATTTGTTATTTTTAACACATATTAATCGTTTTTATGGCAGTTAATCTGATTGGATGCATCACCAATATGGGTGAAATCAAGAGTTTCAAAAAAGAAGATGGTGTCTATCGTTGGAGCTTGATGGATCGCTACATAAAATTCACTATCGAGTCGATTGAGTAAGTTTATATATGAATAGTAATATTTTTAAGAACTGTTTTAAGTGCTTGATAAAATACGTAGATTGACATTATTATATCAACAAACCTTTTCCAAAGGGGATATGTACTTGACTGCTTCGCAACAGGAGTCTATGCCAATCATATGTTCAAAACTTTCAAACTGCGTAACAGGAAGAGGGTCTGTCTGTTCAAAATGTGGAAAGCAGTAAGATTCGGAGGTGATTATGTTTGTTTATAGATAATTAGTTTAGTAATTCAGTACAGTTTATTATCATAATGAATAATTTGTTTATTTAACATCGGTAATACTAGATGATAATGTTTTTCTAACCAACGGCGATGGATGCTCGGAGATTGTCGAGGACCCGAAGAGTGCAGATTTTGCAGACTACATATTCATGTAAGTCAGAAAATTACTTTGGATGGTCTTTCGATTATATATGTTAGAAATATGTGGATGTATCTGACTAACTTTAAATATTTAGGTACAATTACGTTGATCATGGTGAGTCAAGAATCAAAGATTTGGATGATAACGACTATAGGTTCGATTTAGACCTAAGGTAATAGTAAAATCTTACTTTATTTGATTAATGATTAGTTGATATTAAAAAATACTGATTAGAATTTATCCTTCTGCAAAATACAGAGATTCACTTGACTCCTATATTCATCTTGCTGTTGAGGACTCCTTTGAGAAGCATCGAAGACCTTATTGATAACTATGCTCAAAACCGTTCTTCGAAGTTCCGTATTTTTTGAAAATTATTGAAAAACACTTTTGTAAGTTTATATATGATGATTTTTGGGATTTAATAAAATAATTAAAATATTATTTTTCTGGATTATTATTAAATTTAGTAAGTTGCAAATTTTAACATATAGAGAATTGTTTAAATAAAAATATTAAAAACCATTATTATAAATTACAAAATAACATTTATTTTAATAACGATATATGGTAATTTACAACTGCTTGATGAATTTCATTAAATCTGAAAGAGTAAAAAATGTTAAATATACTTTTTTAATAATGAAAATAAGCATATCGATAATATTCATAAATGATATGTTTACATTCCTCATCATTATCGTTTTAACAAAATAAAGTAAGAAAATATTCTAAAAAATTAAAAAATCAAGTCGGTTGTATAACATCTCTATAAATATTGTTCCGCTAATGTGTTTATGAGTTGTATGCTCAATTCAATATGACTTCTAAAAAGATGAACGTTCGACCTTTTGTTCAGTTAGACAATCTCAACCCTGCTTTAGACCATCAAAAGATAAGAGTCCGTATCATAAGACTTTGAAGATGGTTTGGTCAGCAGGTTTCAAAATCAACTCGCTGTCGGCGAGTCTAAAATAGTCGATACGTTCAGCTTAGTGGATTATGATAGTAGTTTTAAGACAAGTTCTTTGGGATTTAAAATCGTCTTTTATAGAACCACTGTTGTGAAACCATGTGATGAATTCCCAGTTCGTGTTCCAGAAAAATATTTTCAGGCGTTTACTACTATCTTATCTGGAGAATTAGATAAGAATATATTGTTTAGTGAGTTGTTAATTAACTTTGTTTTAAAAAGTTATATTTATATGAAAAAAATAAAATATTAATTCATGTTTTTTTCGTAGATGTAATCGGCCAAATCGTCAGTGTTGGAAATCTTGATAGCGTCAAAACGAAAGGGAAGGATAATGTCAAATTGAGCTTCGATTTGCAAGATTTAACGTATGTAACTTTAGTAAATATTTTGAAAATTAATTAAATCTAAAATAAATAACTAAATTTTATTCTTTTGCATGCATTCGTAACATAGTGGAACCCGGTTAAATTGCACGGTGTGGGGGGATCTTGCAAAGGACTTTGATACACAAATAAAAGAACATCAAGATACTGTTGTCGTTTGTGTAATACGATTTGCATGCCTGAAGGAATGGAAAGGTAATATCTTACTTTCAGAAAAAACAAAATTTAAAGCTTATAATTGTCAAATCTAACGTTGCCAATTAAATCCATGTTACAGGAAATTATAGTATTTCCAATGCGTTCAACTCTACCGATATTCTCATAAATCCAGTTATGTCTGAAGTAGACGCGTTTCGAAATAAGTAAGTATACATATATGTATATATATGAATATATATATATATATATATACTTTCTATATTATTCTGCAGGACATGCTTAAATCATACACATATTCTTATTATTATCATAACTATATAGGTTGCCTACTGATGCTGTTGATTTAGTACAACTTGATGATGACCCAAGCCCTCAGAAACCCAAGCTGACATTATATGAGGAGTTTTTTTATTGTGAACGAAAAGAATACTATGGACCAAATCGTTTATGCACTTGAGGTAATGATTCAAACGTAAAATTGATATCGTGATCTTATTTTTTTCTGAATTATAATTGGGATAATAAATGTTTGATTAATTCTTTACAGGCGCGAACATGTGTGACAATCGCGACAATTCACTCTGTTGAAGTGTTGCCCAAATGGTATTATATTGCCTGTAAAGTTTGCAATAAGAAGGTGCAACCATATCCACCAGAATCTCAAACTGGAAAGGATTTACTATATAGTTGTGGAGTTTGTGATTCTGATGTTATGGAAGTTGATTACAAGTAAGTGCCAAATTGTCTCTTAAATTTTTAAAAGAATTGTGGATTAAACTATACGCACATTTAAGTCGTACCAAACTGTTTATAAGGTATAAACTCATACTTCATGTTGGGTACGAAAGTTCACAAAAGATTAAGCTGCTCTTCTTTGACGGTCTTGCCCAACTATTTATTGGAAAAAAAGCAGAAGAACTAGCTTTGGAAAAACCTAAAGTAAGTTAGTATCATTTGAGTTCTTTTTGGTTCTAAGTTATAAAAACAAGTATTTAATCAAGATTTGACATTTGTTCAGGACGATACTGCACCTATTCCTGGAAGTCTCTCTGCCTTGGTTGGGAGGACTATGCTGTTTAAAATTTCGATTACAATCGAGAATTTAAAAAGCGACAAGTCTGCTTATGTTGTCGAAAAGTTTTGGGAAAAGGAAGACATGGTTGTGCAATTTGGAAAGGTACTAAAGTAAACAAAAAAAAAGCATATATCCATAATATCATTATGAATTCTATACCTTTTAAATCTCAATGTATGTAATTTCAATGTAGGAACTATATGGAAGGAATGAACTTTCGAATAATTCTTTGGATCTCGACGACCATAAGTTGCAAATCGCACCAGCTGAAATGAATTTGACTTCATCTAAGAGAGATTATACAGACAGCAATATTGGATCGTCCGGGGGTCATAGCATGATGACAAGGAAAAAAATCAAATCTGAACGCCGAGATTGAAAAAGTTGCGTCATTTCAAAACATGATATTGGTTAATTTTTTTTTATCTTTTTGTTTTATTTTTAAAAATTGAATTTTAAAATTATTTTGAACAATTAAGAACGCTTTTAAACTTCTTAGCGTATTTGTATTGGTCAAACTTTAATTCTATCAATTACTATAATTATGTTACAATAAACGAAAATTAAAAATATATACAAAATAATTTAATAAATATCATACTATAAAATCATTTGGGAAATTTTAATAGTTAGAATATCTCTAAACCCCAACCTAAATCTTTTTAAACATATTTCAAAATTCCATAAATAATGATAATATGTAAGAAATAAAAGGCCAAATTTAATGATCTGAATATTCAATACGATAATTTAAGAAAACGACCATTAACGATTATGTTAACAAAATTTTTTACATTAAAATCTTAATTTAATACATTTTATATGTATATATATAAGTCTTATTGATTTATCATGTCAACTAGAAAGAAAGAAAAACTGAACCAATTCTTAAGTTCTTGCTGTTTGACGTATAAGGTAAAGCAAAATTCAAGATTTATTATTTTGTATTATTGAAATTACATTGTCATGTTTCATCTGTATACGTGCAGAATCATAATGAAACGTTCATCTGGAGTTCGTCGAACCACCCAAAAGATCAGGACCTGATGAAGATTCGCTCCGTTCGCAAATTCAACCAGAACAATTTGTTTACTTTTGTGAGGATCCCATTCCGGAACCAGTTAAAAAAAAAGTCAGGAAAACCGGAAGAGAATCAAGTTCTTCTGAAGATAACTCATTGGCGCATCTTGACGTTCAAAATACCATTGTTGACGGTGAAAATAGTATTTCGAACTCAAGAACAAGAAATCTCAATTTCAATCCTGGATGGAGTGCAATGTCATACCTATCAATGAGTCAATTAACACTTATGATAAGGATGTTTCCGGATATTTCTGGTGTGTGAAAAACAAGAAATATGTACGCAAAGATATATCATGAAAAAGGATAGACCTTAGAATGTCGTTTTGAATTTTAGTTTCATATTTTGATATTCAATAATAATAACTAATTTTATTTCTGATTATCATCACGATGTTATTATAATTCGTTATGTTATTTAAAGGGGTTTATCACTTTTTAATGTTTATCAAATGTTAGTTTTATAACATAATGAAATTATCTTCATAATTAATAATAATTATGAATATGACAATTCAGCGGAAAGTTCGTTAATAGTATAATATTAATAATGGAAGAAAATATTTAGTTAAACATGTTTTTAAAATTTATTACAATAAATATAATGTAAAATTTGTAAATATAAAAATAAAACTAAATATTCAGTAATGACCCGATAATGATCTACAAGATTATGGAAATATAACAAAAAAAAAAAATGACAAAGATCAAAAAAGTAAATTTCAAAAAATACGTATTAAAGATTTCAATACATAATAGAAAGATAAATAACAAATTTTAAAAAAAATATTCAAAAAAGTTAAGATGATATATAGATACATATGTCAATATTCGTATATATCAATAATTGGTACATTTTAGATGGCATCATATATACGGCACCATCTTCCAATATAAACAAACCTAACAGCGAATTTTAGAATAAAATTGTCAGAATTACTCGATTATATGAATTCTTGATCGTACTTTGAATTTCATTTTGCAGATTACTACACTTGACGTATTATAATGAGACCTTCGAAGATTCCATATCGGAGGAAGAATGTAACGACACATGTTCTTTAAATTAAGATATATGTTACATTCGAAACTAATAGATTGCACGTAACAACATTATTAAACTACAGGTGTTAGTTCTACGATAAATCTTCCTGCTTTTACGAATGCACTGAATTTTCAGAATCCTGATCCACATAAGATGGCAAGGTTGAAAAGAATGCAAATACGGAAGTCTAAACAGGCACAAAGGAAGAAAAAAGGTAATATGTTCGGGAAGGGATTTAAAAATGAGTATATATATAAAATATATATATATATATATATATATATATAAATGCTAAAACTAATCCAATTGTTACCTATGCAGAAAATTTCCTTCTTCCCGGATTACAGGAAGATTTCGCATGTTTTGTCGCAACTGATTCGGATACGAACGATGAAAGTGATTCAGACAGCTCTACTGATGGGATTTCATTCGATACTAATGAAAGCAATGCGACATCTGAGATGTTTCTTGGCTTTCCTCCCATAAAAGCTAAGTTATTAAATAATGGTATATCTCGATGCATATCTGATTCGTTATACGACTGTTTTGTAAATAAGTATGTATATCTAACATATATTTAAAATAATAATTTTTTAAAAAATGTATATGTAGGTTATTATGATGATGGAGATCCTTATTTTTTTATGTGATAATTGTGGAGCATATATGTGGTAAGGAGAACGGGTGAACAAACGAACTAAAAAGGCAAAGCCGGATTTTTCACTGTGTTGCCATCGCGGCAAAGTAATACTTCCTACTTTGAAGACTGCGCCTAAAACATTATTATCGTTGTTTTTTAATAATGACGATAGGGGTAAAAACTTCCGCGATAACATACGAGCGTACAACATGATGTTTTCGTTCACATCATTAGGTGGGAAAATTAACCATTCAATAAATAATGGTAGAGGGCCGTGTTTATTTCAGATGTGCGGAGAAAATATCATCGTATCGATGATATCTTGCCAGAACCTGGAAAGGAACCAATGTTTTTGCAATTGTATATACATGACATATGTAACGAGATAACTAATAGAATTTCTGCATTTAGGTAATTATATTATATGTATTAAAATATTTTCCATATCTTAATTATTTGTTAAATATCTTTAGAATAATTTTATGTATCTACTAATCATTATTATTATTAATTTTTGTGTTTTGTTGTTGATATAGATCATCAGGATCTTCTGGAGATTTAAAACATGAGATTGTTAAACTATTAAAAAAAATGCTTGATAGTCATAATCCACATATTAAGGCGTTTAGATCGGCACGTGAAAGATTTAATATGGAAGAAGGTAGCGAAGGTCTGCGATTAATCTTACCTTCAGAAAGAACTACTGATGCAAGAACTCATAATCTTCCTACCAGTAAAGAGGTAGCTGCTTTAATACCCGGAGATTTTACGGCTGGTGTGAATAAACGTGACATTGTTATAGAAAGTCGTTCGGGTAATTTACAGAGAATAAGTGAGCTTCATCCCGCATACTTGCCTTTACAGTACCCATTGTTGTTCCCTTATGGTGAAGATGGTTCAGATTAGGTATCGATATAGGTTTCATGGATACCCGTGGACGTAAAAGGAAAACCGTTACCATAAGGGAATTCTATGCGTATAGAATATTTGAAAGATATGAAGAGTCTTCGACTATTGTTATGGCAGGCAAATTATTCCAGCAGTTTTTAGTCGATGCATTCACTACCATCGAATCGAACAGGTTGAACTACATATGGATGAACCAAAGCAAACTCCGAACTGAAAGAGTCGATAAGATAATTGAAGCTGCTGAAAAAGGACATGAAGACCTTGCACAACATGGAAAAAGAATATTTATTCCGTCATCGTTTACGGGTGGAAAAAGATATATGATGCAACATTATCTCGACGCCATGGCTACTTGCAAGTATTTTGGATTTCCTGATCTTTTCATAACTTTTACGTGCAACCCAAGGTGGCCTGAAATTGATCGTTATCTAGCAAGGCATCGACTTAGTAAAGAAGATAGACCTGATATATGTAGCCGAGTTTTCAAGATGAAACTTGATAGATTAATGGACCAAGTGAGAAAGGAAAAAACTTTTGGTATCGTAAATTCTGGTATGTATTTAATAAGTTTTAATTATTATTATTTATATTAGTCTTTGGAAAAAAATAACTTATTAATGTTTTTAAAAAATATTTATTTGTTTTAAAAATTTTCAGCGATGTATACAATAAAATTCCAGAAGAGGGGTGCCTCATGCGCACATGATTCTGTTTTTACACCAGACAATAAGATGCGTACATCAGACGATATTGATAAATACATAAGCGCTGAAATTCCTGATAAATAGGTGGATAAGTATTTGTACGAAGTTGTTTCTGATGTGATGATCCATGGTCCGTGTGGTCATATGAACAGAGATAGTGTCTGCATGAATAATGGGCAATGCACTAAATTCTTCCCAAAACCATTAATGGATAATACTGTTGTTGACGGTGCTGGCTATCCAATATATAGATGACGAAACGATGGGAGAATCGTGGAGAAAAGAGGATTTCAATACGATAATAGTTACGTTATTCCCTATAATCGTGATTTATCACTCCGTTTTCGTGCTCATATAAATGTTGAGTGGTGCAACCTGACACGTTCAGTTAAATATTTGTTCAAGTACATCACTAAAGGTCCGGACTATGTTAGAGCCAAAGTAGGAGAAGAAGATCAGGAAAATGAAATTAAAAAGTTTTTCAATTGCAGGTAACAACTTAATAGGATTGTCAAATATTTTCATATTAAATTATACGTGACAAATTTAATCCAATATTTTTTTAGTATGTATCTGCATGTGAGGCTTCTTGGCGAATTTTAGCTTTCCCGATTTGTTATCGTACTACAGCCGTAGAAAAACTTCCGTTTCATCTTCCAGGACAAGAATTGGCTATTTACAATCAGGATGATCAATAGAAGATGTATTGCACCGTACAACAAATAGAACTTCTAAATTTTTGGGCTGGATGGAATGCAACAAGATTTATCCCAGGCCAGAGAACTTACGTATGCTGAATTTCCATCTAAATTTGTGTGGATTAAGAGAGAAAACTTTGGAAGCCAAGGTCAGAGAAACGGAAAAGTTTTGCAATAGGCAGAATTACGTATGTACCGCCTTCTGTAGGACAAGCCTATTACTTGCGAGTACTGCTTAATAAAATTCCAGGACCAACAAGTTTTGACTATTTAAAAACAGTCAATGGTGTACTTTATAGTGATTTCCAAGAAGCTTGCTATGCTTTGGGATTATTGGATGATGATAAGGAGTACATTGCAGCTATAAACGAAGCAGGTGAATGGTGTTTTGGGAATTTTTAAGAAAGTTATTTGCGATCCTACTGCATACAAAGAGTTTAACTGTTCTTCTTGAAGTTTGGAATAAAACGAAAGACATCTTGTGTGAGGATATTTTGTTTAAAGAAAGGAGAAACAGGAGCGATCCAGGTATTTCAAAAACTTATTTTCTTTCATCAAAATATTCCGTTTTCGAAGGAAAAAAATATATATTTATATATAATAAAATGTTTAAAATTTTCTGTGGTAGGTCTAATGTTGTCACGGACTCGGATAGAAAATATATGTTTAACTGAAATAGAACTCATGTTACGAAATGGGACATCTCTTACGGCCTTCGAGAAAATGCCTAGACCAGATGACGATAGTATAATGAACACAGGAGAAAATAGGCTTATGAGAGGAGAGAATATATCCTCAAAAACAACAGGAATTGTACAATAAGTTGTTACCTATGCTAACTGATGAGCAGAGGCGTGTTTATGAAGAAATTATTCACTCTGTGAATCACAATAAAGGTGGTATGTTTTTGTCCATGGTTTGGTGGTACTGCAAAAACGTTTATGTGGACTATTCTTGGTGCTGATATAAGGTCTAAAGGTAATATTGTTCTTAATGTTGCCGAGTGGTATAGCTGCTTTGCTTTTGGAAGGTGGTAGAACGGCTCATTCAAGATTTGGTATTCCAATCAATCTTAATGAATATTCTGTTTGTTTGATAGATGCGAATCTGATCTTGCTGATTTAATTAGAGAAGCAAAGCTCATAATATGGGACGAGGCTCCAATGATGAACAAGCTTTGTTATGAAACTTTAGATAGGAGTTTGCGAGATATCATGAAGTGTGACCAGATTTTTGGAGGTAAAGTTGTTGTGTTAGGAGGTGATTTTAGACAGATTTTACCAGTTATTACGGAAGGTGGAAGGGTAGCTTTTAGTTTTAGCATCATCTCACTCATCTGCTTTGGAATAGTTGTAAAGTTCTTAAACTTACCGAAAATTTGAGACTTCGCAAAGCACGTAATAGTATGGATGCGGGTGCTCTAGCTACTTTTTCTAAGTGGCTTCTTGATATCGGGGATGGCAAAATTAACGAGTCAGATAGTGGGGATGTGGAGATAGAAATTCCGGATGATTTATTAATTAATACAAGTGGAATCCTATTGAAGCAATAGTTAAAGAGATCTACGGAGAACAATTTACAAGGAGGACCGACCCACAATTCTTTAGTGAAAGAGCTATACTAAGTCCAAGAAATGACGATGTAGATAAGATAAATCAGTTTATGCTTACTAAGCTTCCAGGTATGAAAATTAAAAAGGATATAGAAATTTAATTTTTTGAAAATTTTTCTAATATTCAAAACATATATGAAATTTAATTTGTTTATTTTGCAGGTGAGGAGAGACGATATCTTAGCTCTGATAGTATTGAAACGTCTGATACGAGTGGACTTGATGATATGATCTACACTCAGGAATTCCTAAACAGTATTCAAGTTTCTGGACTGCCAAGCCATGTTTTGACTTTGAGAATAGGAGCACCTGTCATGTTGTTAAGGAATATAGATCCTAAGGGAGGTTTATGTAACGGTACGAGGCTGATTATTACTCAGATGGCCAATCATGTAATCGAAGCAAGAATCGTGACAGGAAAAAAGGTTGGAGATAAGGTACTTATCCCTAGGATGTATGTTAGTCCACCTGATGCAAAGTTTCCCTTTCGTATGAGACGACGACAGTTTCCTATTACCGTGGCGTTTGCAATTACTATAAACAAGAGTCAGGGTCAGACGCTAGAACATGTTGGATTGTTTCTTCCGAAGCCGGTTTTCACACATGGACAGCTTTATGTTGCATTCTCTCGGTGACAACAGAAAAGGATTGAAGGTGTTAATTACGGATAAAGATGGAAAATGCCAGAATAAAACACTTAATGTTGTTTTCAAAGAGTTTTTGAGACTGTTTAATTATTTGTGTGTAATTGAACATTGTTTTGGATTTTTAGATTAAATTTTATTTTCCATAATTAGTTAAACAAATTTTAATGAACTTTGGAATACAATGTTACTCATAATATTCATTACAATTATTTGTAATATAATTAAATTGTGGTATTTTGCTATGTAATTAGAATAGAAAATATAATTACGTAATGGTAAAAATTATTGTTTAAGGTATGATAAAGTCTTAATTTTAACAATTAAATCTCAAACACATTTAAATTAGAATCTTACAAAATATATCTATTAAAAACGAAATCTGTCTTTCATTTTGTTATCATAATTTAAATAATAATATATAATAGTGAAAAAAAAAAAGTTGTAACGCTAAACGTTAATACGGCGTTTAATCGTGACTCTTTGATTTTTACAGATCCGAAATCCCCTTTTCGTCTCCGACAAGAGAGAAAACAGAAAACCTAATTCGATAGAATCATGAATATCGATTATATTTCTGATCTTCATCGGGAAGAACCAACTGGTGTATCAAGCCAAGGTCTTGAATTCTTGGTATGTCTACGAATTCTTCAGCAAACGAGTTCTTCTACTTGTGGATGAAAGGGTTAGAGAATTTCCCAAATGATAATTTCTACTGATATTTGATATTTTTAAAGTCTTATATATTAGATTACTAACACAATTTATCAATTTTTGAAGGGTGACACAATTGAGGTGGCCTTTGTTCCAACAACACTAAAAAAGCTCCAGAAGTATATTTATGAGGGTAAATGGTATGAGATTAGGACATTCAAAATCATCGATCCAACCCTAAGGGAGAGGAATACTCATCATCCTTTCCAAATCAAGTTTACGGAAGAATCAACCATGAATCAATTGGAATCAGTAAATTCGAAAAACTACTGATTCGAAGATTTGGGTGATATATATCGTTCAAGAATCCATCATCCCATTTCTTTTACGTTTTTAATATACGGTTTAAAAAATTTCAATTATACCCTGTGGAAAAATATTTTTGCTATCTTTGTGTTGTTTAATCTTTAGACTTTTAAGAATTTTGGAACTTTGTGGATTGGTCCCTCCCATATAAAGTACAAATATAGAACTTATACATAAGTAGTTTTATGTGCATGATAGATTTAGAAACAATTATTCTTAGATATTGCTATTTTTGTGTTGGTGAATCTTTATTACTTACATAATTTTAGAACTTTGAGAATTGGTTCTTCCCATACAAAAGTACAAACAGAACTTAGAAACTATATAGTTTTATGTATATGATGATAGATTTGGAAACAATTTTTCATCTTTATGAAATAAAAATGTCTTTTATGGCAAAAAAATAGATGTTTGCGGATGTGTAGTAGCTAACTGACAACAGAGAACATGCTGGTGAAGTTGTTTTCACGCTATTAAATGGCATGTAAGACACATTTATTCCACATTTGATGTTGCTAAGATTTTTAAGTCTCACTCTAAAAAATGTTTGTATTAACTTCATCTGTAGGTATGAATCTATCAAGTGCCGTGCAGTAAACAACTATGCTACCCTTTTCATGTATTCATGGGAGTCGTCAGGATGCCATCTCACATATCGTAACGAACCAGTGTTTTGTGTTCTGCGTTTCTGGAGGGTTTGGAGAGTATGAAGGTATGACTGTTAATAGTACTTACAAGTTTTAATAAATGTTAAAGACTATTGTATACTCATTTATAAAACTTTTATAACACTTTAAACATCTCTAGGTGAACCGTGTATTGAAAACACATTGGCCTCCTCCAAGATCTTTTTAAAACCGGATTTTGAAGGTCTTGAGCATCACAAGACTATGTAAGTTTAAATGTTTATTAATACCATGTAGTATATCATGCTAGGGTTTAACTTATGAATTTGCTTTCTATACTTAGTTCCGAATTTGCTGGACGCTACTACATAAATCGTATGAAGGAGCATGAAGAATAATCGTATAAGGGGCTTAAGGTGAAGGCAGGTTATTTAAATAAAAACTATTATGAATATGTAAACTTTATAACTATTTGTAATGTTTGTATGACATATAATTTATATTACTTTCAAAAATAATTTCTATTGTCTAAACGTAGTAAATTTATGTGACGCAAATCTTTATCTATCGTGATTTAATTAACCATACCGATTGTATTGGGCTCATTAAATTCATGAAAATTGAAAATGGGCTTCAAAAAAATATATAAAAGTTTACATATTTATGAGAATAATATATATTTAATAAATCGTTTTGTTGTTGTTATAAACAATGTTAAATGAAATAGAATAATTGTAAAATGTATCATAATGTGTATTTATAAACTACTATGAGGACTGTTACAAAAATGACGATATTGTTAAGATAAATTAGTTAAACAAATGTTTTTTGCAAATGACGATATTGTTTCGATTAATTATAAAAACGCTTATACCATTGTAAAAATAAATTAACATCAAATATACCACTATATAAAAATACTACTAATCTGTAATATAATCATAATTATATCTATTAAAATTATAATTATTAAAAAACAAAAAAAAGACACTAAAACGATTAAGACGCAACGCTACATTTAATCGTGACTGTTTATATTCTTACAAATCCGAAATCCCATTTTCGTCTTCGAAAACAGTGAAGCAAGAGTAAGAAACCTAATTTGGTAAAATCATGAGAATCAATTACATTTCTGATCTTCATCGAGACGAACGAACTGGTGTATTCAAGCTAAAGTCTTGAATTGTTGGCATGTCACCGAGTTCTTCACAAAACGAGTTCTTCTTCTTGTGTGAATACGAAGGTTAGAGCAATTAATCGAAAATCGATTTTACATAAATCTTTATTTTAATAGTGTTTATCTACAAGATTACTCACACGATTTTAAACAAACCTTGAAGGGTGACACGATTGAGGTCGCCTTTGTCCCAAATATACTTAAAAAGCTCCGGAAGTATATTTACGAGGGCGAATGGTATCAGATTCGAAATTTCCAAATCATCAATCCAACCCTCAGGGAGAGGAATACTCATCATCCTTTTCAGATCAAGTTTACGGATGATTCAACCATGTTGCTGCTCGAATCAATCAACTCCAAAAATTACTTCGATTCAAAGATTTGGATGATATATATCGTGGAAGGATCAATCATCACATATCTTTGGTACGTTTTTCGAAATTTAATTGTTATTTATTTATTTTAACATAGTATAACCAAATTGGAATGGATTGTTTTTAGCTTTGTGTTGAGTTATCTAGAAACTCTAAAAGCTGGAACTTTGTGTATTGGTACCTAAATAGAAAAGTACAAATTGAACTTTTACCAAAATAGTTTCATGTGAATGTCAAAAAGCTTTGGATACAAACATTGTAAAAAATATTCTTGACTTTATCCAAAAATAGATGTTTGCGGGGATGTATAGTAGCTGTTGATGACAGAAGAAATCATGGAAATGGTGTTTATGAAGTTGTTTTGACTCTATTAAATGGCAGGTAAGTCACATTTATTGCATCTTTACTCATATTAAGATTTATAAGTCTAACTTTATTTTGTAAAGTGTAACAAGTATATTCATTTGTAGGAATGAAACTGTAAAGTGTCGTGCAATGGATTACTATGCTAACATTTTCATGTCTTCATGGGTGTCAACTGGATGCCATCTCACATATCAAACTGAACCGGTGTTTTGTGTACTGCGTTTCTGGAGGGTTGGAGAGTATGAAGGTATGTACTATTAATAGAACTTGCTAGATTGAAAAAATTCTTAAGAGTAGCTTGTATACTCATCTAATAATCTTTTTAACACTTAAAACATCCCTAGGTGAACCGTGTATTGTGAACACATTGGCCTCCTCCAAGATCTATTTAAAACCGGAGTTTGTAGGACTTGAGAATCACAAGGCTATGTAAGTTTTTAATGTTCAAAAATATCAAGTGGTGTATCATGTTAGGGTCTAACTTATGGATGTGTTTTCTATTGCCTGGAATTTGCTGGACGTTATTACATTAAGCATAATGCAGCATGAAGGGTAAACTGGAGAAGTTTAAGCTGAAGGCATATTTGTTAACAATCTTTTTGTATATGCTAACTTTATAATTATTTTGAAGGTTTGTATGATCAAGTACTATAAACCCTTTTAAGGGTTGATTTCCAAATTTACTTGATGGTTTAAACGAAATATAAAATTATTCAGACCCAACTTCTACCTAATTAAAATTAACCACATAATATGGATCAGGCTCAATGGATTTTTCCCATTTTGCAAATGGGCTTAATTTTTTTTTGTAACAAGATAGTATATATTGAAAGTCCATTTAGAAATATCAGATTAAAAGTTAAAAATACAAAATTAATTACAATTTTGAAAATATTTAAAAACACAAAAGTAATTTGAATATAGGTTTTTTTTTGACATTTTGATTTTATTAACTCTTGCCCGCACAAACGTGCGGGTAACTCTCCTAGTCATAAAATAAAGAAATACTTTAGAAAAATATGACTCATGTCAACAAAAAATTAGTTAGACCAGAGATGATCAACCTTTATAAAATTTAACGATAATGATAAAAAAAGATATATGTTAAATAAGTTGAAATTTCTATATGAACTGTGACAACCGTCCCGTGGACCCATAGCCTCTTGACCTTCCCTTCCTCTGCTGCTAGCCACCCAAACGGACCCCAAGCTGGCCGGTGCATCGATCCTAACCCATCACTGTGGATATCCCAATCCACCAGTAGGTTATTGGTGCATCGAAATTCTCGAACCCTGGTCACCCTTCTTAAACCTTCCCACAGAGACAGATTGCCACCATTGATCTGCAAAGTTAGGATTGATGCCCTAGAACTAGCAGGATCCGTTATGGCGGCTAGCAGTGAGGGATTCAGTGAGGCTAACGAATGGACGGGTTAGCTCTTTATGAAGACCAATGTACTATTTTTGTACCCAAGACCCAAAGTATTATATTGAAAAATATTTGATTTTATTTGTATTTATGCAGGAATTTCAATGAAAAAATAATCAAGAAGCATTTCTTTTTGTGAACAATAAAACATTTGAAAATGAGTTTGTTATCGTTACAAATTTATTGCATATAGTTACAAAACTAATTTATATTATTTTGTTTATTATACGTCTTATTAGACTAATCATGTTCATGAGGATTTTTACGTCCCATATTACACACTCGTATAAAAAACATTAAGCATCAATTTTATATTTACAAGACTTTGTAAGATATTTATTCTGTTTTAAGTAGATTCTTATATGGATGATTCTTTTTTTTTTAACGTCTTGATTTTTATAATCAGAAATTGGTACAGTCATGAAACAAACAGTTCTGTAAATACAATGGAGATAAAAAAAAACTTGAGCAGTTTGTGTTTGATGGTGAGCTGCTTTAGCTAACTTATCAGCAGACTTATCTTATATGGATGATCATGATAAAATTTGTGTACCCATTTTGTAAGTTTAGTAATGACAGTTGCTCTTTAAATTTTTTATAATATTAAGTAGATATGTGAAAAGCGTTATATTAAGGATGATGAGAAAAGCTTTCAGAGCATATATTACCTACCTGAATAGTCATAATATATATATATATATATATATATATATATATATATATATATATATACATGGTTGTGACATTTGACTACTTCATAAATATCATTTCATGGAATGATGGAAACTCTTAAGACATACATTTTAGATGCAGACACAAAAATTAATTTTTAAAAATAATAAGTTTATATTGTTATCTTGTAAGATATTAAGTGCTTAATTTGCATTTTCTCTCAATTTAATATATGTTATATTATATTAATGTTCATTGGTAGAGAACTAGAGACTAGCCATGGTTTAGCGTGAAACTTTGAATTCAAATTTGATTTAAATGCAAAAGATGAGATCCTAAAAATACATTTGTTGATTACAAGCTATACCTTTTATAAAAACATTGTGGTTTGATTAAAATTAACTATCAA